>VDFB02018296.1:45001735-45184880 GCA_007258455.2 Sequoia sempervirens
TAACACCAACAACATCATCAAATTTCAATGTATTCAAACCAAAAACAAAATTACTAACAACCACGACCAAGCTATTCTAGCTTTTAGGAAAAAAACACAAAATCAAAGAGCCCTAACTTCTTCATCAAATTTTACATTTATAGAAGTTAATTGACCGGTAATAGTATTAAACTCATTTAAATGATCAACAATTGACCTGCCTTCTACCATTTTCATATTAAATAAATGCTTCAAAAGAAATACCTTATTCGAAGTGGAAGGCTTTTCATATAACTTTGCCAGGGTTTGCATCAACTCTTGAGTTGTCTTTGTTGTTGTAATATTGAATGCCATCGATTATGTCAAGCATAAATGAATACTTCCAAGTTCCTTTATGTCCAAAATATCCCAGTCCTCACTAAAAATTTCTAAGGGTTTCTTGGTTTTCCCTTCTAATGGATGCCATAAATCCTTTTGATAGAGGTAGTTCTCCATTTGCATCTTCCATAATTGATACTTTTGTCCCGTTGAACTTCTCAACCTTCAACTTACCCTTGTCCACCATTTCTCCCACTCAATGATGAGACCTTCCTGTAGAGGATAACTAAAAACAACCCACTATGAAACCACTTGTTAGGGTTAGAAGGAAGATATATAACAATTAAATGCACATTTGATCAATTAAATAGAGAAATAAAACACACACCAAAAATTAACATAGAGAATTTAACATGGTTCACCCAATCCGAGCTACATCCATAAAACTATAGCCATCCAATGATTATACTATCCAGTGCAAAACTTATTACAATCTTATGAATAATCTCCTCATACTGCAACCCTTCAACCCAAATGCTTATAACAAGCTTTTAGAAGCTTCCTAAATTTGGGTTCTACAAAGTCAGTTCTCTGCAAAGAGTGTACAGTATAGCATGATCAGTCGCCACATACCAACACCCATGACTTGTAATTCTCATGGAGCTCGAAATCACTTTTAGATCATTGATCTAATGACCCTTGTACTTTGCGAGGTAAAATTTACCCACAATATATAATGCTAATGAGACCCAAAATTATGGGCCACATGAGCATTACAGATTATGTGTACATTTTACCTCATGGAATACAAAAAGGGCCATTATATTATTGTTGTCAATCAGATTGCACCCAAACGCTTGAATGATTAAATTCAGCAATTTGTTGAAACATGGGAACTATCTTTAGGATGTGTGTATTCCTATGGCGAAGATAGACCTCTAGATTCTAGGCTGGTTCCTATATGATTATCTGATTGTAGACTTGAAAATTTGATGGGAAAAGGGAAAAAACTTAATCTAATGCAAAATTGGAAAAACTGAACTGTGGTGATGCACCTATTTGATTTAAAGAAAGCAGATTAATTCACAACTGATTCCTCATGAGCCTATTTTCACAACTCAGACTGAACAATTTAACTGCATAAACGATTCACATAAATGCCTGATAATTCATTCTTTATGAAGGAAGAATTTATTTTCACAACTTAAAGATATGAATGTATTATAAGCACAATTTATGACCTGCAACTAAAATCATTTTTTTTGTGTACATGCATTCACGAATGTGATAGAAATTTAAAGGTTTTGATGTAAAACACATTAAATTTGCATCCAAAACATTCATAAAAAAACACAACCGAATATAAGAAGGCTAATAGCTAACTTGCAATGACAAAAGAAGGAACACTCTGCAAATGGTACTTCAAGAAAACCTGTAAAGACTACTGCAGTATCTATTAAATTTTGAAAGCTGAGTTACAAGATAATTCCCTTTGCAGAATGGAAAGGATGAAAAACAAGAACTAAAGGAAAAAGATAAAAAATTTCCAATATATACAAAAGGCATGCACAAAGCAGCCAATAATAGAGCTAACTGAGAACTAAAGTGGAAACAACATCTTCAATGTGAAATCCGAGCAGAAAAGATAACCCTGATAAAAATAGCTTGAACTCATGCAAAAACGAGTGTACTCAGGCTTAAACTAGTTGTCAACTCATAACTAATCCATGGACCACTCAAACTGCACTAAAAATCCCTAAAAATTTGGGCCCAAGCATGTGAAAGGTCACCTCATTTATGTCAATTCGCCCATGAGAATTGGAACTCCAACTCATGATATGCATGATCAATAAGACTTCAAAACTCACTTTAGTCTGGCTAAAAGTCAAAGATAACTAAACTGGACCTCCCTCAGATGCATGTAAATGATCACCAGTTAGCTTTTACTTGCATTCTCTTGCATGGATTTAAAGTAAAGCTAAGCACTTGAATAATATTAAAGTAATCAATAAGTAATTACTTTAATATTGATGATGTCTTTACCTTATTATTTATATTGGCATTATGAATATTAAAGCAATTATTTACTGATTTGCTTTAATATCATTTACAATATATAATTTCAATTGTCATGAGAGACAATATATAACACTATACCCAATAATAAGGTGGTGTAAATACATGGCAAATGTGTGGACATTGATTTTTCAATAAAAAAAAATTATAAAATTATTAAAGCATACTACCTAGGCCAAGCACAAACGCAAGGTAAACCTTAATACCATAAAGGTATTAGTTAGAGGCTAGAAATTATAACAAAGGGATAAAAATACCCTATCATCAAATTAGGGCATTTTGTAAAAGTAGTCGAACCCTAAAAACATCATTTCATTCTTCACATTAACTGGAAACCCTTTGTTGCACCGCCATGGTCTGCTGGTATTGAAAGTCTCAGGGCCGTTTTGGAGCTCGAATCACATTTTCTATGCTACTATGTCAATTTATCATGGAGATTCTGAAGATAAATGCGTGGTAGGTTTTAGTTTTTGCATAGATCTAGACACTTTTCTTGTTTTGAGGGCTTTGAAAGGCTTCTACAATTGCGGCCTCTTCCTCTTTTCTCTGATATTTCCTCTCTATTTTGTCCATTTGTTGATTGTCTCATGTTCTGTCATTGATATCTAAAGGGTTTTGAAATTTTTAGTCATTTTTTTTTTAAGATTACATTTAATGAAGAATCCACATTAAACTTTGAGATATAGGTTTCATGATTGTTCCTGAATATATAAAAAAAGAACACTTGCAGGTCGCCATTATTTTTTCCTGGGTTTCTTCTTAGTATTCTCCACTCCTTGAGAAAAATAATACCTACTGGAAAATCTCAAAATCATCAAACAAGTCATTTCTATGCACAAATATTGTGTATTTTTGAACAAGTGTTTCCTGTGCATATTATGAAGCCGCCATATGCTTTAATGAAACAAACCTGGTATGAGGGTTTCAAAACAAGTTTTGTAATGGCCCAGTATCTTAGATTCTGCTTTTAATTACCTCGAAGAGATGTCACCTCATGACGTGGTATGACTATAGAATGTACATAAAAAATGGATTTTGCAAGGAAACTCTCAAAATATTTGAACTAATACACTCTGGACTCACTGATGGAAATAACCCTTGCTGATGCACTATTGTCTCCTTGTAAAGCTCACTTCTTTGATGGCACTGAGGTTTATTTGGCACATACTCATGAATATACAGCTATAACAACTCCTCTTAATCTGTCTTTAGAAGCACTAAAATTTGAGACAAAAAAACTTGAGAAAACATGTCTTCTTCAAAATTCTACATGGAGATTTGTATTGACTTCCTTACGTTTTAGCTATTATATTTTTGTCAATGAATGGCCTATTGCTAGTTATCTATAATTACCATTTTAAAGGACTACTTTTGTCAATGAAATAGCGGCCTTTTGTTATTTGATTTTCATGTAGTATAGTGGCTCAAAATTGTTCAAGTAACTCTGAAAAATGAATTCTCCTTTTTGACTATAACGTTGACTCCCTTAGCAAAAATAACATTGGTTACTCGTATGACATATCTCATGGCCAAGATGTCACCTATGTCTACTTGCTGTCCTACTAGTAAAAATATTCTGCTTTTCACTTAATGTACATTTTTTTCTTTTTTGATCTGGTTACTATCATTTGGCACCTTGAAACATGTATGCCTATTCATTTTTACCATTTGTAGCAGTAGCCTCATCAAAAAAATTTCCTTGATATGAAGCCCCCATTATCATGAATGCAATAGTTTACCTTGACTAGTGTTACAATGTTCACCTGTAGCTTTTGGCAATATGATGAATGTTCTTTATAAAATGCTTGTTTTCTGTTGAATACAGATCTATTATATTTGCAACAATTCTCTCATACAATCATATAGAATGCCCTTCTGGTAACTATGTAGTTATTTCACTTTGATGATAATGCTCCATTTCAGTCTTCTGTGGACTGTAGCTTTTATGATCTTCTTTGCTAAAAGTTGTATTCAGTTTGTAACTCATAATCATGCACCTCTTGCACCATGTAATGCATAGAACTATTTGTTGTGAATGACACTCCTACAACAGAAAAATTGTAGCAGAACTCAAGAATGATTTGAGATTGCATCTTTATCAACTGTATTCAATGTTATTGAGCAAAGGAAGAATGTATATTTTTTCTATTGAACCTTCTCCAAGATATGGCTTGAAAGCTACTACTTTAAGTTTTTCTTTGAGTTTCTTTCATGATAGCTCAGTCTTATTTCATGATTGTAATTGATATCAATGACTCTCATGTATGAATAAATGAGAGGTGTCCTCCTGATATGTCGGGCTTTACCCTTCTGGGAGCCTGTTTTTCTCCACATCTCTTTCACGAACATAATGAACCTGTTCCTACACATTGAACAAATGTGTTAGTAAAAATAATCGAAGCTGAAATCTTCCATTGAGTTTCATATTCCTTGATTATCAACCTTTGTAACACAATCATCTGGTGAATGCTTGATTTAATGCAAATTACATTCCTGTTGGTAGCGTACACATAAAGCAGAATGTAATTCATCATTGCTTAGAGTACACCTCTAACATCATCTTTTACAATTTTGTAGGTTCATGGAGCACAAAAATGAGGCTACAGCTTGGAGACGCGACAACTAAAGACATCAAGCGAAAGTGATTCATCATCACAGGAAATGATGAATTGCTCCTCCTTTTTGCACTTACGTTATTTTCAGTAGTGTAGCTTTTATTGAATTTTATATTCACTATTTGATTATCATAATCAAATTCAGTTACTCTTGCGGCTTGTGCAAGATTTCAGTGTTTTTACAAAATGAATAAAAAACATTATTATGCAAATTTTCAATTTTTTTGTTTCAAATACTTGCACAATAAAACTTTAATTCAGATGTAATATGATCTTTATGATGAACAATGAATACTTTAGCAGAAAAACTTGAAAAATTTTGTACCTATCAATGATGAATTCAATTCAGCTCTACCTGTTTGAGCTCGTAGTGAAAACTAGGTAACAATTATATTATAAATCAATAGTGAAAACTAAACATTAGAAATATGGTCCTAATGCAACTAATAATTACAATATACTATTAGAGAATTAATATAGATTTGTACTATAACTTATAAAATTTTGACAAATTTGATCTAATCATGTATCGAATATTGTGGAAAATTTTTGAGCTAATTTTTTTAATAGAATAAATTCTTTGGAAATTTAATTATGACTACAATAAAATTTTGTAAAAAAGTGGCAATTCAAGTCACATTATAGCTCAAACTATTAGCCAATTTTGGATTCCCAAATTTCAACAATTAGCCAATTGGTGAATATTAGCCACTAAAAAATTCATTAATAAGAAGCCTTAGGAGTATACAAACACATGTATATGTTTATACATCTATATTTATGTATATATACATACATACATACATATATATAGATACATATACATATATATACATCTATATACATACTTATACATATGCATATAAATACATACATAGAAAAAGGGGATACAAGACCAACCAATAAGAATAGTAACTCCAACTACCCTGAAATCTACCCTTATTTTAGCGTAGGTGCAAGAATTTGGTCCACTTTAGGGGAAGTGACATTTTTTAGCTTTAAAATGGGTACCTATTCATTTTTTAGAATAGGTAACCATTTTAAATTGGCTGCTAATTCCAAAAAGTTTGAAACCTACAATCCATGTTTTTCATTTGGATTTAGGCTCAGAAAAGGCATGGTAGACCAACCCTTAGCCTTGGAATTGCAAGTACAAGGTCATGGCAATGTCAAGAGAAAAAAATGACTTTAGCAATATGGTTGATGATTTTTTTTAGATTTATTTTGTGAAATTAAAACCCATTATAGATGATGATATCTAGTTTTCATAAATGTTTTTTTTTTATTGGATTTTTTTTTGTTTCTTAATTAATTTCTAAGGAAATTTTGTCCATAAACTTGAAATGTCAAGTTTTCATATTTTTTCAATAACTTTTAATTCAAAGTTAATTTTCTTGTAAAAAAATGCATGAAATCAATATATAAATAATTATTTAGACACTGAATATTTTTTCAAAAAATGATTAGTTTAGGTAAAATTATGGTATCCATACATGTGCACAATATTGTCCTAAAAATTAACTTTTAAAAAGTGATTTTGTGCATGCCTATAAAAAATATTTTGTATTATCATGGTATTAGAATAAATTACATATTTGAAAACTTAGACTCAAAATACTAAATTTTATGTTATTAGACATTTTTAAGAATCAATATGTAAGTTCTTCAATTTTTTAGTCCAACTAAGTGCTTCAAATTCTTATTCCAACTAAGTGCTTCAAGTTTTTAGTCCAACTTTGACAAATTTTGAAACTCAAGAAAAACACTTCCTTTTTTTGAACATTTTGTGGACCTAACTTCTTGCACTTACCCTTTATCTAATATATAAAATTGAGAAAAATAAGTGAAATGTATTGGAAATACTTACTATCGATCTGTAGAAAATAAAAACCTACACTAACACCAAATTTATCCTATTAGCTTTGATGAGCTAACTAAAGTATGAAATGTATTAATTTATGTTGTAAGATGTGGTTTTAATGAAAACCATCATTCTTATATAATTGCATTATCAAAGATCACTTAGAGTATGAATCCACAACAATACAAAACATTTTAAAAAAACTTATATTTCTACTTTCCAAATTATATAAATAAACACTAAAGGTGTATTATGTAAGAGGGTATGTGCAAGATCATGATGGGCCAAAAAGTGGCAATATGATGGGTATGTGGCTGACAACTATTTTTTTATCCAAAATTGATGAAACGAAAAGGGTTTTTAAAGGAGATTCTCAGTTTTCCACTTATATAAATTATGTTTTACTTTGAATTTAATAAGTAATTATTATTCATTTTCTATTCAAATTACAAGTAAAGTCCTAATTGATAGGCTGATTGAAAAACATCTATAGCTTTCAAACAATATCACATTTTTTGAACCCAAAATATGTGTCACATTCTATGCTTCACATACTATAGGATTAAAAAAGAAAATTTGAATTTCATGAAGTTTTGACCAAGTTAAGGTGGTTAGACATAATGAAGTTTTTATATTTTTTAAAAATTTGTAATAAAAATTCATAATTAATTATTTACTTGGAAAAAAATTACAAAAATATGCATCACATCGAGGCATCAGTCCTCTACTTATATATAAAATATTATAAAAAAATATTATCATTTTATTGTGGTTAGGGTGGTCAAATAGACACCTACTTCTTTTTTTCTTGAAATTTAAGTACCACTACATTGAACTTTCAAATTTTCACCAAATAGAGTTTTTATTTTTTTAAACAAAGCTAGTAGTTTAGAAACTACATTCAATTTTCTATAGATTCCATTCTTACATATTTTTGAAATAATATAGATAACTTATTCAAATTTTTACGTCAAGTTTCCTAACTCTAATTTTTCTGATTTTTTTGCCACTTAAGGGCCTATTTTTTCCATGATGATCCTGCACATACCCAAGAACACGTTATAGTTAATTAAAAAATGTATTATAATGTCATTTGCTTCAACTACACTACCTAACTACCAAATAACCACTTTACTAAGAAAAAATAATATTTTGATGACTAGAACATGTATTCAATACTCATGAAAGGTAACACACCTTAAATCAAACAAATGATGAAGATTACATATTGTAGTGTAGTAAAACGTATCTCTTTACATTTTCACACATAATTTGGGAATGATCAACATTAAAATGAACCTAATGAAGCCTTGACCTAGTGTTGTAATGTGTTTTACATATTCACATTAGATTTAAGGCCCTTTTAAGCTAAATAGACCTAAATTTTTCCTTAATTTAGTGTTGTAAACTGTATTTATTTACACCCTCATATTAAGTTTTGGGCCCTATTATATTTATGGAATTCGTATCATCATTAATAGGCCCCTAAGACCCCTTATTATGCATTTTGAGGCTTATTTTGACCAAGATCCTGATATAATCAACAAATAGACTTAATATCTTAAACCCCCAACATTTCCTCTACCCAAAAAGGCTTGGTGAGACCCATACATCACCTTGGGAATATGAGTCCCACCCATATGGGACTTATACACCACCTTGGGTGTATGAGTCCCACCCAGATGGGACCTATAGGCCACCTTGGGCGTAGGAGTCCCATTTGGCCCCTTTTTAGGATTTTTAGTGGGAAATCAAGGTTTTAAATTTAAATTTCATGAATTTCAGCATTTGGGATCTAATAAATAGTAAGTTAGATGGAATTTCTATATAATCAAGGTTTTAAATCATTATTTCACCTATGAAATCATAATAATAACCTGGCAATAAATAATCAAGAATCCTAAGACTTCACAAGAGAATCATAGAGTATTCACTTGAGAGTATTTATAAGGCATTCAAGGGTAAATTTCTTCATTATTTGTTGCATCAATTCAAGATCCATCATCATGTTAAAGAGATAAACCATCAAGTATGTTGTTGAGCTACTGTTGTGATGTAGCATTCAAGATCCAAGTTAAGAATTATTCCACATCTAATTCAAGATCAAGATCTACATTCTTCATACCCACTTCATGTTAGATTGTAGATTTACATTCCAAGAAACCATTCAAGATATCATTGTTTCATCATACAGTTTAATTACCTAAATAGGGTTTGAAAAGGGAAAACCCCTATTCCCTAACAATCAACAAGTTTTTCTCTCTCTACATGTGTGATTATAGATCTAGGTGCTTTGAGATTGAAGATCCTCTTAAGACTAAGTTGTAAGATTGAAAAAAGTTGTCAAGTTTGTCACAAGGTTGTCATCTTCATGGAAAGTCACCTACAGGCCAGAGTTCAAGATTTTAAACCTAAAGATTTGGCAGGAGAGAAGCTATAGTAGATCATTAAAGGATTCTAGAATTTTAGACCAACCCTCATACTGGGACTAAATCACCACTTGTGGCGTATGAGTCCCAGTACTTCCTTTTTCTAGATTTCAAGAGATCTAGACCAGTCATTGAAATATTCTAGTTTCTACATAGAAATGCTAGTATGGGACTAAATCAATCAGACTAGTGTATCAGTCCCAGTGAGCATCAAACAATAAAATTTTAGGGTTTTGAAGCTTGTTTTGACCACACCTTTCCTCCAAGTACCTCTATGTTTATTCTATATTTCAGTTTCATTTCTTAGGTCATCTAGTTAGGTTTTGCATGTTACATTCATTTCTTGTCTTTCTAAGCCCTAGCTTGTTGGTGAACATCCTTTTAGTCTTAATCACACCCCTAGGACACCTTATTGAAGATATATTTCCCTCATTTCCATGCCTAGATTGAGATCTCTAAGGCTTTCTTGAATGAAACTTGAAGGAAATCAATAGAGTGAACCCTAATCCCCCTTTAGTTCTATCTCCCAAAAGGTTACCACCACATTTTCCTAGGTTCCATTTTGGTGAACCTAACATTTAGAACACCTTATTTTCTTATTCAAAGTGCACCATAATTATAGATCTAGCTTGCATTAAATTTGCATTTAGGGTTTCAATATCTTGCATTAGAGAAAGTGCATATAGGTTACATTTTTGCATTTTGCATCATTAAATTTCATTTGAAAACTATAATTTCACTTAGTCTAGACATCATACAATCCAAAAAAAATAACATTCACTCAGAATTTTCTAAAATTTGTGTAAAAACCCTAATTTGGCACTCATATGCCCCATTGGGTGATTTAGTCCTAGTATAGGTGGTTTTTCTAGATTTCTAAGTATTCTATGTTGATTATTTATCATCATTTAAACCTCTAAAAAACCATGAATAGGACTCATACGCCCCTCTAGGTGATTTAGTCTAATGTTAGATTTGAAACTAGAGTTTACAACATTAAAAACCATGTTTCTGTTTTTTATTTTTCCATTGTTAGATTTTCTATTTCAGTTTACTGAGTTTCTATTTCATGCATTTCATTAAATCTAGCTTAATTTAGATTCATTTCAATTGTTGATAAAATTACATTATTATACTTTTCATTCCTATCATTAGTTCATAGTTCAATTAGATTACATTATATTTTGCATTCATTAGAAAACAAAACCAAAAACACCTATAAATTGATGAACCAATGGAGAAAGCATAGTTATTTGAGTATGTAAAATCTCTTTTTCCAAGTTAACCTAACCCTCAAGCCTTTTAGTAGTGATGACTTTGACATGTTAGATGAATCCCATGAGGATTTCATCTTGCAAGGTTCATCCATTAAGGCTTGCTACAAAAAACTAAAACAAAGAAAAGTTAATGTCATCCAACCTCAACTCATCCTTTACCCACCTTCACACAAACCTAAAATTAAAAATAAACCCATTTTCACCCTTGAACCACCTAATAATAATGTTTCACAACAATCAAATTACAATACCTATGCTCATACATATAACACTAGAAATAATCCACAACCAAAACAACCATCTCCAACATCCTTACCTTTGCCTAACCATGTCTTGCCTAGTGCTCCTTGTTTTCCTTCAAATAGTGGGGAGTATGATCGTATTGAAGAACTTAAGAATACTCCCATGAAAATATCTCTATGGGATCTAATTCAAAATTCACCTAATTATCATACTATGCTTCAAACCATCGTCTACTAAGTAGTGGTTCCTTCTAGTATAGATGCAAATGATGTGGTAGCTCTAATTCGAGGAATGAATGCAATTAACAAAGACATTAATTTTCATCAACATGAGTTACTCCATCTAGAAATAAGAAAGAAAAATCATTCCTTCATGATAATAGCTACCTATGATGGGTGGGGTATAAAAAGAACCCTTGTTGACAATGGTTTTTCCCTTAATGTGTGTAGTGTGACCTTTTTGGATAGACTTGGCATGGAAAAATCAAGAATTGAACTTGATTACTTATCAATTCAAGGATTTTACAATGTAGGAAAGAAACCACTTGGTGTGATTACTTTTCCTATTATAGTTGGAAAGGATACCTTACAAAATCCTATTCACATTATGCCTCATGATCTTTCGTATTGTGAACCAAGATTCCCAACCTGCACAAACATAAGATATACACAACATATTAGATCAAATGCAAGTTAGTATCATGATTCCTAAGAAATCCATTTGAAATACAAGGAAAAGGAATGAAATGAAGAACATAATCAAACATAAACCAAATAAATTAAATCCTATTCAAATGTAAAGCAAACTCTTGATCTCTTGGGGGATTTGGTGCCAATTTGATGTGGAAATTGGCCCTTTCCTAACTCCTATGATGCAAGCTTGATGAATGTTGATGAATGATCCACTTTGTTAATGATTGTCAAAGTGTGCTCCAAGATGAAAATATGCATAACGTAGCTATAAAACTCAATGAGATGGATGAAGATTGCTATGAATTTGAGTATAGTAAGTTTACTCAAGTTGTGGATAATAAAATGAAGGATGAGACCTCTTAAGTATAAATTGAAAAATTGGAAGAATGCCCAAAATGAAGCAATGTGGGACTAACTTTCAACCAATGGCAAGGCGCCACTTGTCAAGAGATGGGTGGATGAAGGACGTGCACATTTTGATGAATGTGCCCATAAATGCATATATTTGAGTTTTGAATTTGTTGAAATGATAAGATGGATGAAGAGTCAAATGGAGTAATGGCCACTTGGATCAATGCAAAATGAAATAAATGTCTTGTTGGAAAGACAAAGTCCACTTAGATTTTGAATTCAAATTCAAAGAATATTCCTCCTTTATGCCATGTTGAGAGAAAATAGGGATTTAATAAATGAATTAAATCTTTTTTCATGTGCAAGTGGTAAAAGCTAGAGGATGGGACATGAATTAGGATTAAATTAATCAAGGGTTAATTAATTTAATGAGAGATTAGATAATGTGACAACTTTGACTTAGATTTATGGGTTTATTTAAATAAAAAATGAGAAGAATATGATAAAAGGATTAATTAAATAAGGATTTTTGATTTATTTAATTAAAAGGGATGATGTTAGATTAAATTAAGTAAGGTTTTAATTTATTTTATTTAATAGAAAGACTTTAGAGATTTAATTAAATAAGGAGAATTATTTAATTAAATATGGAGATAGGGTTAATTAGATCAGATGGATTGATTTAATTAATGAGAGAGAAAGACTTAATTAGATAAAATGATTTATTTAATTAAGAGAGGAAAATTGATGAATTTAATCAAATAATGATATTCGATTAAATGGTTAGATTGGGGAATGATTTAGGATGAAACGATGTTAGTAGTCGGGATCAAGCATGTCAGTATATTTTACATGTCTACATTTTGCCCTCTTTGAAGCAAAGTACTTGTTGTATTGTTTCAAAGAATAAATTGTCTTGATCAAAAGTCAAGATTTTTTTATTTTAAACTTGCCCCACTGCTGCCTTGGTGAGAGAAATATGCCAATATGCTGCCCCCTCGAGAGATCAAATGAAAATTCAAATTTTTGGGTGATCTCGTGAAAAAAGAGGACAAGGTGCCCGACAGGTCCAAAAAAGCTCTAGGAGGCCAGAAAATGAGATAAAATGCAAAAAATGATGCAACATGGCCTTTTGATGGTCAAAACGGGATCAAATGTCCAAAACCCAAGTAAGACGGCCAAACAGGGGCAAAAAACCCTAATTTTTAGGCTTAAATAGGCCTCAAGGGGCCACTTCCAATTCAATTTCACATTCAGCCTTAGGAGATTCTTCAACTTTGAGCTCTGACACTCTGACAAGATGGCACAACAACTCCTGATTCATATTTTTGATCATGTCTAGATGTACCAAAGGCTTCCTGGCACTAGAGCATTGGTGAGTCAACTTGACCCAAGCTTTATTTTTCATTTTACGCACTCATTTAATGCATTTAAAGTTAGGCTTCTAGGTGCAATGCTGTATTGTGTCGCTCAAATTTCAAACTGGTTTAAACTGCACCACCATCGAATGATGGACCACCACAGTGGAGTTTGGAGTTTGAGTACAAACTTTAAACTCTGAGACCTTTATGAAATGCACCACTATGCTTCAAACTCTAGCACCGTGGTGGTGTTTTAAGATTAGGGTTTTAGGCTAAACTATGCTGCTTTGGCAAAGTGCACTACTGTGGTGCGGTTTGAGATTTTGAAGACTCTAGCATCGCAATTTGCAAATTTTAAATTACAATGCCTTCACAAGTTGCAACACTAGGGTAACTTTCTAAACACTGAGATTAGCTTAAAAAATTATTTTTTGATGAATTTTAACACAGTGACTTTTCTTGATGTAGGAGGAGGTGAGGGAGGTGTACTCGCATGAGCACAGGTCTAGAGATATCTTCTGCCTTTTGAGGGATTTTTCTGAGCAAGAGCAGGAGCACCTAAGATAGATGGGCCTCTGGTACATCACCTCTGCACCACCCATGTGGATGCATCTGGGCATGATGACACTTACTGAGAGCTGGCACAGTGAGACCTCTTTTCACCTTCTGACCGGCAAGGCCACAATCACCTTGGAGGATGTGTGGTGGATCCTCAGAATGTTGATTCATAGTGCTCCAGTCATTTACAACTTGGAAGCTAGGAGGGAGGCTTGTTATGAGGTCCTGGACACTAATGAGGTTATATTTTGTGAGGGTCAGATTGAGTTGGAGCTCCATAGCTCCTTCACCTCACTATACTGATTAGTGATTGCAACTATTATATCAGGTCTTGTCGCACAGGATTGATGGGGCTGATATTTCAATTTGGGATGGGGGCTATCTTGGCAGCATATGGTCTGGCGATGGCCAACACTCTTTGCATGGGGTCAGTTTAGCTGGCCTCACTTTATAGGGATCTTCACAAGTTCCCCTACTTGGATGGCAGAGCACTCAGAGCAGGAGTCACACTCCAACATATCTAGGCATGGGAGCATATCCCAATGCTTCAACCAAGAGTCATTCCTTTTCTAATGGAGCCAAATGATCTAGTGGTCTAACGATACAAAGGATGTGTTTCTTTCACCCATAGAGGAGAGGATGAGATTCCTCACTGGAGGAGGGTCCTTGATGGCATGCGAGTGTTTTTATGGAGGCCATACCTTGGAAATCGGCTTGGTTTGATGACATACATTAGTTATTCGCCATGACTGCTTGATGCGGGGATGAGAGCATACTATGATAGAGATGTACCTTCCAAGCAAAGTTCAACGTTAGTTTGGGGAGACACATGATAGGCTAGATGATGGTTATGTGGCCATTTTTGTGAGGACAGTGACACAGGTGACATGGGGCCAGTACATACCTACCCATGAGGCAATGGAGATCTTCAAGCAGCTGGTGGCCCAGTCATGGCCATATGACTAGGGGGAGGTAGATCCAAGAGTTACATAAGCATAATGTGACTAGTTTAGGCCGCCCTTGAGATTGACAATTCCAAGTACACCATCCACTTGACGAAGAGCAAGAGGAAGGGGGCAAGGAAAGGCCGAGGATCCCAGGATTAGGGTGGCAGAGGGCCAACACTAGATCAGTCGGTTTAGGATCAAGCATTGCCAGTTTAGTAGGATTAGCCCTACCAGGATGTCCTAGTGTAGGATTAGGACCGCAGGCATCATGACAGATAAGATGGGCATCAAGATCAGGATGTGACACAGCCCAGAGACGGAGGTGAGGACTAGCCTCACGTGCAGCCTCCTTCATAGTCAGATCTGAGAGATGGGAAGATTTTATATCTACAGGCCCAGATACAGGTATTGACGGCTAAGAGGGATCATGCCACTTTGCAAAGGTAGGCCACAGAGTTGCAGGCAGTGGCAGAGATGAGTCGTAGACAAAAATTAGAGAGTTTGGCTACCTCCTCCTCATGGAGCATAGTATCGCTTCGATCCTACAAAGAGGCCATCCGAGAGGTTGACTATTACAAGATGCATTATCATCAGGTCGTGTCGAGAGAAAAATGAGCTCCTGACTTTTCATAGAGAACCAACCATAGACCTGCATAGGACCATGTGGATAGAGTAGGTGATGAGGGTAGTAGCTAATAGGGATAGGCCTTCATTTTTTATTAGAGATAGGATTCTTTTTGCACCCCTTGGGATTATTTTTGATAGCCCCATGGGCCGATTGTACTTATGTATATTTGATACTTGATCTGATTTTTGTAGCATGACACTGTATATTTTGATGATATATGATATGAGATGATTCGATGATATGATATGATGTTTTATCTTATTTATGAATGCTTTGCACTTTCTATATGCTATGTGATGAATTTACCTTACAATTCCATGGTGTATGGATGCATTTCTTTTTCAATATATTTTCTGTTATGATGTGGTGATGCATGATGTAATGATTATGCGACTATCAGATCTATATTATGCCCCTAATGGATGAAGTGAAATATTTATTTATGTTGTCCTATGCATGATATGGTGATGTATTTTTTTGTGATGCTTATAATGATGTTATTTATGCATGTGGCAATGAATGTTATGATGATATTTATGATATCGTATGGTGGATGCAAATGACATTGATTTTTTGATTAATGATATGTGATGGTTTCTGCATTTTCTAATGATGATGCTATGACGATGCAGAAGTTTATAATGGTATCATTATGTAATGGTTATGTAATGGATGCTCATGTGATGATATATGCTTTATGAGGTGATTTATGCAATGTTTATGCAAATGAATGCTAATACAAATGCAAATGGATGTTAATGCAAATGATTTAGAATAACAAGTCTATATTAAATATGGACGGGAATACAATGTTTATGATATGATTTGATGTGTTCTATGTGATATGCAATATGAAATATGCTATGTGCTAATGGTTTGTGAATGCAGGATGAATCCAATGGTGATGATTTATAATTAACTGTCATGGTACCATGTTAGCATGAAAAGCTAGAGATAGAAGAAAGCAAGAGATTCCAACAATACACAGGATGATGATCATAATGATGATTACTTGCCAAGGAGTTGGGATTTTTAAATGACCAATTACCTTATGTTTGATAACGCACATAGGCATGATGCATCAAGGTATTAAGAACCAGGATTGCATTGCACCTAGTGTGATGGACTTTGAATCGAAAATCATATAGGAGTAATCATATTCACACCCAGCATACAAAACCTTATTCAAGATGTAGTTTGGATATTTCAGATATCTCAGGCCAAAACATAGGAAGGCAAGCCTTCCTATGTGGTCAAAAAGATATCTAAAACATCCTCCCTACTCCTAAACAAAGCATGCATGACCAAGTTATATTACAAGAATATCCAACAAACATAATAGATAAAAAAGATAATGATTGTTGTCCCATTTCTATCTCTCTAAATCCCCTTGTTTGGGATATCATCGAGAGGTCCTTGAAATGAGCACAAAAAATAAGTATCAAGACAAAGATAAAGTAAACAAGCAAGTTGATGTTCTTAAGTACTGTTAGCCAAGACTAAACTACAGTGATGCCTAATGTTGATGTCCTCGAAGGAAGGATGCATCTTAGAACATGAAAACATCAGATGATTTGATATGGGACTGATTTGATGATAGGCTATTGACACAAAGAGTTGACCAACTTGTTTATGTATTGACCTCGACTTGAGACTTTTGACGATTGATTTTTCACTTTAAACCTACTAGACTTGTTTCTAACTATTTCACCAAAGGTTGAGGGTGATGATCATTTATTGTGAGTGATGTTTATTGCAGGTGAAGGCAAGATGGAATGGATGGATTTTTCAAATATTTGGATGTGGGTATGTGCAGGATCATCATGTAAAAAATAGGCCCTTAAGTGGCAAAAAATTTAGAAAAATCAGAATTAGGCAACTTGATGTAAAATTTTTAATAAGTTATCTATATTATTTCAAAAATATGTAAGAATAGAATCTATAGCAAATTGAATGTAGTTTCTAAACTACTAGGTTTATTTTTATTTTATTTTAAATCGATTTGGTGAAATTTTGAAATTTCAATGTAGTAGTACTTCAATTTTAGGGAAAAAATAAGTAGGTGTCTGTCTGACCACCCTAACCATAATAAAATGATAATATTTTTTATAAGAATTTAGACATAAGTAGAGGACTCATGTCCAAATGTGATGCATATTTTTTTGTAATTTTTTTCCAAGTAAATTATTAAGTATGATTTTTTTATTACAAGTTTTAAAAAATAAAAAAACTCGTATGTTTGACCACCTTAACTTGGTCAAAACTTCATGAAATTCAATTTTTATTTTTTTAATCCTATATTACGTGAATCATAGAATGTTATGCATGTTTTGGATTCCAAAAATGTGATATCTTTTGAAAGCTAGAAATGTTTTTCAACCAGCCTACCATCAAGACTTTAGTCGTAATTCACATAGAAAATGAATAATAATTATTTATTAAATTCAAAGTAAAGCATAATTTATATTGGTGGAAAACTGAGAATCTCCTTTAGAAACCCTTTTCATTTCATTAATTTTTGGTAAAAAAAATGTTGCCAGCCACATACCCTACAAATACCCATCATATTGCCACTTTTTGGCCCATCATGATCCTACACATACCCATGTTTTTGGAGTTTTGAAATGTTTTGAGGCTATTTTTGGTATTTTTGAGATTTTACAAATGTTTTGATTTTTTTGAATTTTCAAATGTTTTGGGGTTTTCTAAGATTTTGACCAAGAGACTAACCTAAGGACCTATCCTAGGGGCCTCGGGGGCTGATCAAAAAATTAGCCTTTCCTACATTATACATGCAGAGACCGCATAGTTTGACTGACACATACTTGATTATTGGTGAGATATGAACAAATGGATTGCTAGTTTATTATGATAGACTCCTAAAGGACTGACCTAAGTGTCTCAGGGGATGATCATAGATTAACATTGCCTATGTTCAAGGCTCAGAGACCCATAATTCAACAAAACTCTATTTTTGACCTTTTGACCAAATTTTTGACCTGTTTTTGGATTTTGATATGTTTTGAATGTTTTTGGATTTTCTTGTTTTATGAATGTTTTTGGATTTTATGATTTTCCAATGTTTTTGGATTTTCTAATTTTCTGACCTCAAGAATATACACAAATCCGATCTGATGAGAACATGCCCCCAACATGATGCAATCGACTACTCTGATAAAGGCAGGACAAACTAACCTTGGGAATGGTCCAAGTAGTACTAGGAGGGATCAGGATACGAATACAGGACCAAGCTATAATGTGGATTCCGAATGGATGGGTGATGGATGGAGATATAGAATGAGATGGATGATGGAAGCTTAATGGATGGATGACATAGAACAAGCCGCAAAGATCCTGGTGGATGGAAAGTGTTTATTTACACAAAGCACCTATTTGCTAGGGTTTCACCGAGGTACTTTCCCAAAGTGCCACCGAAGTGGTTTTCACTAGAAGACAATTTTTTCTCTTTACTGTTTTTTATCCATTTTTTTTTTTTTGGATTTTTTTCTTTTTTGATTTTTTTGTTGTCACCAAGACGCCTGTTTTCTAGGTTTTCATTAGGGTAGCCATTTTTTAAAGTCTTTTTCGAAAGATAAGGCATAAAATGTTTTAAGATGGGAGCTATTCATGGGCTCCTACAGAGGTTCCCCTTCAGGTGTTGATAACTGATATTCCCCTGACTTGTAATTTGTTGTGATGAAAAGTGGTCCCAATCAATTGGGTTCAAATTTTTCTTTTCCATTTGGATTTGGAACATTTTTCTAATTCTCCTTTAGGACAAGTTCTCTGACTTAGAAATTCCTAGTTCTGATATTCTTGTTAGAGCTCCTCTTGAGTCTATTATAAGATACTTGCAAATGATTTAAGGCATCCATACGCCACTCATCCAGTAGCTCCATCTCATGCAGTCTTGATACTCGGTATTCTTCATCCATGATGAGGTTTTGTAATGATATTTTCAGTGATGAGAGCTCGATCTCAATGGATAATATGCCTTCTAATCCATAGACTAGGGAGAATGGGTTGGCATTGGTGGATGTGTGCATGCTAGTTCAATAGGCCCAGAGGGTGAGATTTAGTTGTCAATGCCAGTCACGACCTATGTCATTGACTATATTTTTGAAGATTTTTAGAATGGTTTTACTGGTGGCTTCTGCTTGGCTATTGCCTTGGGGATAATATGGAGTGGAAAAGCAATGTTGGATTTTTAATTTTTTACATAGGTCACGAACATCTTGATTTTTGAAAGGTGTCCCATTATCTGAGATAATAGTTTGGGGCACACTGTATCAGCATATGAGCTAGTTTAGGATGAAATTTGATATCTACTTTCCAGTGATGTATGTCATGGGGATGGCTTCCACCTGCCTGGTAAAGTACTCAGTCTTGATTATGATGAACTTGTGGCCATTAGATGAGGTGGGGGTGATTTGTCTGATGAGATCAAGCCCCCATTGTGAAAAGGGCCATGGTGTGATAATAAGATTAAGTTCTTGAGCTGGACCATGGATGAAGTCCCCATGTTGATGACATTGTAGGAACCTTTTGACATAGTAATGTGTCTCTCTTTCCATTGTAGGCCAATAATACCTCATCCTCAATAATTTCTTGGCTAGGGTCATTCCACTTGAGTGTGATCCACAAATACCATTATGTATCTTAGTTAAGGTAGTCAATGCCTCCTCAATGTTTAAACAACGTATTAGTGTTCCTTCTATGCTCCTATGGTACAAGGTATTTCCTAGGATGAAAAACCTAGATGCTTTCTTGATAAAGGTCCTTTTTAGGCTCGAGGGTAAGTCCACAGGTAAAATACCTATTCGCAGGTAGGTATACAAATCATGGTACTAGGGATCACCGGGACCAATGATTTCACCACAAATTCTGACTTTGGTACCTCGAATGTAGGTACAAGAAGCTACTCTACCAAGAATTCATGTTTTGGGATGTTGCGAGGAATATCCAATAGGGAACCAACCATGGCCATGGCATTTGCTGCTCTATTGTTTGCTCTCAGAATTTTCTCAAATGTTATTTCAATGAAGGATTCCTTGAGAGTCTCCACCAATTTCTTGTATGGAGTGAGCTTCTCATCCTTTGTCTAGTACTCATCATTCACCTAGTTGATTATTATTTGAGAGTATCCATATACCTTGAGGGCCATGATGTGCCACTACACTGCTATTCTAAGACCTATAGTTAAAGCCTCGTACTCTATAATGTTATTAGTGCAAGGGAATGCCAATTTATATGATCTTGGTATATAGTCTCCTTTTGGGGTGATGAAGAAGACATCGGATCCTGATCCATGTTGGATGTAGGAGCCATCAAAGTACAATTTTCAGTGGTCAACTATGCTAAGATTAAACATGGATTCATCTAGAAACTTTGATATGATTGAATTTTCTAAATAGATGGGTACTTCTACAAGCTGATCTGCAATGACTTGGCCTTTGATTTTTTTTCATTCCACATATTAAATGTCATACTATGATAATATCATGACCCATTTAGCCATCCTTCCGGTGAGCATTTCCTTTGATAGTAGGTACTTTAGGGGGTTGATTTTGGTGATGAGTTTGATTTTGTGTGCCAACATGTAGTGTCTAAATTTTTATGTAGCAAACACCACTGCTAGACATGGTTTTTGAATGAATGAGTAATTTAACTCATTCCCAACCATTATTTTGTTGATATAGTAGATAGCCCTTTCTGTTCCATTTTCATCGTGCTAAGCTAGGAGAGCTCCAAGGGCTGTTATTGTTGCTGACACATAGAGGATTAATGGCTTTCTTGGGATTGGTGGCATGAGGACTAGAGGTGTGAGCAGATATTCTTTGATTTTATTAAAGGCTTCCACGCACTTATCATCCCATTTATATGCTACCCACTTGTGCAGTAGATGAGAATAAGGGATTTTCTTGTCTGCCAGTTGGGCAATGAATCTACGGATAGATTGAAGCCTACCTTGGAGACCTCTCAACTATTTTAATATTTTGGGAGCCTCCATTTCAAGTATTGCTTTCACTTTTTCTAGATCTATTTCAATGCCTCTCATTGACACTATGTATCCCAGTAGCTTTCCTGACTATATGTCAAAGATGCACTTCTTTGGATTTAAGCAATCTTGTACTCCTCTAGCTTGTCAAAGATAGCACTTAAGGTTGCTATGTGATCTTTCCTCTTTCTAGAGTTTTCCAGTATGTCATCAACATAATCTTTGATAGTTTTGTGGATCATGTAATGGAATATTAGTGTCATGGATTTTTGGTATGTTTCTCCTACATTCTTCAAGCTGAATGACATCATATTCCAGCAGTAGGTCCCCCATGGATAGGTGAAGGCCGTTTTGTGTTGGTCTTCTTTGGTGATCATTATTTGGTTGTATCCAGAGAAACTGTCCATCAAAGAAAGTATCTCATGTCATGCTATCATGTCCACAATCATGTCAATGTTAGGCAATGGGAAGTCATCCTTTAAACATGCTTTATTTAGGTCTCTGAAGTTTGTGCAGATTCAAATGTGCCCATTAGGTTTTGAAACAAGAACTAGATTTGACACCCATTCTAGATATTCTATTAGTCATATAAATCCTGCATCAAGTAGTGTTTTCAATTCCATTTTGACCAATAAAGCAATCTGAGGATGCATTTTATTGAGTATTTGTCTGACGGGTTTTTCTTCAGGATAGACTGCTAGGTGATGGACCACCATCTTTGGATCGAGCCCTGGCATGTCAGCATAACTCCATGCAAAGTTAACTTGTCTTTCCCTCAAGAAGGTTGCTAAGAGCTCTTGTTCCTCTAATAGTAATGACTCTACATAGAATGTGATGTGTGGGGTCTCCTCTGTTCCCAAGTTAACTGGATTGCATTTTTTCGCTAAGACTGTTGATTTTTCCTCATGGAGATTTCTAAGAGGAAGATTGAATCCTCCATCCTTAGGCACCTCAAAGAGGCTTTCACTATTGGATGCATCCTTTCTTTTTACTACGTTTGGGTTGGAGAGTGCCACAGTGTGGTTTTTACTCAAGGACCTATAGATTATTCTCAATTTTTTCACTTTTGCAACTAAGGGATTCAGTTGTTTCCCCATAGTATGCATGTGTATCTAGCTCCATGATGAATCCTGCTTTGTGATCCCCACATGGAATCACATAGTCCTATGAATTTTGAAAGCGCCTCATCATTTTTGAATGTGTCAAGAATTGGCAGTCCTAGTTGGTCATGATCGATGAGTTGGGGGTATACTAGGCAGATTTTATGGGATTGATTTTTAGACTCATAGGATAAGGTGCTAATCATGAGAAGGGTGGTGTCCTCAAAAGTCCTAGGTAGGTTGGTTATGGGGTCTTTGTCATCACTACTACTGTAGACATCAGTTATGTCAAATGTGAAATTGTCTATGACTCAACCAATAGAGACGGGTAAATGGAATTCAGCTATTGTTTGCTAAGGAGTTATGACCTTCTTAATCAGGGGATTTTAGCCATGTATGGTTATACTCTGAGAGGTATATCCAAGGCCAATATTTCTCATTCACATCTCAGGAATGAGGGGTATTAGAAGCCTATTTTTCGTTTTGTACAATTCTTTGGTTTTTGTCATAGCCCATTGTGAGAATCATTTGCAAACCTTTGTTGATGTCATACATTGGTAGATTGGTTGTTAGTCTATTTTCTTGATATAGGAGGTGGGATGGGTCCTCTTCTATTACTTCTCGACTGAGATCTCCCCAACTTCTGAAGTTGGTATAACCTTTGGTGGACGCTTGGAATGTGGAGGCTTCATTTGGTTACGATCATTCTCGTGATCTAGGAGATTGTGGTAATTCTCCTAACACTAAAGAATTCTTGGGAATTGTATCTAGAGAAACCATCCATCAAAGAAAGTATCTCATGTCCTGCTATCATGTCCACAATCATGTCAATGTTAGGCAATGGGAAGTCATCATTTGAACATGCTTTGTTTAGGTCTCTAAAGTCTGTCCAGATTCGAATGTGCCCATTAGGTTTTGAAACAGGAACTAGATTTGACACCCATTCTAGATATTCTATTAGTCGTATAAATCCTACATCAAGTAGTGTTTTCAATTCCATTTTGACTAATAAAGCAATCTGAGGATGCATTTTCTTGAGCATTTGTCTGACGGGTTTTGCTTTAGGATAGACTGCTAGGTGATGGATCACCATCTCTGGATCGAGCCCTGGCATGTCAGCATAACTCCATGCAAAGTTAACTTGTCTTTCCCTCAAGAAGGTTGCTAAGAGCTCTTGTTCCTCTAATAGTAATGACTCTACATAGAATGTGATGTGTGGGGTCTCCTCTATTCCCAAGTTAACTGGATTGCATTTTTTCGCTAAGACTGTTGATTTTTCCTAATGGAGATTTCTAAGAGGAAGACTGAATCCTCCATCCTTAGCCACCTCAGAGAGGTTTTCACTATTGGATGCATCCTTTCTTTTTACTATTTTTGGGTTGGAGAGTGCCACAGTGTGGTTTTTACTCAAGTACCTATAGATTATTCTCAATTTTTTCACTTTTGCAACTGAGGGATTCAGTTTTTTCCCCATAGTATGCATGTGTATCTAGCTCAATGATGAATCCTGCTTTGTGATCCCCACATGGAATCGCATAGTCCCATGAATTCTGAAAGCACCTCATCATTTTCAAATGTGTCAAGAATTGGAAGTCCTAGTTGGTCATGACTGATGAGTTGGGGGTATACTAGGCATATTTTATGGGATTGATTTTCAGACTCATAGGATAAGGTGCTAATCCTGAGAAGGGTGGTGTCCTCAAAAATCCTAGGTAGGTTGGTTATGGGGTCTTCGTCATCACTACTACTACAGACATCAGTTATGTCAAATGTGAAATTGTCTATGACTCAACCAGTAGAGACGGGTAAATGGAATTCAGCTACTATTTGCTAAGGAGTTCTGACCTACTTAATCAGGGGATTTTAGCCATGTATGGTTATACTCGGACAGGTATATCCAAGGCCAATATTTCTCATTTGTGTCTTAGGAATGAGGGGTATTAGAAGCCTATTTCCGTTTTGTACAATTCTTTGGTTTCTTTCATAGCCCATTGCAAGAATCATTTGCAAACCTTTGTTGATGTCATACATTGGTAGATTGGTTGTTGGCCTATTTTCTTGATATAGGAGGTGGGATGGGTCCTCCTCTATTACTTCTCGGTTGAGATATCCCCAACTTTTGAAGTTGGTATAACCTTTGGTGGACTCTTGGAATGTGGAGGCTTTATTTGGTTGCGGTCATCCTCGTGATCTAGGAGATTGTGGTAACTCTCCTAACACTAAAGAATTCTTGGGAATTGTATAATTTCTACAACCATGGTCCTAGATGATGAATTTGATATCAAATATGGTGGGGATGGTAGGAGTGGTGGGTGTCTCTATCACAGAAGTGGAAATGAGAGTGGTTGGATCAATGTATGGTGTTGATGGTCCTTAATCATTTTGAGGCACTTGAGGGATTTTCTATTATTTTTCCTCTAGGTTCTTGCAATAGGAGAATGGTTTAGGATCTGCATGGATGGTGACTTATTTTCCTTCATATGTGAATTTGACACATTGATGGAAGGTTGATGCTACAGCTTGCATTGCATGGATCCATGGATGTCTTAGGAGAATGTTATAAGGCAAGTCAAGGTCCAGGACCTGATAGGTAGTTTCCATGATAGTTGGCCCCACTTGAATAAGGATTTTGATTGTGCCTTGGGACACTCTTTCTTGATCATCATATGCTCTAATTGTAATACCTTTGCCTTTGTCAATGGAATCCTCTAAGATTTTTAGGTTCTTAATGAGCTTGAGGAAACAAATGTTCAAGCATGTACCCCCATCCACATGACTCTGTTGACTTTTTTTTTTTGCACTAGAACCTCTAAATGGAGTGCGCAGTTGTGAGATGGTTGAGCCAGAAAATATTGATCAAAGAATGTAAGGAGATTCAGAGTGATGATATTTCTGACCATAGCTTGGAATTGTTCCAGATCAAGGTCTATGGAGATGGTGGATGAGGCTAATGCTTCTTTAAGGATCTTTTTTATAGGCTGATGATATCTTTAACAACTCCATGATGGATATTTGTGCTGGGGTTCTTTTTAGCTTATCAAGGACATTGTAACCATTTGGAATAGATCTTGAATTGGATGTGGGTACTCTATTTGGCTAGGATGACCCTACAATGGTAATATTCTCATCGCTTGTGGTGACTCCACAATCAACATGGGCTCCTTTGATAGTGATAGTGGCACAATACTCACCCAAGGATGTGGTGACATGGTCATACACATGATTTACGCTCTTGAAGGTTCCTTTTCCTTTTTCATTTTTAGTATTTCCTTTGTTATGGTTAGGCATCAGATTCGTGTATATTTTGAGGGTCTGATTTCTTGTAGGCTACTCCAAATTTATGATTTTTTGATCAATGAGGTCCTGGAATAGGTTTTTTAACCTCATACAACTATTAGTGGTGTACCCTTTGATTTTGTGAAAGTCACAGAGCTAGTTCCTGATAATTCTCATAGGTGGGAGCCTTGATGAGGTTTTCATTTATCAATTTCTTCATGATGAATTTTAGTGGTTCCCCAAGGGTAGTATACTTCCACTTGGGGGAGTTCTTGTTTTGCTGGGGTGGTCCCCTTTGATCATTGACATTGTTGATTGCTTGATTGTTGGTTGGTTGGTGTTGTGATACAACATTGGTTTGAGTGTTGTTGTGATCATTGTTTTGTAGTTGTTGGTAGGTTTGGGTGCTTTTCCTTGGAGCACTGATTACGACCTTGGCATCAACCACACCATCATTTGTGACATTTTTGTTCCTTTCCAATGTGAAATGTTTTTTAATGTAACTTGTCGATGGGAAATTGTTTTTTTGCTCGGGATATGTAGGTGATCCTCTAGGTTGTGTCATAAGGGATCGTTCAATGTTGAGATCTTTGGAGATCAACTGGTCATACGTGGTAATTCCTTGCACTTTAAGATGAAAAGCCAAGGTTCCCTCAAGATTAGATATGATTTTGGACACTTTTTGTTCCTTTGGAATGACGCATTTACTCTGATTGTCCTTGGTTCGCCATCGTTGTAAGAAAAAAACAAATGATTTATTCTTACCTTGCTTCAGAGCCAATAGTTCTTCAAGGCTAACATCCATTCCAATGTTGAATATGTAGTTTTTAATGAATGCATCTATCATTTCTTGGAACTTCTTTATGCCTAGAGGAAGTCGAGAAAACCACTACATGGCATGGCCAGCCAAGCTTCTAGGAAATAGCTGCATCAGATAGGTATCGTCATATGCAACTTCCATGCAATGAACCTGGAATTCCCTAATGTGATCCTCCGAGTTTCTCATCCCATGATATTTATCAAATTTTGGGATTTCAAATCCCTTTGGGAATGGTTTCAGTACAAGGCTTTTGTCGAAAGGGTAAGGACACAAGTTGCTAGGTGTGTTTATGGTTTTCCCTGATTGGAGATCAAGTACTTGTTGTGAAAGTAACATGATTTGTGTTGATACATCATTCTAGGGATCAGGGGGTGGGATGAAAGTGTTTTGAGGTGGTTCATTTTTTCATGGGGATGGGTGGGTTGTTTGGTGTGTTTTTTGATGGTATCTGCACATTCTGCTGAGCCATGTATGTTTGCACTTGCTGCTCTATAAACAATGCTTGTTGTTGGTCTTGTTGTTGTTGTGCCAGTATTTCTTGTTGCTAAGATTGTTGTTGCACCAACAATGCTTGTTGTTGGGCTGCTAATTGGGATGCTTCTTGTTGCTCTTGGTATTGTTTTACCGCTTATTGATATATTTGATGTTGGACTACTTGTTGCTATGCAAGATAACTTGCTTGTGCATGTGCTTGCACTTGCTGGGCTTGGTAATGGGCTTTTTCTTGAGCTTGGGCTTGCGCTTTGGCTTGAGCCTATGCTTGTGCTTGAGTGGCAGCTTGTGCAGTTTGTGCGGCTTGAGTAGCTTGCACTGCTTGAGCAGCTTGAGCAACTTGTTGTTGTTGTTGTTGTTGCTATTGCAATAATATTTGGGCTTGTGCAACTTGTGTGACTTGTGTTTCTTGAGCAACTTGTGTGGTTTGTGTTGCTTGAGTGGCTTGTGCAGTTTGCGGTGCTTGAGCAACTTGCACTACTTGAGTGGCTTGTGTTGCTTGAGAAGCTTGTTGTGCATCTTGGCGGTTTTGAATTTTTTGAAGTGCATTTTGATAGGTAGCTTGTTGAGTAGCTCATAATGCAATGTTGTATTGATTTGATGCATTTGTGTTTGGTGGTGGAGGTGGTGGTGGTGGATTCAAAATGGTGCTTATTGTGCTGATGAGAGGCACCATCATGTTGATGGTTGGGATTTGAGTGGTGGATGGTGTGATGGATATGCTTGGTCCTTGTGAGAGCATGTTTTGAGGGATGATTGATGATGTGGTGATTGCCTATGTGGTTTC
The DNA here is from genome assembly GCA_007258455.2 of Sequoia sempervirens. Classification (NCBI taxonomy): domain Eukaryota; kingdom Viridiplantae; phylum Streptophyta; class Pinopsida; order Cupressales; family Cupressaceae; genus Sequoia; species Sequoia sempervirens. Next base: position 45,029,544 of record VDFB02018296.1, read on the forward strand.
CATTTTTTATTGCGATGTTGATGACAAGATTTGGGAATTTGGCATGATGCTTTGATTGATGTTCAGGATGTTGGTTTGAATTTGATTGATACTTGGTAAAGGGGGAAGCCCTAAGCCAAGAAGTGGTATGGATGATGATGGCAATGGTGGAAGTGATGGAAATGTGAGGGATGTAATCTCTTGAGGAAATGGTGTAGTGTCAAAAATGCCCCCTGGTCCGAACATGTCACTCTCTCCTTGCGAGGTTATGGGGAGAGAGGTTTGGGGTGTTGCATAGAATGATGATGATGGGTCATTTGGATCGTGAAAAGTGAGAGGGACATATGGATGTGATGGATTTTGAGGTACAGATTGGCCCAAGATGGTGTTTGCATCCAAATCCTAATTGTCTATGAGGGGGTGTGTTTGTAATGCATTGAGAAATCCACTTCACTTGTTAACAATGGGTTGAGTTGGAGCAATGGATGATGTGGTTTGTAGGATGTTTTGAATGATGGTTCGCAATGGGGGTGTAAATGAAATGGGGAGTGTGGATGAAATTGGAGGCATGACCTCAAAGGATGGTTCCACTATAGAACTCACATCGAAATGAGAAGGGATTTCAGCCCCTTACTTTGCTAATTTGAGCATATATAGTGAGGGGTTGAGTCTCATCATGATGTTGATAATTTTATGATTCTCAGGATTTTGGACCATTTCAGTGATTTCCTCTTGTGACATTCCAAAGGGATTATTGGTAAGATCCTCTACTTAGCCTTCCTCTTGAGGGTTTTGTGATGGTGAAGGAAAGTTAGTTAGAGGATTGCTTGATCCAATGGGATTCATTTTAGAATTTGTTTGACTTAGGTCACTTGTAGTGGATGTTTCTTTGTTGGATTCCATGTTCTTCATGTATTGAGATCTAGTTTGAACCATAAAATAAGGATCAATTTTCAAGAATATGGGAGATGAATCTCTAATTCTTTGGATTGATCTAATCTTAGGCACAAAAGAGAAAATTTTAGGTTGTTTTTAAGGATCAAAAGATGAGATGTTTGTGAAAAGATGGGTGATATGGATTATTTTCACTCTTGATAGATCTTGAGGGGGATGCTAAAATTTTTGGGACTTTCTTGTTTTCTTGGATTTGGATTTTGATCTTGGGTTTTTATGATTTACCTCAATTTGATTTTTGATCGTTGCTTTGATTTTGGATAATGAACAAGTAGTTCCCAAGATATTGGATGTTATCTATGGGATAGGATTGTTAAAAAAATGATAGTTTGACTAAGTGCAAGGAGAAGGGTTCATCTACCTACACTTAATCAAACAAGATGACAATTTAACTAAGTATATGAAGAAGGATGCATCTACATATACCTAACTAAACAAAAATGATTGGATGATTTTGACTAAGCACATGAAGAAGGATGCATCCTCATATTTCTAACCAAAGATGTTTTGATGGTTTGATCCAAGGATTTCAAGAATTTTTATTTTCCCTAAGGACTTTATTTCAATGATTTTCATGTGCCCAAAAAAGCCTAGCATGAAGGATGGTTTAAATATTTTTCAAGAGTTGATGGTGATACGATTTTCATTGATGTTCTGAAAGATGGGGGAATGTTTTAATTTTGATCCTAGGTGAACCTAAAAAAGACTCTTGTTTACAAGACCTAGGTTTTGAAGAACATGTTTTACTCTAGACAAGGTGTTCAAATTCTCGAAAGAGAGTTGGATTTTGACAATAATAAAATGAGTACAATCCGGGATTTTTTCTTGAAGCTTTACTATAAAAGTTAAAAAGATATCTTTGTCTGAATTTGTATAGCATTGAGAGACACTTTTGATGTTCTTTTAGACTAAGAGCTTTTATTATTAGTTTCCGGATTTTGATTTTGCATGAAATCATTGAGGACACATGTGTGGGATTCAATTTTTAATCTTTTCTTAATGACTTAGTTTTACCATAAACACTTCTTGATTAGATTTTTAAAACTAGATGTCTAATGTTCTAATTTCTTTGAATCCCACAAAGTATGTTATGTGGAACTTTTATGAAATCAAGGCAAGGGTTTACCTAATGTTGAATTTAGTAGGAAAATTGAGATATAAATCCAAGTGTTTAGAAACCTCTAAGGATAAATCCCAAGGGAAAGCAATAACACATGTATTTGGTTAATTGTATTTGCCTCCTAAAGGGTTGGAAGTTTCGATGATGATGTTAAAAAAAAAATTTCAACTATTTTTGAACAAGCCAAGTGTTTTGTAACCAAGAAAAATCACAATCCTATGGATATGAAAGACTATATTTGTTGAGTCCCCACTTGGACAAGTCTAGCTATGCTTATCTTTAGCAAATGGTTAGATGCTTGACCCCACTAGCTTCCCTCCACGAAACTCACTTATATGGGGTAGGAAAGAATCAACAACCTTGAAATTCCCATGGCATGATTTCCATTTCTAATAAAGACCATAAAAGTGTGGGGCGGCTTCAAAATGACCGTTCTTGCACCAACAAATAGATAGGGATTTTGGCCTTTTTACAATAAGGATTTTCATTCAGACTTTGCGTTCATAGGAGTTGACCCAACATGGTGAGAGATCATTGCTTCCCTTCTCTCCAGAGCCAACCGTGTGATACGAGCCTTTGTTCCAGTAGCCACATTTAGATCTCGGCTGGAAATACTCTTGGCTTTAGAGTGTTACTGATTGAGTCGTTCCCTTGGGTGAGTAATTTTCCCCCAAGGTAGGCCCTCTAAGATAAGCAATAGCAAGAAAATATATCCATAACTTGATTGATCTTTGTTGAGAAACAATGAGAGAATACACGCGATAGGTTTGGCTCATAGTCGCAAGATTTTTTGTTCAATTTTAGACCCAAAAATGAAGTGTGGAGGTAATTACTTTATCCCAACCTAAGATCAACAAAAAGGCCTTTTGATTCTCAACATCGCCATGAGGCACAAGAGAAGTGCATACGTCCTTTTCAATGGTGTTAGTTTGAGTATGCAATCACAAAAAAAAGTAGCACATGTTCAAGTTTTAAATCCTCAAAGCAAAAAGTGAATTCTTTTTAAGCACCAAATCAAATGTGGAATTTTCCTTGTTCAATTTATTAACTTTGAGAACCAACTCTAGTAAGTTTGTGTCCTAAAGTTCATTTTAAGCCTTTTGTAACAAGAAATGGAAGTGTTCTTTTTAAAGCCCAAAATGAATTTAGTAGGTCCTTAGTATGAAAGATAACAAATTTTCTCTTAAGAGAGAATGTGAATCCTCTAAGAGTGTTGAACAAACACTTAAGTGTTAAAAAACACTCAGTATAACAAAATGGTGATGTTATCATGCCTCTTTTCTCTTTCACCTTTGCTCAAGTAAACCTACAAGAAAACCAGTCAAACCTACAAAACATAGTTCAGGAAAGAAAGGAATAACACTAATGATAAAAAATGAAAAAGGTACATGTTATAAAAAAAAACTAAAATTGACTTGTTACTTCCTTCTGGCAATAGAACCCATGAAGGTATTGTAGTTTGAAGGCCTCCAATAGTGCTATATGGCACTGCTTGTTAGTTAGTGTTGCTCTATAGCAGGGACAAAGAGCATGAAGGCATCACTATTTGAGCCAGCGGTGGAGTTTGGAATTTGAAAATATTCCAGCATGCGGAAATGAGTCAATGGTGGAGTTTGAAAATTTGAATTATAAGCGGGAAACATAAAGTGTTAGATTTTGGAGTTTGGAGCAGTGTGGTATAGCGACGCTCAAGTCCCAATGGTCCTAAACTATGATGTTGATCTGCCAACAATGGAGTTCCCTGTAGAGACACAAAAACATGAAAAAGCATAAAATTTGGTGAGAAAAATGTGATTAGAACTTCTGGTAGGCCCTCCTTCTAGCACCAAAATGTGAACCAAGATTCCCAACCTACACAAACACAAGAGATAAACAACATATATTAGATCAAATGCTAGTTAGTATCATGATTCCCCAAGAAATCCATTTGAAATACAAAGAAAAGGAGTGAAATGAAGAACATAAGAAAACATAAACCAAAGATAATAAATCCTATTCAAATGTAAAGAAAACTCTTGATCTCTTGGGGAAGTTGGTTCCAATTTGATGTGGAAATTAGCCCTATCCCAACTTTTTTAATGATTGAAGTGTGCTCCAAGATGAAAATCTCCATAACCTAGCTATAAAATTCAATGAGATGGATGAAGATTGCTATGAATTTGAGTATAGTAAATTTAATCAAGTTATCGATGATAAAATGAAGAATGAGACCTCTTATTTATAAATTGACAAATTGGAAGAATGCCCAAAATGAAGCAATGTGGGACTGACTTTCAACCAATGGCATGGTGCTACTTGTCAAGAGATGGGTGGATGAAGGATGTGCACATTTTGATGAATGTTCCCATAAATGCATATATTTGAGTTTTGAATTTGTTGAAATGATAAGGTGGATGAAGAGTAAAATGGAGTAATGGCCACTTGATTCAATGCAAAATGAAATAAATGTCTTGTTGGAAGGACAAAGTACACTTGGATTTTGAATTCAAATTGAGAGAATATTCTTCCTTTATGCCATGTTGAGAGAAAATAGGGATTTAATAAATGAATTAAATGTATTTTAATGTGCAAGTGGTAAAAGCTAGAGGATAGGAAATGAATTAGGATTAAATTAATCAAAGGTTAATTAATTTAATGAGAGATTAGATGATGTGACAACTTTGACTTAGATTTATGTGTTTATTTAAATAAAAAATGAGAAGAATATGATAAAAGGATTAATTAAATAAGGATTTTTTATTTATTTAATTAAAAAGGATGATGTTAGAATAAATTAAGTAAGGTTTTAATTTATTTTATTTAATAGAAAAACTTTAGAGATTTAATTAAATAAAGAGAATTATTTAATTAAATATGGAGCTAGGGTTAATCAAATCAGATGGATTGAATTAATTAATGAGAGAAAGATTTAATTAGATAAATGATTTATTTAATTAAGAGAGGAAAATTGATCAATTTAATCAAATAACAGTATTCAATTAAATGGTTAGATTGGGGAATGATTTAGGATGAAACGATGTTAGTAGTCGGGATCAAGCATGTCAATATATTTTCCATTTCTACACATATAATCTTCTTTTAGGAAGACCATGGATTCATGAGATGCATGTGGTGCCTTCTACCCTTCATTGTATCATGAAATATGTCTACAAAATCAAAGTATAGAAAATCAAAGCTGACCCTGAGCCAAATAGTTTTTTGAACATTGAGAAAGGAAAGGAGAATCATTTGAAAACATTGAAACCAACAACACAAGTAGAACCCATGCAACAGAAAGAAAAGGGAAAACATATGGAGGAAGTCACAAAGCTATTAGAAGATGATTGAGATTACAACATTCATGGGAGAATACAAGATCATGGACAATGATTCTAAAAAGGGAAAAGAAAAATCAATAATTTCAACACAAAATTTGGAAGACCCTTCAAAAGAATCCACCTCAAACACTTTAGAAGAAGGAAATTATACAACCAACTTTGATGAAGTTTATTATGAACAACCACTAAATCCTAAAGAAATGAAGAAGCTTTATGGAAAAGGTTATGAACTCATGAAACAACTTGGATATAGTGGAAAAGGATGCGGTGCTAGAGAACAAGGTATCTATGTCCCTATAGAGCCTACCACAAAAGGAATGACTAATGGTCTTGGTTATTTCCCCTCAAAAGAAATAAGAAATCCTTAACTTAGCATCAACAGTATTACAAAATATTCCTCTAATCCAACTTTAACATTAGTGCATCTTGAATTGATAGACACCAATGATTAGAGTTCATTAGATTTTACACCCTCTTGTAAAGGGGAGTACAAAATCTCACAATCTAAAGGGTCTTGCATAAGTATGACACATAGAACTAAGTAAGAGATATCTTTGTTCCAAAATCAAGGAACATCTTTTACTTTTGATCAAGAGAGTATCTTGTCAAGACTCCTCCAAGATCATTTGATATCCATCCCTCCAAGAACATGAAATAAATTTTACTACAAGAATTCATTTTTCGCATATCATAGAGTTCATGGTCATTCTACTAATGAATGTAAGGCTTTGGGTAATAAAATTCAACATATTAAGGAGTGTGGTGCTCTTCCTTATGTGGGAGAGCCTAATTCCTCTAATTGATATTGATTTTCAATCTAGGAAGTTTCTCATCAATCATTTCAGCTCATCCTTGTTCTACACTAAGTGGGGGCAAGGGTTTTGAATTAGCCTTGTCCTTGTACATCACTTCTCGTTGTCTCTTTTGGCTAGTTGATGACCTCCCATGTACATATAAGAGAAAGCTTGGGATGTTGATGGCATGCCTTAAATTGGTTCACATGTGACATACTTATCCATGATGTAGTTTCAAGAACATATGACTTGGAATAGGGATTTTTGAATAACCTCTTATGTCTTCTTCTACTTTAAAGTAATTTCTCATACCAATGGTGTTGTCAACTACTTTAAAGTGGGGGCATACATTGACACTCATGTTTCACTGTGATATTTTCTCTATTCTTGTGGTGCATCCTTTTCTTGGTGATGTCATTAGGCTTTATATCCTCCAAGAGCATGATATTTCTTTGATTTGTCCTCTCTTGGAGACATTAGTCACAATGTTCCACAAGAAAATACCTTACATGAACTAAGAAAAATCCTTTTGAACATACCTTACACAATTTTGCATTCACAATATTAGTTTTATGGCCACCTTGCATAACACACTTTGCTTGCTTGTGGAGCCATCTTGTTTGTTCATGAGTTTCAAGAATAGGAAGCTTTTCTTGCCTCATGAAGATAGAATTTCATTTTTGTGTGGCACCTTATCAAAGTTATTAGGAAGTATAACTTTGGTATGGTTGTATGTATGGGAGCTGAACTTAGACATGACTTACCCATAGCCAGTTGCTTGTGTGTGTGATCACATATTGGTTGCATGTGCATGTGTTTGACCTCTCTCGGCGCTCACCTAATGGATGGCCTAAGGTTCCACTAGCCCTTGTGAGCATGCATTTGGTTTCCATAGTGTACAATGTCTTCCTGTAGTGTAGTAAAATCCATACCATTGCATCTTCACACTTTTTTGGGCTCGCCTTGCTTTATTTATGCTTCTTTAGGCTTGATTGGTCCTATTTTATGTCCACAAGCCCTATGAATGGCATATTTTTCTGGTTAATCCCAACATTCTCCAATGTATAAATGCTAATTTAATGACTCCATTGCTATGTCCCAGATTTTTGGGTCGGCACTAAAATTCTGCCTAGGGCACGTGTTAGTCCCTGAAAGCTCTTGGGACCCTAATTTTGACATCTCTGGATTGGGCCCGTTTTTAGTGTCTATGCCCCATGTTTTTAGAACTTGAGACTAAGAGGCTACCTAAGGTTTTTTAGTCTTCCTTGAGTCATTTTTGAGATTTAATTTCAAATTCTAGAAAGATTTAGCCTACTTTATTCAATGAATTCATATTTCAGCTTGGTGTGATATAATTTTGGGATATTAAGCATAGATAAGTATAAATACAAGGTTCCTTGATTCATTTCAACTAAAGCCTTTTGTGACATCTTTTTTCATAGCATAATTGAGTTCACAAGAGCATTCAAGAGCATATTCATCAAGAATTTGAAGCTATTTTCATATTCAAGCATCATATCAATGTGTTTTCTTGCATCATGTGTGTTGTTGTGCTAACATTTGTGATGTAGGGTTTTGATTTAAGCAAGCAATTCAAGTATTATCTTCCAAGCATTCAAGATATATATCCATTGCAGCCACTACACACAAGTTTGTAGAATTCATAAGGGTTTGGTGAGTTGAAGCATTGCATGTTGTTCATTCACCATTTCCTTCATTATTTATATTTTATTTCAAGTTTTAATTACCAACAAGGGGTTTGACCAAGGAAAACCCCCATTCACTAACAAACAACAATTTTCTTCCATCTTTCACACTTGTGATTAAGATCTAGGTTGTCGACTTGAAGATTACTTAGAGTGAAAAATTGCAAAAGTTACAAAATTGAATTACAAAGTTGTCATTTTCACAAAAACTCACCTACAGGCCTTATTTGGATATTTCAGAACCTGAGACTGGAAAGGAAGCTTGTGTAGACCTTGGAGATTAGGATCATGTCCAAAGTTTGTAGAAATTCAAAATGGGACTAATACGCCATCTTGAGAATCTTAGTCCTCCCAAGATCATTTTTTTTAGATATTTTTAGAGATCTGATGAAGACTTCGCATTTGCCCCAAAAAATAGCAGTACGAATAATACGCCATCTTGGGTAACTTAGTCCTCCACAACATAATTTGGCAGCCTCTTTGCATTTCCAGAATCCTCACAGCATCTCCATATTTCCTAGGTACACACATATCATCACCCTATTTCATAATTTCATCATTTACAACTTTCATTTAGCTTGCCACTGGTACATTTTGACCCAAATTTTGACGAACACTCATTAGAATTTCAATGGCCATTTGTCAGTATTATTTAGTCAGAATCTTGACGACATTTGAAATGTTGAAATTCTGACCCAACATCGTTTCATCAAAATTTGGGTCAAAATGTATAGTGCGCATTGTTAGTTTTAGGTCATTTTGCATATCAGAGCGTGTTTTCAAACATTTTCTTTTCCAAGAATTTGCTTGGTGGTGAACCCCTTAGATCTTAAGAAACCATTCCTAGGACCTGACTAATTGAGAATTGGCTCACCTTAATAAATTATTATTCAATCCAATTAGGACTTTTAGGACATTAGTGAATGGCTGAATGAGAAAAGTGTGATATCCCAAAAAGGTATCAATTTTCCTATTCATCATTTTGGTGAACTCGATGCTTTTTATTTTTTGATTTGGAGTCTATTAAGTCCATAGATCTGGGTTGAATTCATTCTTGCATTGCATCTTGTATTAGTGAAATTACATTTAGATTTTCCTATATTTGCATTAGTGAAAGTGCATATAGGGTGCATATTTACTTTATTGCATCATTTCATTTCATTGAAAAATTGAAAAGTGCATTGTTCTTCATCTTCATTGCATTCTTATTGCATTCAAAATTGAAAAATTGCAATCAAAAATTGCATTCAATTGCTTGTTTCTAGTTACTTTTTCTTAAACTTATTTGCACATTTTTTTGTTTCTGAGCATTAGCATATTGCATAAGCAACCTGTAAACATTGTTGACATTCTAGAATTCCCTATTTTTCTACAATAATCCTCTGCTAGGACTAAAACACCCTTCCTAGCATCTTAGTCCCTCTTAGAATTTTTGCTTCAAAAATCTCTCTATGTTGTTTGTTGTCTATTTTAGCATCTGGAACTTCAGAATCTCACCAGGAGGACCAAGATGCCCTTCCTAGTGTCTTAGTCCCTGTTGACTTTTATTCTTAGGTTTTGAGGATTTGAAATTTATTTTATGTGCTTCTATGTGCTTCTTTCTATTTCCTATTTTAGTTTCCATAATTTTTGTTATTCCAATTTCTTTCATTTCAAGTGTAATTGTAAGCATAGGATATTGTGTTCATTGCACTTTCTATGGTTTATTCCTTGTATGAGTACTTGGTTTCATACTACTAATATTGTGTTTAGATGAAGTGCGAGAATCATGGCATCCCGTGATAACACTCATTGTTGATCTTGGGTTATCAAGCACTCTTACTTTTGGTGTTGGCACTAGTTCACTAGATATGGACCATACCTTTGACACCTCCTTTTCTATACCTACCCTACCTACAAGTGTTGTAATGAGTGTCCAAATAATGATTGATCATATTCCTCAAGCAAACATAAGAAAAATGCATGAACACTTAGCTCATTTACAAGATAATTTAAGTACTAAAAAAATTTCAAACATTGTTATAACTACCATAGAGAGCCTTCACCACATGATGGAAAGTGATGAGGGATTTGAAGTTATACATAACATAGCCCAAATATGTGGAAAAAATCTTCCTCCCACCACTAATGGTACTCAAGGCTCAAACAATATGCAAAACCAAGGAGGAAATCAAATTCCTCCCTCTTCAACGATAACCTCAATTCCCACCTATACCATTCCTCAAGTGACCACAACAATGCAACCAACTATTAGCATCCTTCCTACCTCAAAAATTTCCACTAGTGTTCCTTATACCTATGTGGCACCTAATCTTATATCTCCTCGTGTAAGAAACTCATTCATTAGTCCTTCCAACAAATACATACTACCACACTATTCATCTCCATCCCATACTAGAAGCAATGACCCTATCATTAACCGCCTCTTACAAAGCCTTTCATACATCCAATGTCAAGTTTTCATTATCAATCAAAATCAAAATGGTCCACCCTCATACTATGTCAAGAGAAATCCATTTTCCTTGGAGATATTGATAACTCTAATGCCACAAGGTATAGAGATCCCTAGATTTGAGAAATATGCAGGAAAGGGAGATCCTACTAATCACATTAGTGCATTTACTACTTTGTGTAGTGACTTTATCCTTGAAGACAAACTATTAGCTAAACTCTTTCCTCACTCCTTGAAAGACATTGCTCTAGATTGGTTTTTTGCATTACTGAATAACTTAATTCGTTCATTCAATGAACTTTTTGAGGCCTTGATTAACCACTTCCAAGTGCACATGGCCCCTGAATTGGAAATGGCTGATTTGATGAGATGCAAACAAAATGAGGGTGAAAAATTCACTGACTTTATTTCATGCTACCAATCACTTTATTCCCAAATCAGTGTGAAAATTCTTGATTCCCAACTTCAAAATATGTTCATAGAAAACTTACAAAGAAAGATAAGGGATAAGCTTGTGATGATGAAATTTCCTTCCTTAATGCATTTGTGTACTGCCCTTCAAGACTCAAAATTCCCTAACCAGTAGTGAAACAAAAACAACCCCTATCCATCTCGAAAATACCAAAGCCTCAAACTAAAATGCATACCAACCTTTCAAAAGATAAAATAAAAGTTTCCTTCACCTAAATTCCACCTCTCAACCTACCCAACCAGTTGATACCCAAGTAGCTACTATAAATAAGAGTAATCCTTATATATTTGGGGATCCACAAAGATAGTTTACTCCATTCTCAACACACTTGAAAACATTATGGGGCAACTCTTAAATAAAAACATGCTTACCTTACCTCCCATTTGGCCCCTTGACCCTAGCAATCCATTACCTATGAGCTTCAGACACAATTCCTATTGTGCTTATCACCAACAAAATGGACATGATATGGAACATTTCAAGCATCTTAAACATCTTTTGAAAGACCTCATTTATTCTAATCATATCCAAATTGGAGGTGTAGATGAAAAAGGTAATAAGTATGTGGCCCATCCTAACCAGAACTTGCAAATCTTTACCAATCCCATGCCCAACCATAATATTTCACTTGTTAAGGCTAGTGAAACTAAGTCCGATGTGATGAATGTTGACACAGATGATGAAAATATGAGCAATCATCAACAAATTCCTATGGATGATGATGAATAGAGTCCTATGGATACCAATGGAAAAAGTCCTATTGATATAATGATAGGAGTGGTTGACATCAATTCTCATAAACAACAAACCATTCACATTACTTTATCTTCAGAAGAAATAATCAAACATGAACCTGATGGTCCTCTTTACATAGTTGATAGAATCAATAACAAAACCACTCCTGGGATTTTAATTGATCTCGTCTATGGAGAGAATGTGATCACAGAAGAACTTTTAAATATGTATGAACTTACTCAAGATAGATAGGATAAACCAAAAGCATGGATTAAAACGCATGATGGTTTTTCTCGTGCTACAATGGAATTGATCACACTCCCTTTACAACTAGGACCAAAGAAATCAAATGTATCATTCTCTATCATATCTAATTTGGACCAATTTCATGTGAAGTTAGGCTACAAATGGCTTCACTCCATGAATGCAGTCCCATCTGTTGTCCACAAGTGCTTAAAGTTTCTAGCTAGTAATGAAATATTTACAGTGAGCCATAGTGTCTTTAGACCCCCATCTTCCCATGGAAAATTCTCTTTAGATTATTTTGGCTTCAACCTATGGAACCTATAAGACCCCGTGAAGACTTCCTTTTCCTATCCTACCAAAAATTCAAAGCAAAATGCATAGCCAGACTATCTCTTCAAAACTTTCCTCCACCCATGATTGAACCTCCACCCATGCTTGAACCTCTGCCACCTAAAGAAAACAATGTTGAGTCCAAAACTCTTCCAACAAACCAAGACCCATCCATTAAAAATCTCTTGCCTATTCCCTACAAGAGACCTAGAGAAACCCAAACAAGTCCTACTATACCTCCTAAGAAAATTTATAAATCCAAAGAGAATGTGGTAGAACAACCACTAGTAGAATTTGGCAAATAAATGACTACGTGACTAAAACTTTTAGTCATGTTACTAAAAATTTTAGTCACATGACTAACACTAGTAGAATTTGGCAAATAAATGACTAATTTGATTATCATAAATGACTAATTTGGTCATCAAGTAAAATCACAACTAAATAATTGGTTAGACAAATAAAAATGACTAAATAAATGACTAAATAAATGATTAAATAAATGACTATTACTCTTCTATTCTTTTATCTTTCGAATTTTATCATAATCCATAGAGCTTAAGCCCCCCTCATGGGACCCCTACCTAAGCGGGCCATTTGGCCACCTAGGTTGCTTGGTGCACCAAAAATACCTATTGCGTGGAAGACATTGCCTCTCGGTGTAGTCTTAAGGCCTTCACATATTTTATAAAAAAAAATTAACATTTACATTCTTTAACTTTTATTAATATTATAATATTAGATTTATATTATAATGTATTTAATATTATATAATAATATAATATTATAATATTAAAAAATATTATATTATTATATAATATATTATATACTATATTATAATATTATATTATTATATATTATAATATAATATTATATTATATTATATTATATATTATATATTACAATATTATATAATATTATATTATAATATTAATAATATATATAATATAATATAATATTATATTATAGTATTATAATATATTTAATAATATGTATTGTATAAAAGTTGAAGATTTATATATTTTAATTTATTTAATTTGGATTCCATTTTGAATTTTTATTTTAGTGGGCAAATACTTGGCGGGCATGATGGGCGGGAAAATCCATTTGGCCATAATTTTCATTTTAATAAACAAACTTTAAAACCCTCATCGAAACCTTATTTTCAGGCTGCAGCTTGCCAAATTGGAGAAGTGAAAGGTCAATACCAGGGAGGAAGAGTTTGGAGGAGTGAAACCCATATGAAGTAGAGGCAAAGACAAGGTGCGCTAACTGCTTGATAGAATATCTCAAAGAAATGTTTGAAACAAAATGCAGAGACAGAGGCAAGGCACACAATTTGTTTGATAGAATTCCTCAAAGAAATTTGATCTCATGGAATACCATAATTGGAGAATTAATGGATTTGATATCTTCATGATAAGAGTTTGCTTATTGTGTTCATTGTCACTATCTACATTTTGAGCAAAACTGAAGGACATGGGCTAAAATTAGGGTTCTATGATAGTGTCTTACCACAAGCCGAAAAGATTATACTAAATGTTGTGAAAAAGCATATAAGCTTGGTTCGAGAGATGGTTGCTCCCCTTGTCAGGATGCATTTCCATGACTGCTTTGTTAGGGTTAGTATATATAGCAACTGTCTTTATTATTGCTTTAAATTAGTAGTTTCAGATCACAATACTATTTTATGATCCAACAAGGATGCGATGGATCTGCATTGTTGAATTCTATCAATGGTACTGTAGAAAGGGATGCAACTCCCAATCTAACACTCAGGGGCTTTAATCTAATAGATGAGGCCAAGACTGATGTAGAAAAGAAATGCCCAGGGATTGTTTCATGCACTGACATTATCGCATTGATGGCCAAAGATGCTATATTGGTTGTTGTAAGAACATGCTTCTTTAATCTATTGGTGTTGCCATTTTAACAGATATTTTTTTGCAAAGATTTGGAGAAAGCCTTGTGCAAATATTTTCTTTAAATTATTGATATTTAGTGTTTAATTATTCATTTCTTTGTTGGGGTGAAAATGTTTGGAGCTTGATTTTTTGTAATAAAATGTACAATATAACATGGAGAGCCATGTTGGAATGTTCCAACTGGTCACAAAGATGGATGAATATCAAATGCATCTGAAGCATTGTCAAATACTCCTGTCCCTACTTCCAACTTCTCCCAGCTTAATACTTCTTTTTCCAACAAAGGATTAAGTATTAAGGATCTTGTTGTTTTACCAGGTAATTACTCAAAACTCCCCATTTTTAGCATTAATTTTTCATATTGAGTGTTTTTAGATATAAATTTTTAAGTTTTTTTGTTTAATTGACATTCAGATTGAATTTAATGATCTATTAACAATGATCTATCAGTAGTATTTTGATAGTTAAAAGTATACATTCTTTTTAGAGGATATATGTTAATTTTAGATAAAATTAGAGTTGATAATATCAGAGGAAATATGATTGTTTACAAACGAATGAAGTAGATTATAATGTGGTAATAATAATTGAAAGTAAAGTAGCATTTTAGTTAAAAATAATAATAACATATCAAATATATAAGACATTTAAATTTCAATTATAAAAATATAAAAATAAATTATATATTTTATTATTTTTGTACAAATTGTTAAAAAAATTGTTGGTAAATTCACATAGGATTAAAAAAGGTTAAATTATATATATATATTAAAAAAAATTTGAAATGTTTAGTATTTATGAATTCACATTTAATTAAGTTGCTCAAAGATAATAATGAAACTTCAATAAGACAAAGAAGTTAGTGTCAAGGAAGATTATGTTAAAAAATAATGTTTTTACATGATGTTAATGTAAATTTTGATAATTTTATAATAGAATGAAAAGGCTAATGATTATCTTAATTAAACAATTTTAAGAAAAATCAAGATATTTCATTTAGAACTTCTATTAAAAATTTAAGTAATGATTTCTAAATTATAAGAAAAAATTGGTGTACAAGCCCTTATAGTAGTAATTGAAAACTCAAATAAATTGACTCTCTCTCTATATATTATTGTTGATTTGACATCTTTCATTTTTACTCTTTATTTATATTTTTTTATTCTCTTCAATTTTTTCTCTGAATTATACATATAACTCCCACTCTATTATCATTAATATTAATAATTATTATTTTTATTTAATTAATATTAAATTATTTCCTTCTTTTATTAATTATTCAAATCTTTATTAAAGGTCTCTATTATTTAAAAAATATATGTAATATTATAATTAGGTTATTTAATAGGGTTGGGGCCCTAGCTCGGTTGGCTAAATCTTTCCTGTTGCAAGAGGTTGGTCATGAGGTCTAGTCTCCCCCACCCCCATGGTACCGGAGGGCGTGTTGCGCCAGCGCCGTTGGTCACGTTAAAAATTTTACCACCTCTGTGGTACCGGAGGGCATGTCGCGCCAGCACCGTCAGTCACATTAAAAAGTTTACCAGGTAGTCTAAAAATAAAAATAAAAAAATAATTAGGTTATTTGATCACTCTTAGGTTATTTTATTTACTTAAGAGTTATTTTACTTTTTACTTTAGAGCTATTTAATGATTATTTTATTTTATTTATATTATAGGTGCCTCCAAAAAGATATATCTAGGTGTACACTAGATATAAGTTGGTTTATTAAACTAGATTTATTATTATTATCAGCTACTTTTTTTTATTTGAATCTAATCTATAATCATACAGTTTGCAAGGAGCCTATATTGATCTTTAAAAAAAATGGTAAATGTTTAGGGATATTATATAAGTTTTTATTTTATAGTATTTTTTATATTAATAGTAAATGTTCGTGTATATATAAAAATGTATATAAAAGTGTATAGAGCTGTATTTTGGCAATACTCTGTGAAATTTCTTATCATCCCACTTTGTTTTTCATATTTCAAAGTTTCATAAGTCTTTTAAAAATATTAACAAATTTTGAGTTTTTTTAATTGTGGGCAGGTATAGAGCGAGGAGAAAATGCAAAACCAGTTCCTTTTAGATCCATTTATAGCACACCCTGTGTGCAACAATGGCATCACTGAAGACATGCATTCACACCGATGGCTTTTTAGTTTTAGTTTTAGTTTTTTTCAGTTTTAAAAGCATAATAAATTAGCAGTTTGCATACTGCAAAAAGATTTTATCTTCAAAACTCTATGTATAGAGTTCTTAGCTTTAGTTTTAGATTTTTTTAGTTTTAAAAGCATAATAAATCAGCAGTTTACATACTACAAAAGATTTTGTCTTCAAAACTCTATGTATAGAGTTCTTTGTAACATATTTTATATACATTTTGAATATACACAGTGAATTATTTTCAATCCTTTGAGCAGATTTGTTGAAGTTTTATGATTATTTCAGTTTATAAATGACTAAATAAATGACTACCATGACTAAATAAATTACTAAACAATGACTAAATAAATTATTACAATGACTAAAATGACTAAATAAATGACTAAACAATGATTAAATAAATGACTGCAATGACTAAATAAATGATTGCAATGACTAAATAAATGACCAGTTAACAACAATCTATGACTAAATTAATGACTAAATATATGACTAAATAAATCACTACCATGACTAAATAAATGACCGGTTAACAATAATCAATGACTAAATTAACGACTAAATCAATGACTAAATCAATGATCAAATCAATGACCAAATCAATGACTAGATAAATGACTAAAATAGTTTAGTCATAAATTTGGTCGCGTTATAAATGACCGGAAATAAACTACTAATGGTCACGTGACCAAAATTAGTCATTTATATGCAATTTTTAGTAGTTTATTTAGTCATAAATTGTTGTTTTTGTACTAGTGAACCTTCTATGGTTTTTTCCCTTCTTCTGTCATAAGAAGAAAATGAACCTATGGTTGAAAAACCCATAGAAAATAAAAATCCAAACTTGAAAAAAGAAATAAACAATGACCCTCCTCTCTTACCAGAAAAAATAGAAGCTATACCTTCAACACAATAGGGACGAGCAACTTATATGGATATTATCATTCGCCCTCCTATTGTGGTTAACTTGGATGATGATGAAGAAATAGCTAAAATGGATGAGGAAGTGCATAATGAGTTAAATTTTTTATTTTCCTCTTCTATGAGCTTAAACAACAACAACCATGGTGATCCTCCTAAATCTAGTGATTCACCATGTGTTGAATCTAGTGACTCTCCTAGTACAACACTTGATGTTGTCACTCTTGCTAGTGATCTACATTCTACATATATTGAACAAGAATGGGATGTGGATGACCTATTGGATATTTGACTCGCATGTGCTTGACTAGTCTTTTATCTTTCCTTTTTCTTTTTGCTTTTCTTTATTTTTGTTCACATGTGCATAATGTGATCCCCCATGATATTATGTTTGATGTTTCTCTCTCTATGTGCATTCCTCTATTTGTACCTTCATTCTTCTATATGTTCTACACTTTTTCCTTTTTATTAATCTTTTATCTTTTCCTTTCATTTTCGTTTCAAGTGTGTTTTCCTTTTGGGGATGATGCAAGGTATCGAGACATTCATGTCTCCTTCATGTTGACCCAAAAGATTTTTCATTATCTTTTATTTTCCTTTCATTTCCCTTTTCATTTTTCTTGTGTTTTCCTCTTGGGGATGACTCAAGGTGTTGAGACACCCTATGTCTCTTCCATGTTGACCCAAAAGGCTCTTTCTTTTCTTTGTTTTCACTCTCTTTGTATCATTCTTCCAGTTCTATGTATTCGAGGAATGATGATAGTTCCAAGCTTTCTAATATCATTGTAGAAAATAACATACTAACCCCAAATCCATAGATCCCTTATGTGTTTAGTGTTTTCATTTTTGGGACAACCCCTTTCTTTTCCTTTTCTCTTGCATGATGTAGCTTTACTTGGAAACATATGACTTGGCATAGGGCTTTCCAAGTTGGCTCATATATATCCCTTCTTGATTAAATTTTCATTTTTTCTACTTTAAACTAATTTCTCACAGCATGGTGTTAGCAATTCCTTTAAAGTGGGAGCATACATTGGCATTATTTTGACATGATTTCATTTTTATTTTTTTTCCCTTTCATGTTCTTTGATGTG
Source organism: Sequoia sempervirens (assembly GCA_007258455.2). NCBI lineage: Eukaryota > Viridiplantae > Streptophyta > Pinopsida > Cupressales > Cupressaceae > Sequoia > Sequoia sempervirens. The sequence goes on from VDFB02018296.1 coordinate 45,047,756, forward strand.
ATTTTCTTTCTTTATGCAATGTGTTTTTCCTCTTGGCGGTGTCTTCAGGTTTTACTTCCTTTGAGAGTGTGATATTTCCTTGTCCTCTCTTGGAAATTTTAGATACAATGTTCCTCAAGATGAGACATAGCACTTTTCCTCTCTTGGAAACAAGATGAGACCCTTTTGCGCTTATCCTCTCTTGGAAGCATTGGGTATGATGTTCCCTAGGATGAGACCTTGTATTTATCCTATCTTAGAGATTTTAAGCATAAAATGTACCCTAAGAGTAAGACCTCACATGAACTAAGAAAAATCCCTTTGAGCATTCCTCTCTCTTGTTGCATTTTTCCTTTTTGTACCTTATTAAAGTCACAAAGGTATGGCTTTAATATGGTCCCTTGAGGTTCACCTAGTGAACACCTAACTTCACTAGCATGTGTGAGCATGAATTTTTGTGCCTTATAAAATTCATGGAGGAATGGCTTTGATATGGTCTGCTGGGTCTCACCTAGTGAACACCTAGCTTCACTAGCTCATGTGAGCATGCATTTTTGTTCCTTATTAAAGTCATGGAGGTATGGATTTAATATGGTCCCTTGGGGATCACCTAGTGAACACCTAGCTTCACTAGCTCGTGTGAGCATGAATTTTTGTGCCTTATTAAAGTCATGGAGGTATGGATTTGATATGGTCCTTTGGGGATGGCCTAGCAAGCACCTAGCTTCACTAGCCTGTGTGAGCATGCATTTTTTTTCCTTATTAAAGTAATGGAGGTATGAATTTGATATGGTCCCTTAGGGCTCACCTAGTGGACACCTAGCTCCCACTAGCCCTTGTGAGTGTGTGTTTTGTTTGCATAGTGGACAACACATTCCACTTGTAAAATTGTTTTTGGACAAACAACCTAGACCCGGTCCACCACATTGAACGACTAGTCAAATCTTGATGCACTGCAATTTTTCCTTTTCCTCTTGTGGTTTCATTTTTTGTTCTTTAATGGTGTATGTTTGTGATTGGTTATGGCCTGATATATCATCCACAAGCGTGTTCCTTTGTGCTTATGTTGAATTTTCAATAGGATCTTAATCCTAGGGGCTTGGCCACCCTCTTGATTATTGTCATCCTATCTTACTAACATTTGTACATTTGAACCCCTCTTGATTGTGTGGTTGGCTACTTTAGTGTGAGTTTGGAGCAAGTTCATCCTCTCACTAATGTGGGGGCTAAATGTAGTGTAGTAAAATGCATACCCTTTCATTTTCACACTTGTTTGGGCCCCTCATACTTTAGTTATTCTTCTTTATGGCTTAATTGGTCCTATTTTATTTCCACAAGCCCTATGAATGATATATTTTTTTGGTTAATCCCAACATTCTCCAATGTATAAATGCTAATTTAATAACTCCATCAATGTGTCCCTAATTTTTCGGTTAGGACTAAAATGCCACCTAGGGCGTCTTAGTCCCCCAAAGCTCCCGAGACCCTAGTTTTGGAATCTCTAGATTGGGCCCCTTTTTGGTGTTTATTCTCTAGGTTATAAGGACTTGGGACTAAGATGCCACCTAGGGAATCTTAGTCCTCTTTGAGTCATTTTTGAGATTTAATTTCAAATTTTGGTGGGATTTAGCCTCCTTTATTCAATGAATTCATATGTCAGCTTGGTGTGATATACTTTCAAGATATTAAGCATAGATAAGTATAAATAAAAGGTTCTTTGATTCATTTCAACTAAAGTATTTTGTGAGATATTTTATCATAGCATATTTAAGTTCACAAGAGCATCCAAGAGCAGATTCATCAAGAATTTGAAGCCATTTTCATATTCAAGTATCATATCAAAGTGTTTTATTGCATCATGTGTGTTTTTGTGCTAACATTTGTGATGTAGGGTTTTGATTTAAGAAAGAAATTCAAGTATTATCTTTCAATCATTCAAGATCCATATCCATTGCAGCCATTACACACAAGTTTGTAGACTTCATAAGGATTTAGTGAGTTGTAGCATTACATGTTATTCATTCACCATTTCCTTCATTATTTCTATTTCATTTCAACGTTTAATTACCAACAAGGGATTTGACCAAGAAAACCCCCATTCACTAATAAACAACAAGTTTTTCCTATCTTACACATTTGTGATTGTATATCTAGGTTATACACTTGAAGATCACTTGGAGTAAAAAATAGAAAAAGTTAAAAAAATTGCATTAAAAAGTTGTCATCTTAATGGAAACTCACTTACCAGCCTTATCAAAAGTTTTTGAACCTGAGACCGGAAGTGAAGCTTGTGCAGACCTTGGAGATCAGGATCATGTTCAAAGTTTGCAAAAAAATTAGAATAGGACTAATATTCCATCTTGGGCATCTTAGTCCTCTAGGCTCAATTTTTAGATATTTTTAGAGATCTTGTTTTGAGATCTGAAGACTCCACATTTTCCCCAAAAAAACAACAGCGAGACTAATACACCATCTTGGGCATCTTAGTCCTCAATAGCATATTTTGGTAGCCTCTTTGCATTTCCAGAATCCTCATGGAATCTCCAAATTTCCCAGGTACACACATATCATCTCCTTGTTTCATAATTTTATCATTTACATCTTTCATTTAGCTTGCATTGTTAGTTTTAGGTCATTTTGCATATCACAACGTGTTTTCAAACATTTTATTTTCCAAGCATTTTCTTGGTGATGAACCCCTTAGAACTTAAGAAACCCTTCCTAGGCCCCTCCTAATTGAGAATTGGCTCATCTTGAGAGATTGTTAGTCAATTTGATTATGACTCTTAGGACATTAGTGAATGGTTGAATGAGAAAAGTGTGATATCCAAAAAAGGCATCCATTTTCGTCTTCATCAATTCCACTTGTAAGCCACCCTTTTTTGATACTAAACCATTGGAAAGCATGAAGTTTCATTTCCTAAAAGTGAGCATGCTTTTTAAACAAACAAGCTTAAATATTATCCATAATGTGTAAGACAAACGGTCGAGGCTTGATCCACCTTTTTCTTTTTATTTCTTGTTTCTTTCTATCTTTGACATTGGATGTTTTATATCTTGGTTTTCTCCATACCATACGCCTTTTGTGTGTCCCTTAGTGCTTATGTTGGTTTGATGTAGGATCATGGATCTTGGGGGCCTAACCACCCCATTGATCTTTTTCATTCTATACCATCTGTATTGGTACACTTTGATCCCTTTTGAATGTCTACTTTAGTGCAAGTTTGAAGCAAGTTCACCCTCTCACTAAAGTGGGGGCTAAATGTAGTGTAGAAAAATGTATGGAACTTTACATTTTCACACTTAATTTGGGAATGATTAACATTAAAAGGAACCTAATGTTGCCTTGATTCAGTGTTGTAATGTGTTGTAATTGGCCCAACAATCCTTCACCCGCAAGCTCATAGGATAATATTCCCTTCAAACCTTGTCTCAATTTTCATATCTAATCTTATGGATTTTCTCCATTTTTATGAGCCACTGTAAACAATCGCATTCAAGGTTGTTAATGAATTTTTTCTTCAAGACAATGCATTGTTGAGAAATGTACAAAGTTATGAATGAGAGAGTGGAGAAGGGTATGTAGGTGGAATATTTCCTTGCAATTTCTTTCCACACAATAGGGCTTATGTATCAATGTATGTGTATGATGCCATTAAACTCTCCCTTGAACTAAATACTCCAATCTTCCTCAATAGGGCAATAGATAGAAATAGTCATGAAATAGGGAGGGAATTGGCTGAAAGTTTCAAAGGAAAATACTATTATATCACCTTTCTTCTCCAACACAACTACTTCCAGGTTGTAGCGCCAAAAAATCCACCCCCACCATGAGTGCTCATACTAGATTTCAATATCACTGCTAATTCACAAAATGGGGCAAATAGAATTGAAGTGCAAGGAGAAAATTTTGTGTAAATGGTACAAATGGAGGAATGATATTTGGTTATGGTTGCTACATTTTGCTTTGTTCTACTCCTATGAAGGCAGGTTTTCATAATTGGTGCATTATATAAATGTTGAAAGAATTTTTTTACCTATTGTGGATTAATAATGAAATGCTTCGATACACATGGTATTAAAAAAAATTGGGTTGGAAATTTCTATGCCAAAATATTTTGTTCTTTGAGGGTGGCAAACATAATCTATATTTGCCAATGATCTAGGTCAAAAATTTTGCAGATTATGCTAGTAGTTTATGTTTGTAACTATGATTAGTACTTTTTTTTTAGGGTGGAAAAATATATGCTAAATATGTAAATCTGAGAATAATTATTGTAAACTTGTATATGGGTGGGTCAGTTTGTATATGGTTGGGCCAGTATATTTCCACTGGATGATATTGTAAGGGACAACTAGAATGTTGATCATAGTGAGATCAGACTTTGATAGTAATTTTTTGTAACTTTTTATTATTATATAATAAATATATATATAGGCTAAATGCCTTTTTCTAAAAAAAAAAAATCAAGTTCAAAAGACATAGCACATGATAACAAAAGAATGGCCCACCTTCAAAGCTAAGATACAAATATCACCAATGATGTAGTGATATTCTCCCACATGTTCATCTTAATTTTCTATTTCATATTACACTACCATACAAGAACCTACCACATTATTTACCAATAAAACTTCTTCCTAATCCCCATAAGAGCTATAGCTAGCATAATGTTACAATTTTCCAAGTAGCATGTTTTATGACAACCAAACTACTTTTTTTAATAATGTAATTACATATCAAAAATATTATAAGGGTTCCATACATAAGGTCTTGATACAAAGATCCATTGTGATGAACCCATAAAAAACCATTTTTGTGAAGTTCCTAGTCTTTAAAAAACACCATACATAATCTAAACATGGGCAATAATGAACCAATGCAACATTATAACTAAAGGTAGAGACTACATAACATCATTAAAGTTGGTAATTTGAACCCCTTCTTAAAGTAGACATAGTTTAATATTGTGATCACACAACTTTAAAGAAAAGACCATGAAAATCATGATGAATAGTACCTATTGCATAATAGGATCATTACACATGCAAAACACAAGAAAAGAAAAAAATCTAGGCCATAATATGACTAATACCTAATTTTGTATAGATACAAGCATAGGTGAATGAATGAAGTTAGCAAACAACAAGAGTTGGTAAGACCATGATGCACCAAACGATCAAGTGATAAGATTTAATTAGATTTATAGGAAGAAATAACCAATGTAAAAATATAAATACATAAAAGAAACCATACAAAGGGAATGCCACATTTTTTCAAATTTATGGTTTTAGCAACATGTAGATAAGTTTTAAGCCCTAGAGACCAAAAATATTAAAATAAAATGAGGTAGTTGTAGAATGGGAAAGCTCCAACATATTGATTATAATATTATATTATAACAATATTCTTAATCAATTTATCAAGCCCACTCTTTCGCCCACTTTGTTTTTGAATTCCTACACTTTGCTTGCCTCAGCCCTAGGCCTGGTGTCCTACCATCTCAGCTTTGGGATGTGGGATGTCATGGCATATCTTCTTCCTCCTTCTCACCTTATATTTTCTTTTCCTTCTCCTCCCATGCAGCTTCCCCTCTTCCCCTTCTATTGTCTTTAATCCTATTTTTTTGTGTTTCTTCCCATTAAAACTTTCCATTATGATGAGAAAGTGTGAAGATTCTTATCCCATACACAAGGCCTCTCATCCTCATCTACAGGTGATGAGGACGGTGAATCTACTAATGAGTACTCTGATGTGGCCACTAAGGATTTATTAGATACTCTTGTCTCTTCTGTGGTACAGTTTAGGGCTAATTATTTGGATGAGGAAGGGATTTTCTCTTCTAAGAATGTATATTTTTTTGAGGGTTTTCCAGAGGAGGTTCACTAGGATGGTGTTGGGTCTATTGAGGAGAATGAGCTTCCTCTTGACATCCTTCTTGAAGATTCTTTGGTGTCTAGAGGCTTCAAGGATTTTGGCTATGTTTTTTGTGGAGAAACCCATTTTTATAGGTCTCAAAGAGGGTTTCATTCTCCCTATTGTTGTTGAGGAGGGTTTACTCCTTCACCTTCTAAATTTCATGTTCACGTTACTCCCCCTCTGAACCCTACAGTTTCAAAGCTACACATTGATGGGATGGCTTGTAGGGATGGGAGTTTGTGCACTCCTTAGGCTATTTTATCTACCTCTCCTATGGTTGTTATTTATTCAAAGAAAATTCAAGCTATGGAGGTGAGTGGTATATCAAAAATCTATTTCATATTGATTATGAGGACATAGATGTAATTTTTACTAATGTTATGGAGGATGGAAAAGTTTAGATTGATATTCTTGACTCTTATTTTTTTGAGTCTTTGGATTAGATTAACAACTCCTTGGTTGGGATATTCTATGACATTCACCCCAACATCAATGTTGTTAGAAGATGGGTCCTTTGGGTTTGGAAGAACAGATGTCAAGTTAAGGTAACTGCTATGTCCCATGGTTTCTTCCTTTTCTATTTTACTTGTGTGGATGACTATTCAAGGGTTCTTCTTTAAGGCCCCTAGTTTCTTGTCTTAAATGGTATATACCTTCAAAGGCAATTTCCTAGCTTCATCCCATTGATAGATATTGTTAAGTTTCTTGTTTGGGTTTGTTTACCGAGGTTTCCTTTGGAGTTTTTGAATGAAAATATTTTTATGAGAATTGATAACTCTTTTGGGAAATTTTGTGCTTCTAATAAGATTACTAAATCTATGAAGAGATTTTTTTCTACTAGATTTTGTGTGTTAGTGGTGAATAATCTTATTCTCCCTACTAAGATAACCTTGTATTCAAAATCTAGTAAGTGGGAGAAGCAAATTGAATATGAAGACTCTTCAATTATTTGTCATTCTTGTGGTAGAGTGGGTCATGCCTTAGTTACCTACTTGAGGAATAAGAAGAAACACTTTGTTTGGAAGAATAAGGAAGAGATGTCAGCGATTGTAGAAGACTACACCACTCCCATTCACGAGCCTCATATGGAAGATTTATCAATGGACTCTATTGTTTATACTCCAATTTTGACTGATTTTGTTAATGGTCTTGTGTCTTCTCCTTGTAGAAAAAAGATGAAAAGATTTATGGAGAGGAATCCCTATATTACAATATAACAAAAATCTCGGGAATAATTTTTTAAACCACCTTGAATTAGTGTTGGTTGGGTGGTGTTTCTCACTTACTAATACTCTATTGGTAGTCTTGTAGTAGTTCTTTTTGGTTGTTTTTTGGCTGGTTGTGCTTGTTATTTTACCCATATTGTTATTCTTCCTTTTTATTTCATTATGTGTATTTCTTAATCTTTCTCTTTGTAAAGGGTGATCCCACAAAGCTGGTTTATAATTTCTAGGAGATTATGATTTTTACTGAAATCATAAATTTTTAGAAAATATAATGATTTAAGCCCTAAAATGTTCCATTTAAAGCATTCCAATTGAAGAGGGTTCAATCAAACTACCTTAGATCAAACCCCCCTTGTATAGAACCCCGCTAGTTTTAAACCATACCTATAGCAAAGTCTCCTTTACACCTGTCAAAATGCTAATAAAAAACCACGTTTGATTTACCTTTTAGGGGATCAAATGAAGTCATTTAATTTAATTTTTTTAAGTATGTATTCCTTATTATAAGCTTCCCAAAAACTATAATTTTAAATAAATTTAATTTTATTATTATATTTATTTTTTATTTCTTGTGAATGTAGGTTTTTCATTGAAAATCAAGCTCTATGTTCTGTACATGTGGAAAAATAGAAGATTATAAAAAAAATGAAAAGTATGAGTGCACCAGATATTGAAGTCCTTGATCCAACAAAAATAAAAATTGAATTTTGATACATACAAAAAATTTATGTGTTATACAGTCCACCTAAGTCTAAATTGTAATTGGTTTGACTTTGAAACTTTATTAAGGAAAAACTATTCAATAAAACACAATGAAACCAATTGGAGGCACTAAATATCATAGTTATAAATCTAAATTCAAAAAAAATATAATTTTATCCTTCATAGAATAACAATTATGTGTTATATGGTGAGTGTCACTCCTTAAAAATGGTGTTTACTAAAAAAACTAATTTTTGAAGGAGATGGAAAAAGAAGTGCAATCTAATTCCAAGTTTTTTTGAAAAGAATATATTTAGAAACTACTGACAAAATGCCACAAATCACTACTTTGTATCATCTTCAAATTCCTCACGGTTTAGCCGCTATAGGTGCTAGAAAGTGAATATTTAGTTAGAAAAAATCAACTTTCAATGTCGAGTTTGGCAAAAGATTGTAAACCAGTATTGTGGGATCACCCTAAAAGGGATCGGGGCCTTTTCAAAACCTTTATTTTTAAGCAAAAATAATATTTTTTAATCTTATGTTCAATTTATAATATAATTTCATGTATTATATTTTCCATTACTCATATTTATTATATAATATAAAATTATGTATTATATTTATTATATTTATATAATATTATATTTTATTTGTTGTCATGGATTTATGTTTTAGTTTGATCGATCTAGTTGAATTTTGTGGCACTACATGAATGTGTCTTTTAAAAGGCTTGATCAGCCTCAAAATTTATTTTATTAATGTCACTACTAGCCAAATGTGGTGAATTTAATAAAGCTTCTAGGTAGACCATAATATTGTCATTGAGATTTTACTTGACACATGTGTTTCTTAAGGGGACCCATTCTAGAAATGTTAAGGACAACTTTTTTGTGTTATAACTTGGGCCCAAAATATAAATTAATTTGTTGATCTACAATAATTATAGGATGGATATTTTTTCATTTAACATATAATAATTTTTCTATCCATATTATTTATTTTAAATCTTGGGAAAATTTCACTAAAATATTAACAATGTAAACATTTTAAGAAAAATTGCCACAATAATTACTACCTCAAGCTAAGAATCACCGAGACTTTATATCTTTTTAGGTTAATTTTCTTAAATTTATCATTGAATAGAATAATACATAATTCTATCACCAATAATTCCTTACCAACCCCTCTTGGCTTGATTCCCATGACTACAAATGAATTTCCCATGGATATGTTCAAGTTTCTTGGTATTCTTTTTATTTCTAGTTATCTGTTACCATTATTTGGTGGGTTGTGCTTACTTGTATAAATAAAAAAATATACTTTTGGATTGTCAGAATTCTTTTTCTTGCTAGAAAATTATAGGTCTCACAACTACCCATGTGTATTATTCCTTTTGTTGATCACCATCCAAAGACTCCTATCACAATTTGAAGAGATTCCTTAAAGAATTTTTTTGATACTCATCAAAGGAAAATGATTTCATTATGTCACCTAAGAATTGTGTTGACTTCCCTATTATTCTAGTTGTCTGGATTTAAATGAGACTCATAGGTAGGTTTTTTTTCATGGGTTTAGTGGATAATATGGGCCATGGATAGTAATGAGGCTTAGAAAAAATTCCTCACACATTGTCTTTCTTTTCATTTTCCTCATGGATAAAAATTCTAGAAAGGATTAAGTTTTCATTCCATCATCATCTTCATGACAGAACTTGTGCAAACTTAACACACTTTTGTTGTTAAAAGTGCATAGTGGGCTTGGGAAGCCATCAAGTTATGCCTTATTTCGAATGGGAAAACTTTTAATACTAGGATCTCTACCAATAAGAAATATCTTTAGCGTTATCTTTTGATCACTTTCTAGAATTCAATCCTTATTAAAGTTCCATGAGCTTGTTCTATAATATTTAAAAGCTTGGGATTTACACTAATTTATACCTCTTTTGTACAGACACAAAGAACTATCGTTCTTGGCTATAATTTAAATCCATATATAGGATTTTCAATCAAGACTTTGAATCATTTAACATAGTTATCAATTTGCTAGCACTTGATATGTTTCACTTGATGTAGGAATATTTGATGATAAGCTAGACTTAATGATGCCTTGATTTAGTATTGTGAGGTGGTTTACACATCCACACTAGGTTTTGATACCTTGTAAACTAAATAAAATGAATTTCTTGATGTCTTGTAAAGGTGTTGTAAATCACTTTGACACTTTTCTAGACTTTGATTAAGCATCTAAGTATAATGTACCTATTTATCCCCTAATTCAATGTTATAAAATATATTTAATTATATTCTCACTTTAATCTAGAAGGCTTGTAAACTAAACCCAATTTTAGTCTAGTGTTGTAATGTGTTTTACACATTCATATTGGATGTTGTGCCTTTCTAGGCTATGTGGACCTCATTTTAATGTTGTAAAGTGTATTTAATTACACTTTCACATTGAACTTTGTGTCCTTAACCCTAATTTACCTTTACATCATCATTAGTAGGCCCCTATGGCCCCATATTGTGCATTTTGAGGCTTATTTTTATCAAAGACCTAATAGAATCAACATATAAACCTAATTTCTTCACTTCTCGACAATCCAGCTGGCAAAAGAGCCCATGTGGGACTAAGTTTCCTATTTGGGTGAATGAGTCCCATCTAGGTAGGACTAATTCACCCAGCTTGGCGACTTAGTCCCATTTGGGCCATTTTCAAGGTTTGAGTTGGAAAAATTGGGTTTTAAGTTTAATTATCCTCCATGTTGGCCTTGGGGATCAAATAAATAGGAATTTTAGGTGGATTTCCTATATAAACAAGCTTTTAAACCCTAATTCACAACTCGTTCATCATTCATCATCTCTCTCAAGTCAAGTAAGCTAGGGTTTTAACATTTTTAATCATCAAGATAGCCTTTTAAGACATTCAAGGGCATATTCTTCATCCATTGTTGTAGAAATTCAAGATATATCATCATGGAAAGTTTCTAATTCCTTTATTTCATGTTCATGCTTCATCTTATTTCTTCATTTGGTTTGATTACCTAAGCGAGGTTTGACCAAGGCAAACTCCTATTCCCTAACATTCAACATTTCTCTTTATTTCTTTGTGTGTTTGCAGATATGAAGACTTGAAGATGATTGAAGAATAGGTTATAGAATTTTTGAAGACATTTCCTTGTTGGCTAGGTCAAAATATCCACAAAAAGTCAATTTGAGGCCAAAACTTGATAGGTTCAGAACTGGACACTTGGAGGAATAGAAAGAGTAGATAGGGAGATTTTGTTTCCACTTTCAGATTTTCAAAAATTCAAAGTGGACTCATATGCCATTAGTGGCATACGAGTCCCACTGTACCTATTTTTTAGAGATTTCTATATATTCAGATACCCATTTGGTTGAAATAGGCTCTGGTGCAATTTTCCAAATCTTGGACTAATTCGCCTAGAAAGGTGTATGAGTCCCAATAGGTCAAAATTTTAGAATCAATAGCATTTATGGTCCTCATTCCAGTCTTCACACAATTTCCAAGTGAACACATTCAGTTTTATAGTTTTATGTTATGTTTCATGGTCATTTCTAGGTCATTTAGTTTATGTTGCATATCATAATGTGTTTTCAAAAATTTCACATTTTCCAAGTTTTGCATTAGTGATAAACCCTTTTATTAGCTTTCGGAATTTAGGATAATCTCCTTTGACATATTTCAATCTCCTTTGCATTGAAATCTCAAGGGTTTGTCCTTGAATGTGAGCATTGTGAAATCGGATCCCGCTTTCTTCATTCCCCTTTTGGTGTGAACTAGGAAGTTGGGGAATCCATTTTTGGTGTTAACATTTTGGTGAACCAAACTTTCAAATACCTTATTTTCTGATTTGGAGTCCATCATCATCCAAGATTTGTCTTGCATTATATTTTTGCATTAGTTAAGTTGCATTCTAGGGTTTCCAATTTTGCATTAGTGAAAGTACATATAGGTTGCATTTTTGCATCTCAAATCATTAAAAAATTATGAAATTTTTCCTTTGTATCTTAGTTATGCATCGTATAGCATAAAAAACATAAAAATTGATCAAAAAAATTTGAAAATTTTGAAAAAAAATCCCCATTGGGACTCATTTGCCACCTTGGGCGACTTAGTCCCTTTTCACCCCTAAAACTGCCTTTCACAGCATTGAAAACCCTATTTTTAAGCTTTTTTTTTTCTATGATTACCTATCTATATCAGTTTGTTGAGTTTATGTTACATGCATTTCATTAGATCTAGCTTAAATTAGCTCATTTCATGCATTGCTCAATTTCAAATTTGCATTTACAACATTTCTTTTTTGAGGTTGTTGCATAATATAATAAAAAAGTTACCTTGTTTCACATCTAAAAATTTCATTTAAACATTTTACTTTAGGACATAGCATTTCCCTTTCTTTACTTTTCCATGCTATCATGTTTTCTTTCAAAAGATGTCGCTTTGATATGGTTAAAAATGGATTGCATAAGTACAACATCCCATCCTATGAGTTCAATTTTGATTACAACAATGAGGTCATTAAGAAATATGTTAAAATAATTGACACAATCCTTACTATCACATTTCCCATTGGTGAGAATGGTAGTGTAGACAATCATAACAATCATGCTTGTTCTTCTCCCGATACCTCTCCTATTAGTGACAAAGTATCTTGGTGAAAGAAGATACAAGAATTAAGGGTATTCATTGTCCCTCTTCTCATTCCCCTTTGGAGGATATTGGAAAAAAAGAACATGAGATTATAGAAACATTTCTAAATATCACCTTACCTAGTCTCCATAACCATGATAATCAAAATTGTCTATCTCCTAATATCTCTCCTCAATGAAAAGAGGATAGGTTGGTGTTAGAAGATATACCTATTAAGAATCATGAGAACCATGATCCTCCCTTCCCTAATGTTCCTACCATTCGAGACAATCTATTTGAAAATCATAGTGGTCCTTCTCTTAATTCCTCCCCTACTTGTGATGAAGCTAGTTTACAAAGTCTAACCATGGAATGTGGTGAACATATTACAAGCTCTCCTACTAGGGTAGATAAGATGGAACAAGAAAATGAAACCTTAGAGACAAAGGAAAACCAAATAGATCCTTCCCCTAGTCTCCCCACTATCGATAAACAAGAATACCCCACCACTGATCATTCCCCTACTTATGATGAAGTCATTTTAGAAGAACCAACCCTTGAATGTCAAGAACATGTGGTTTGTAGTTCTCCTAAAAACTCTCCTCATATGGAGTATATCATGATGCAAGACAAGGATAACATTGACAATAATGATATTATGCCCTTAGAGGGTATTTGTAGGATCATCATGGAAAAAACAAGCCCTTAAGTGGCAAAAAATTCAGAAAAATTAGAGTTAGGAAACTTGACGTAAAAATTTGAATAAGTTATCTATATTATTTCAAAAATATGTAAGAATAGAATCTACAGAAAATTGAATGTAGTTTCTAAAATACTTGGTTTATTTATTTTTAAAAAAAATCTATTTGGTGAAAATTTTAAATTTCAATGCAGTAGTACTTAAATTTTAGGGAAAACCCTAACCACAATAAAATGATAATATTTTTTTTATAAGATTTTAGATATAAGTAGAGGAATCATGTCCCGATGTGATGCATATTTTTTTATAAATTTTTTGGGTAAATAATTAATTATGAATTTTTTATTACAACTTTAAAAAAATATAAAAACTCATATGTCTGACCACCTTAACTTGGTCAAAACTTCATGAAATTCTTTTTTTTTTTAATCCTATATTATGTGAAGCATAGAATGTGACACATGTTTTGGATTCAAAAAATGTGATACCGTTTGAAAGCTATAGATATTTTTCAATCAGCCTATCAATTGGGACTTTAGTCATAGTTCAAATAGAAAATGAATAATAATTATTTATTAAATTCAAAGTAAAGCATGATTTATATTGGTGGAAAGTTGAGAATCTCCTTTAAAAACCCTTTTTTTGTTTCAATAATTTTGGGTAAAAAAAATTCATCATCCACATACCCATCATATCACCACTTTTTGGCCTATCATGATCCTGCACATACCCTAGAAGAAGATTAAGATCTGATGTTAGACTCTCATTCAATAAGGGATGTTAATATTATTTAACCTCAACTCATCCTTTACCCCCCTTCAAATAAACCTCCAACTCAAAACAAACCCGAACTTGTCCTTTACCCACCTCAGAACAATATTTCGCAACAACTGAGTCATAATATCATTGCTCATACATATAACACTAGAAACAATCTGCAACCACCATAACCAACCTTGATGCCCTTACCTTTGCCTAATCATATCCTACCTAAGTCTATCTTACTAGGTCCTCCTCATGGAAAGGAGTATGATCTTGTCGAGCAACTAAAGAATAATCCTCCTAAGATATCATTGTGGGACCTTATCCAAGCCTCCCATCACTACCATAACATGATTGAAACAACCTTACAACAAGTTCCTATCCCTTCCAATATGAAACCAAATGACATAGTAGCCATGATTCAAGGAATAAATGCTGACATTTTTTTCCACCAAAGTGAACTCCCCTCTTTAGAAGTGCAAAAGAAAAGTGAAGCATTCATAATACTATCTAAATACAAAAGAATAGGGATAAAGAAAACCCTCGTTGAGAATGGCTCAACCCTTAATGTGTGTAGTGTAAATTTCTTAGATAGGCTTCGTGTGGATAAATCAAAAATTCAACCTGATTCTTTATCTCTTAAGGGATTTGACAATGTCAAAAAAACCTACTTAGTGCGATTACTTTACCTATTATAGTTGGGAAGGCCACATTGGAAATACAAATTCATGTTATGCCTCATGATCTTTTATATAACGTCCATTTAGGAAGACCTTGGATTCACACAATGAATGGGGTGCTTCTACTCTTCATCGTAAAATGAATTACATCTACAACAACAAAGTGTACACACTTGTTGTTGATCTTGAGGCTTACAATTTCTTATAGCTTGAGTAAAACAAAGACAATTCCTTGAAAACACTAACACCAACCACACAAGTGGAACCCGTGCAACAAAAAGACAAAGAAAAACACATTGAAAAAATAATGACGCTATTAGAAGATGATTGGGGTTCCTTGGATTTCGAAACATACATTCATGGGTGAGTACAAGATCATAAAAAAGACTCTGATAGGGAGAAAAAAAGCATTCATGTCAACAAAAAACTTAGAATACCATTCAAAATCATCCACCTCAACCACTTTAGAACACAAGACAAAAAGTTACACAACAAACTTTGATGAACACAACAATGAACAACCACCCAATCGAAAAGAAATGAAAAAGCTTTATGGTAAAGGTTACGAGCTTATGAAACAACTTGGATCTAGTGGAAAAGGATGTGGTGCTAGAGAAAAGGGTATTTGTGTCCCCATCAATCCTAACATGCGAGAAACAACTCATGGTCTTGGTTATTATCCTTTGATATAGATTATCAAGTCTTCAATCAATATCAACACCATCACAAACAATTCCTCTAAGCCAACCTTAATAGTAGTGCATCCTGAATTGATCAACACTAGTGGTCTTGATTGTTCTCCTTTGCAAGAAATGAAACAAACAAACAAATCCTCGCTTAATGTAGATTTAATCTCACAAAGCACTAATGATTTGAATTCGTTAGATTTTACACCCTCTTGTAAAGGAGAGAACAAAATCTCAACATCTACAAAGTCTTGCATAAGTATGACATCTTGTACTAAGCAAGAAATATATTTGTCACAAACTACAGGAACACCTTCTACCATTGATCAAGAGGGTATCTTATCGAGACTCCTCCAAGATCACTTGATATCCCTTCCCCCAAGAACTCGAAATAAATTTTATTACAATATTCATTAGGTACATATCATAGAGTTCATGGTCATGCTACTAATGCATGTAAGGCTTTGAGTAGTAAAATCCAATATCTTAAGGAGTTTGGTACTATCCCTTCTATGGGGGCACCTAATTCCTCTAATTTATATCAATTTTCACTCTACCATGCATCTTATCAATCATTTTAGCTCATCCTTGTCCTGCACTAAGTGGGGGAAAGCAACTAGTTAGCCATGTCCTCGTATGTCACTTATCGTTGCTTCTTTTGGATATCTATAAACCTTTCATGAACATATAAGAGCAAGCTTGGGATGTGGATGATATGCCTTAAGTTGGCTCGAGCATGTGACATACTACCCTTTTCATGCTATAGCTTATAGGAAACATATGACTTGGCATAGGGCTTTCTGAATAAGCTCTCATGTCTTCTTCTACTTTAAAGAAATTGCTCATAGTAATGGTGTTAGCAACCACTTTAAAGTGGGGGCATACATCGACATTCATCATGTTTCATTACATGATTTCTTTCTTCCTCTGATGTTTCCTTTTCTTGGTGGTGTCATTGGGCTTGATTCCCTCCAAGAGCGTGATATTTCTTTAACTTGTCCTCTCTTGGAAACATTAGATACAATGTTCCCCAAGATAAGACCTTGCATTTATCCTCTCTTGGAAACATTAGGGACAATTTTCCCTAAGATGAGACCTTGCACGAACTAAGAAAAATCACTTTGAACATTCCTTACACCATTTACAATGTCTATGAGTTTCAAGCATATTAAGTCTTGCTTGTCTCATAGAGATCGAAAATCATTTTTGTGTGGCACCTTATTAAAGTTATTAGGAGGTTTAACTTTAGTATGTTTTGAGTAGGAAGCCCAATATGAGGCATGACTTTCCCCATATCCACATGCATGTGTGTGAATGCATACCAGCCATGAGTGTACGTTCTCACCTTTTAGGACTTCTCACCCAACAGACAACCAAGAGTTTCATTGCCTCAAAGTGAGTATGCATTTTTTGGACAAACAACCTAGATTTGATTCACATCATGTTGGAAAAATGGTGAAAAATTGATCCACCTTTTTATTTTCCCTCTTTTCTTCCTTATAATTCTTTACATTGCATCATTGAGTATCTTTATTTTGTACAAACCATACACCTTGTGCCTGTCCTTTTTCACTTATGTCAATTTGACTTAGGATCTTGGATCCTAGGGGCTTGTGAAAACCCTTTGATCTTTTTCATCCTTTTCCATTTGCACAGGTACAATTGGATCCCTCTTGAATGTCTACATTAGTGTGAGTTTGAAGTATGTTCATCCAAGATCACTAAAGTGGAGGCTAAATGTAGTGTAGAAAAAAGGAAACTTGCTTCATTTGGGAATAATTGATGATAATTTGGACTTAATGATTTCTTGATTTAGTTTTGTGAGGTGTTTTACACATCCAAATTACGTCTTGGGCCCTTGCAAACTAAATAAAATGAATTTATTCATGTCTTGTAAAGGTGTTGTAAAGTGTTGTAAATCACTTTCACACTTTTCTAGACTTTGATTAAGCATCTAAGTCTAATGGACCTATTTTCCCCCTAATTCAATGTTATAAAATGTGTTGAACCCCAATCCTAGACTTGCACAAACACAAGAAACAAACACATCATTACATCAAATGCAAGTGAGAATCAAGATTCCCCATGAAATTCATTTGAATTGCAAAGAAAAAGAAATGAGATGAAGAACATAAGCAAACTTAACAAAAGCTATCAAATCCTATTCAATATAAAGTAAACTCTTGATACCATGGGGGAATTGGTGCCAATTTGATGTGAAAATTGGCCCTTTCCCAACTCCTATGATGCAATGTTGATGAGTGATCCACTTTGTTGAGGATTCAATTGAGCTCTATGATGAAAATCTGCATAACCTAGCTAAGACCTTGATAAAATTGATGGAAATAGATATGCTTGATGATGAAATTTAGTATAGTAGACTTGCTCAAATTTTAGATGCTCAAAATGAGGAGAGAAGCCTCTTATTTATAGAAAGACAAGATGGAGGAATGAGCAAAATGGAGCAATGTGGGATCATTCAACACCCAGTGGGAAAGTGCCACTTGTCAAGATGTGAATGGAGGAAGCTTGAGCACATTTTGGTGAATGTACACAATAAATGAAATTAGGTGGAATTTGAAAATCATGAAATGACGTGTAAGAGGGAAAAAAGAATGAATTAAATGCCACTTGGCTCAATGCACAAGGACATGTAAGAGGGAATGAATGTCTTGTTGGAAGGACACATCCACTTGGAGGGGTTTTCAAACTTGGAGGAATATTCCCCTAAAGATGCCAAGTTGAAAGAAAATAGCCTAGATTTAATAAATCCATTAAATGTATTTTCATGTGCAAGTGGAAAAATCTAGAGAAATTGGATGATTAGGATTAAATTAATCAAGGTTTAATTAATTTAATGAGGGATTAGGTGATGTGACCATTTGATTTAGATTTATGAGTTGATTTATATCAAAAGATGATAATGTGATTTAAATTTAATTAAATAAAGGATTTGATTTATTTAATTAAAGAGGGATGATGATGTTAGATTAAATCAAATAAAGTTTAATTTATTTAATTTAATAAGATGACTCTACAGATTTAATCAAATAAAATGAATTATTTAATTAAATAGATACCAAAGGGTTAATTAGATTGGATTGATTGATTTAATTAAGAGAGAATGACTTAATAAGATAAATGATTATTTATTTAATTAAGAGACAAAGAGTGATGATAAGCTGAGAAGGTGATTCAAGATGAAATGGTGTTAGTGAATCAGGATCAAGTGTATCAGTATATTTTTCATGTCTACATTTTTCTCCTCTTTGAAGCAACGTACTCATTGCATTAGTTCAAAGAATAAACTGTCTCGATCAAAAGTAAAAAAATACTTGATTTCAAACTTGCCCCATTGCTGCCCTGATGAACAAATAATGACGATATACTGCGCCCTCGAGAGATCAGACGAAAATTTCAACTTTTTTGGGTGATCTTGCAAAAAAAGAGGAAAAGGTGCCTAATAGGTCCAAAAAGGCTCTGGAAGGTCAAAAACATGCCAAAATGATGCAAAACAGCCCACGGACAGACAAAAACAGGCTTGGGGGGCCAAAACCCTGGCAGGACAGCTAAACGGGGTCAAAAAACTCTAATTTTTTAGGCTTAAATAGGCCTTGAGGGGCCACTTCCAATTCATTTCAACATTAAGCCTTTAGATTTTTTTGCACTTTTGAGCTCTAACCCCTTTGCGAGATGGTGCAACGACACTTCCTTGACACATCTCAGATTGAGTATGCACATACCAAAGGCTACCTGGCACTGGACCACCGGTGAGTCAACTTGACCCAACCTCATTTTTTTATTTTCATGCACATTTATTAGCTTGGGAATCTAGGTCCTTAGGAGAAATCTAGTTTAGGACCGCTTGAAGGTCTCTTTCAGTGTTGTGCGGCCTCAAATTGTGTCGTAGTCATGAATATTGATGTCACGGTGTAGTTTGGAATTAGGGTTCAAACTCCAAATTGAACTACATGTGAAAAATGCATCGCGGCGGGATTCTTTGCAAATTAGGGTTTAGTGCTAAACTAGACTGCACCTCAAGTTGTGACACCGCAAAGGAGTTTGATGGCCAAAGGCTCCTAGTGGCACAATTTGAAACTTTCATGTTAGAAACCAAGATCAAATTTGCAAACCAGAATATCCTTCCATAGAAGAGAAAAATAGAAAAAGTAGAGATTTGCAAGAAGATGTGCAAATAATTATTATTCGAGAATTGATAATTACAAGATATGATTTGCTTTATAAAAGAAAAGATGTATAACCCTAATCTTATCTTGAGCAACAAGATAGCTCAATAAGATAAAGATAAGAACCTGTAACTTAGGAATTAAATATGCCTTAGTAAACTTATGCAAATTGTAATTAATAATTAATTACACCAACACCCCACCATAAGTGCAACTTAGAGAAAAGAAAATTATTATGCAAAGATGAGTCCCAGCAACAAGGCCTGATCAGGTACTCATTTACATGCAATGTTGAGGTAGAGAAGGAAAACCCAGTGGGAAAAAACCCCCCTACAATGAGATGATTGTTGCAAAGAAGCACTAGAAGAACATTGTGGAGTAACACTAGAACCGCAATCCGACAAGAAAGGAAAGATACTTCTATCTACAAGAAACAAAAACTGGAATCATAATGATGTGACAGTAGACCCGATGCCATGGAGCACTGGAAAACTCACAAACTGGAACAACCCTGGAATTTGTGAAGCAACAGTAGATGAAATGATGACAAAATCTGGAAGTTGTGTATCTTGATGCTGATGCCAAAATGTGACTAAAACTCTTCCATGGGAAGGAGTACCAAAAAGAATCTGGAATATTAACCATAAAAACATGGCCCTCAAACTGAGAAGAATTTGAACCAATGCGGATCAAGAAACATAATCTCTCAACTAAAGTGTGAACCGATGAATCTGATATGTGTCAAGAAATTGCAAAAATGTGGCCAAAAGAAACTAGGAAACCAAATAACCCATACGAGCTGCCAACAAATCAAAATGGATATGGAGATCAAAGTGTATGCACACTCTAATCAGATTATTATGCAAGAAACCCCCCTAATGGAACTTTATCTCAGTTCATTTATTACAATAACCCAACAATTGTAAAAGGATAGAATGATAATGCATGCATAAACATAAAATAACATGATATGGTACTGAAATGAAGTGCAACTATTCAAGTTTCACCTTTCCAACTACCAAAACATCCAAGTAATCTCCAAAACACCCATCGGGACAAATCTATAATAATGATAAACTTGGGAGAGATACAGAAAAATTTGCATGGACAGCAAGATAGAGCTCTTCAATACCTTTCCAATGCCGCAAAGAAGACGAAAATCAGAGATCATGGAAAAAATTTATGACCTCGGAAGCCCAAAATGAACATCTGACTTCAAACAAAAAAAAACAATAGCAAAACAGAAAAATACTGAAAAATAAACTACACCATAGGAAAGTGCTCGGAACCAGCTTTCCCTCGATATCTCATTTGCCCAATTTCTATACCGTATGCCCAAGTTATGACCAAAAGAAACAAACTGCTGCTTTAGGGAAAATCAAGGCTAGGAGGGGGCTTGGAGCATCATACGGCCACTGATGTCATGTCGACGTTAGCAGTTCACGTGAACAAATTTGACGGCCATCTGGCCGTTAGGGCAAAAAAATGTCCCCTGTCAGACAAAATTTTTGGCGACGAAATATGTTGTTCGAGTATCAAAATATTCCCTGCATGGCTCCCAGAATATTCTTTCGTCGGGATTCAGTCGGGGGCTGGGCTCAGAGCTCCTAGTTAGCCATACAACCTGTGGAGGTGCTGAGTGGGTGGTTAGGGGCTGGGCGCATAGTACCCAATCCCCCATAGGACCACGACAGTTGATGGAGAAGCCCTCAAGGGCTAGCGTGGCCGGTGGGTGGCCACCTGGTGGCCACTGGGCAGAGCAGGAGTGGTGAAAAGATTTATATTGGCAGCGTTGAAATTTTTCCAAAAAATAAATGTTTTTTAATACTCTTTGATTTTTTTCGAAAAACGAGCCCCAGAAAGTGAGCTAGGGAGGCCGCCTAGCAAAAAAAAAATTCCTTCCATATCAACTGCTCAGAAATCGATGAAACGAAGGGCATTCTTAGGGTTTTTGGCCGTTGCGAATGCAATGGTGACCTCCGTTTTTGCCCAAACTACTCTAAAAATTTGGCTACCACCAGATCTTGCAAAAAATCTCCAAGCTTGAAACCCTCACAGATCTAGTAAACGATGACAAAAATCTACAAAATAAAAGCCAATCCTGACTTTTTCCAGTGCTCTGAATCCAATGGTGAAGCCCAATCTGATCCAAAATGCCTCATAAATGAGCTTAAGTCATGATACCTTTGAGGAATCTCGAATGAACCCTGCAATAATTTTCTCAAAAATCTGCTCAAAGAGGTTGCAAATCAAGGCTCTGATACCATGTTAGAAACCAATATCAGATTTTCAAACCAGAATATCCTTCCACAAAAGAGAAAAATAGAAAAAATAGAGATTTGCAAGAAGATGTGAAAATAATTATTATTCGAGAATTGATAATTACAAGATATGATTTGCTTTATAAAAGCAAAGATGCATAACCCTAATCTTATCTTGAGCAACAAGATAGCTCAATAAGATAAAGATAAGAACCTATAACTTAGGAATTAAATATGCCTAAGTAAAATTATGCAAAGTGTAATTAATAATTAATTACACCAACATTTCAAACTACATCGCACCCACAAATAGTGATGCGCAAGTTGTTTTGGGTATGTCGAGACAAGACAAGATCATGATTTTTGATGAATTTTAATGCAGTGGCTTTCCTGATGCGGGAGGAGGTGATGATACTTCATTCATGTGAGCACAGGTCCCAAGTAATTTTTGGCATTTTGTAGGATATTCCTGAGTGACAGTAGGAGCATCTAGGGGTGATTGGACTTTGGTACATTGCCTATGCACGACCCGTGAGGACACATTTAGGGATGACGACAATGCTTGCAGAGCAGTGGCACATCAAGACATCCTCCTTCCACCTTCTGAGAAGCGAGGCCAGAATCACACTAGAGGATGTGTGGAGGATACTGAGATTGCCCATCCATAGAGAGCGTGTGATTTATGATGTGGATTCCAAGAGGGAGGCCTGCTATGACATGATGGGCCTTGAAGAGCTTGTCTTTTGCGAGGTCCAGATCGAGTTGGAGTGTTACAGGCTTGTTGTGTCACCCTTTTGATTAGTTATAGTGGCTATCATATCAAGTCTCATTGCACCAGATCGGTAGGGTCGATATTTCAGTCCTGGATGGGGGCTGGCTTAGGAGCACATGGTCCAAAGATGAGTATGCTTTGTGTGGGGGACAATATTTTTGGCCTCGTTATACAGAGATCTTCATGAGTTTGCATACATTGATGGTAGAGCCATTGGGGCTAGAGTCACACTCCTTCATATCTGGGCCTGGGAGCACATCATTGTGCTCCGTCTGAGGGTTGTTTCAATTGATATGGAGCAAGATGATCCAATTGTCTAGCGATACAAAGGAGGTGCCTCTTTTACATTCACAAGATAGGACAACATTCCTCATTGGAGGAGAGTTCTGGATGATATGCGAGCTTTCATATGGCAACCATATCTTGGATGGCTCGCATGATACAGCGATGAGTGGTAGATCTTCTTCGCTCGCCAGGACAGATTGATGCAGGGCAGGGAGCACATGATTCTCATGATATACCTACTAGGCATAGTGTAGAGATAGTTTGGGGAGCCACAGGATAGGCCAGATGATTAGTATGTCACGATATTTGCACATACAACGAGCCAGAGCTCTTGGAGCTGATACATACCTACACACGAGGCAGTGTAGAGTTTCATGCAGCTGGTGGCTAGGCCATGGCCATATGATCAGGTTCAGGAAGATGTAGGGACCACATAGGCATACAGGGATTGGTTTCAACCACCTCTTAGACTTACAGTGCTAGGGACACCATCCACTCAGCGCAAGGCCAGAGGCAGAGGGGCAATTTGAGGCTAGGACGAAGGAGACTAGGGGCAGAAATGGAGATGGGGATGGAAATGGGCCACCACATCAGCTAAATCAGGATAGAGGCCCACAAGATTAGCCATAGCTAGATCCATAGATAGGTCAGTAGAAACAGGATGTCCCCAGGCAGGATTAGGACCAGGGTCAATAGGATAGGGTTCTGACACTGCCCAGAGATGGGGACCACGATCAACCACCTGTGCAACCACCCCTTCAGCCAGATCCCATGGATGGTTAGATTCTCTAGCTACAGGCACAGATACAGGTACATACGGCTGAGAGGGATCAGTTGCGGGTAGAGCAAGACCAGGCAGTCTAGCAAAGATAGGCTGGAGAGCTATAGGCAGTAGGAGAGATGGGAAAATGATAGCAAATAGAGAGCATGTTTGCATCCTCCTCTTGACACATGGTACCACTTCGATCATATAGGGAGGCCATCGAAGAGGGAAACTACTATAGGATGCACTATTATTAGGTCATGTCGAGACCAATCCAAGTCCCAGACTTTTCACAAAGGATAGGCCACAGACCCACAGAGGACCACGGGGAGAGAGAGGGTGGTGAGGGTAGCAGCCAGCAGGGCTAACATTTATTTGGATAAAAGATAGGATTCTTTGGTTCCTTAGGGATCATTTTTGATAGAGCAATGGGAATTTGTACTTTATGCATTTGATACACACTTTATCTAATTCTTTTGTACGATGACAGTATATTTATTTTGATGATATATGAGATGAGATGATATTGATCTGATATGATGTGTCCTATTATACTTTATGCATTATGGATGGATCTTATTTCTATATGTGATGCCATGATGATGCTTATGATGATGATACTATATGATTCTTATGTGATGATGTAATGTGATGGTTTATGGATGTACACTTCTTTTCCAATACCTTTTCTTATGTACTTTTTATGATGTATGCAAAATGTTATGATATGCAAATGCTTAGACTAATAGATCTATATTATGCACTTCATGGATGATAAGATGTATGTAATTTTCTTATGTATGATATGCACTTATGATGTTATGATGGCTCTATGATCTGATGATGTATAATGAATGTATGATGTATGAAATGATGCTTTATGTAATAATGTATGTGTTATGATATGATTTTTATGATATGCAAATGGATGCTTTGATATATGATTTATATGATGTATATGGATTGTTACCAATAGTTACATATATAACATGCTCAATGGATGCTTATATGTGTTATGGGTTATATGGGATTATTATGTAATGAATGCAATGATGGAGATGCAATGCATGTGGTATGATTAATACTTTCAATGTGATATGATATGCAATATGTTGACGGTTTATGGATGAAAAATGGATGCAACAACGATGAATTTTGATTAACTGCCATGGTACCATGTCAGCGCGGAAAAGGAGATAGAAGAAAGCAAGAGATTCCAACAAGACATGAGATGATGATGATGATGATTTCCTACTAAGGAGTTGGGATTTTAAAAGGGCCAATTACCTTATGTTTGATTACACATGTAGTATGATGCATCAAGGTATAAAGAACCAGGATGGCATTGCACCTAGTGTGATGGACTTTGACTTGACAATCAAATAGGAGTATCCCTATTCACACCTAGCATATGGAACCTTAGTTAAAATGTAGTTCAGATATTTTAGACATCTCATACCAAAAAATAGAAAGGAAAGCCTTCTCATGTGGTCAACAAGATACCTAAAACATCCTCTCTACACCTAAACAAAGCATGCATGACCAAGGTTATATTACAAGAATATCCAACAAGCACAATAGATAAAAATATAATGATCATTGCCCCATTTCTATCTCTCTAAATCCCTTCATTTGGGACATCAACGAGAGATCATTGGAATGAGCACAAAAAGATAAGTCAAAAGAAAAAGATAAAGTAAATAAACAAGCTAATGTTCTTCATATTGCTAGCCAAGACTAAACTATAGTGATGCTTGATGTTGATGTCCATTGTAGGAAGGACGCATCCTAAGACATAAAGATATCAGATGATTGATTTGGGACTGATTGGATGATAGGCTATTGCCACAAAGAGTTGACTAACTTGTTTATGTACTGACCTAGACTTGAAACCCTGACGTTTTCAAGTTTTAATTTTTAACATGCTAGGCTTGTTTCTAACTATTTCACCAAAGGTTGAAGATGACGATGATCTATTATGAGTGATGTTTATTTCGGGTGTAAGCGGGATGGGTATGGATGGATTTTTTTCAAATATTTGGATGTTTTTGATGTTTTTGAAATGTTTTGAGGCTATT
The DNA here is from genome assembly GCA_007258455.2 of Sequoia sempervirens. Lineage (NCBI taxonomy): Eukaryota > Viridiplantae > Streptophyta > Pinopsida > Cupressales > Cupressaceae > Sequoia > Sequoia sempervirens. The sequence goes on from VDFB02018296.1 coordinate 45,073,413, forward strand.
TTTGGTATTTTCAAGAGTTTTGCAAATGTTTTTCCTTTTTTAATTTTTCAATGTTTTGGGGTTTTTTGAGATTTTGACCAAGATCTATACTAGGGGTCTCGGGGGTTGATCAACAGATTAGCCTTGCCTACGTTATACATGTAGAGACCATGTAGTTCGACTAAAACAGACTTGATTATTAATGAGATATAAACAAATGAACTATCAGTTTATTATGACGGACTCCTAAAGGAATGACCTAAGTGTCTTGGGGGAAGATCAAATATCAACCTTTCCTACGTTCAAGGCTCAGAGGCGACGTAGTTCAACAAGATGACTCTGTTTTTGACTTTTTTGACCTTTTGACCTATTTTGGAATTTTGACTATTTTGAATGTTTTGGGATTTTCTAATTTTCTAATGTTTTTGGATTTTTTGGATTTTCTGATGTTTTTGGATTTTCTAATTTTTGGGACCTCAAGAACATACACAAATCTAATCTAATGAGAACATGCCCCCAACATGATACAATAGACTACTCTGATAGAGGTAGGACAAACTAACCTTGAGAATGGGCCGAGTAGTACTAGGGGGGATCATGACACAAACACATGACCAATCTATGATGCGGGTGTGGATGGGTGATGGATGGAGATATGGATTGTGATGGATGATGGAAGCATGATAGATGGATGATGCAGAATGAGTCACGAAGATCCTAGTGGATGGAAAGTGCTTATTTACACAAGGCACCTATTTGCTAGGTTTTCACCAAGGTACTTTCCCAAAGTGCCACCGAAGTGGTTTTCACTAGAGGACAAAATTTTTTCTTTACTGTTTTTAATCCTTTTTCTAATGTTTTTGGATTTTTTATTTTTTTTATTTTTTTGTTGTCACCATGACCACTATTTTCCAGGATTTCATCAGGGTGACCATTTTTTAAGGACATTTTTATATTTTTCTATATTTTTTGGTTCTATACCTTGCAAGATCTAGGCATAAAACCTTTTAAGATGGGAGTTGTTGATGGGCTCCTGCAGAGGTTCCCCTTCGGGTGTTGATAACTGATATGCCCCTAACTTATAGCTTCTTGTGATGAAAAATGGCCCCAGCCAGTTGGGTTCAAATTTTCCTTTGCCATTTGGATTTCGAACATTCTTATGGTTCTCTTTTAGCACAAGTTTTCCAACTTGCAAGGTCCTGCTCCTAATCTTCTTGTTATAGTTCCACTTGAGTCAGTTCTGATACACCTACAAGTGGTTTAATGCCTCCATTCGTCATTCATCTAGCAGTTCTAGCTCATTCAATCTTGACACCGATATTCCTCATCCGTGATGAGATTCTAAAGTGATATTCTTAGTGATAGGAGCTTGATCTCGATGGGTAATATGGCTTCTGATCCATAGACCAGAGAAAAGGGAGTGGAACTTGTGGGTGTGCAGATGTTGGTTCGATAGGCCCAGAGGGCGAGATTTAGTTGGAGATGCCAATCACAACCTGCATCATTGACTATTTTCTTGAGGATTTTCAAAATGGTCTTGTTTATAGCCTTAGCTTGGTCATTTCCTTGGGGATAATACAAGGTGCAAAAGCGATGTTGGATTTTGAATTTGTAGCATAGGTCAAGAACATCCTGATTCTTGAAGGGTGTCCCATTATATGAGATAATGGCTTGTGGGGCACCGTAGTGGCATATTAAATAGTTTAGGATGAACTTTGATATCTTCTTTCTAGTAATGTATGTCATTGGTATGGCCTCCACCCACTTTGTGAAGTACTCAGTGGAGGTAATGATAAACTTGTGGCCATTGGATGAGGTGGGAGTGATTTTTCCAAGGAGATCGAGCCCCCACTGTGAAATGGGCCATGGTGTGATGATGGGATGAAGCTCTTGAGCTGGTGCATGGATAAGGTCCCCATGTTGAAATTGTAGATACCTTCTGACATAGTCATGTGCTTCTCTTTCCATTGTAGGCCAATAATACCCCATCCTCAACAATTTCTTGGCTAAGGTCATACCGCTTGAGTGTGAACTAAATATGTCATTATGTACCTCGATTAAGGCAGTCAATGCCTCCTCAACGTTTAAGCAACATAATAGGGTTCCTTCTATGCTCCTACAGTAAAGGGTTTCTCCTAGGATGACAAAATGAGATGATTTCTTGACAAAGTTTTTCTTAAGGTTTGAGGTTATGTCAGTTGGGAGGACTCCTATTCTCAGATAAGTGTATATGTCATGGTACCAAGAATCACCAGGACCAATGATTTCGCACAAAAATTTTGACTTCAATACCACGAATGCAAGCACAAAAAGTTTCTCTACTAGGAATTCATCCTTTGGTACATTGCGAGGGATGTCTAACAAGGATCCAAAATTTGTCACCATGGCATTAACCACTCTATTGTTTGCTCTAGGTATTTGCTCAAATGTGATCTCAATGAAGGAATCCTTAAGACTTTCCAATTTCTTGTATGGATTTAGCTTGTCCTCCTTAGTTTGGTATTCATCATTCACTTGATTGATTATTAGTTGCGAGTCCCCATATACCTTGAGAGTCATGGCATGCCACTGCACTACTATTCTGAGTCATATGGTTAAAACCTCATATTCTATGATATTGTTTGTGTAGGGAAATGCCAATTTGTAGGACCTTGGTATGCACTCTCCCTGTGGAGTGATGAAAAAGACCCCGGCTCTTGATCCATGCTATCTATAGGAGCCATCAAAGTACAACTTCCAGTGGTCTATTATGCTTAAGTTGAAGATGGATTCATTAGGGAACTCTAAAATTAGCAGATTCTCTGAGTACATTGGTGCTTCTACCAATTGGTCTACAATAGCTTGCCCTTTGATAGCCTTCTATTCCATGTACTCAATGCCATATTCCAATAGGATCATGACCCACTTGGCCATCCTTCCTGTGAGCACTACCTTGGAAAGTAGCTATTCGAGTGGGTCGATCTTGGCAATGAGCTTGATTTTATGTGTTAACATGTAGTGTTTGAACTTCTGTGAGGCAAACACCACTGCTAGACAATATTTTTTGATGAAGGAATAATTTAACTCATTCCCTACCATGGTTCAGATGATGTACTAGATGGCCCTCTTTGTTCCATTTTCATCATGCTGAGCTAGGAGAGCACCGAGAGTTGTTGTTGATGATATGTAGAGGATTAGAGGCTTTCTTGGTATTGGTGGCATAAACATTGGAGGTATGAGAAAATACTCTTTGATTTTGTTAAAGGCTTGATCGCACTTGTCATCCCATTTGTACACAACCCCCTTGTGGAGTAGGTGAGAATATGGTATTGATTTGTCTGCTAGTTGAGCTATGAACCGGCAGATGGACTAAAGCCTACTTTGTAGGCCTCTCAATTGTTTCAATGTCTTAGGTGCCTCCATCTCGAGGATTTCCTTTACCTTAGCAGGATCTATCTCAATTCCTCTCATAGACACAATGTATCCCAACAATTTCCCTAATTGCACGCCAAAGATGCACTTCTTTGGATTAAGGAAAACTTTGTATTCCTCCAGTCTATCAAAGATGACACTTAATGCTTCTATGTGGTCCCTTCTCTTTCTAGATTTTTCCAATATGTCGTCAACATAATCTTCCATATTCTTATGGATCATGTCATGAAATATTAAAGTCATGGCTCTCTGATATGTTGCTCAAGCATTCCTTAGGCCAAACAACATCATGTTCTATCAATATGTCCCCCATGGACAAGTAAAAAATGTTTTGTGTTGATCTTACTTGGCTATCATGATTTGGTTATACCTAGAGAATCCATCCATCAATGAAAGCATCTCATGTACCGCAGTCATATCTACACTCATATCAATGTTGGGAAGCAGGAAGTCATCTTTGGGACATGCCTTGTTCAAGTCTCTAAAATCTTTACATATATGGATGCCCCCATTGGGCTTTGAAATAGGAACCAAATTTCATACCCACTTTGGATAGTCGATTGGTCGTATGAACCCTACATCAAGTAGCTTTTTCAATTCCATTTTGACTAACAAGGCTATCTAGGGGATGCATTTTTATGAGTTTTTGTCTGGCAGGTTTTGCTTCAAGGTAAACTGCTAGATGGTGGACCACAATCTTCATATCAAGCTTGGGCATGTCAGCATAGCTCCATGCAAATTTGACCTTTCTCTCCCTTAAGAAAGTAGCTATGAGCTCCTATTCTTCTGTCATCAATGATTTAGCATAAAATGTGATATGTGGAGTTTCCTTTGTTCCCAAGTTGACTAGGTGACACTTCTCGGCTAGAACCGCTGACCTTTCCTGATGTAGAGCACTTAGGGGAAGATTGAATCCTTCACCCTTGGGTGCCTCAGAGAGGTTTTCACCATTGGATACGTCCTTTGTTTTTACTTTTTTTGGGTCAGAGAGTGCCATAGTGTGGTTTCCACTCAAAGACCTTGAGATTATTCTCAAGTTTTCGCTTCTATGACTAAAGGATTCAATCGTCTCTCCATAGTAAGCTTGTGTGTCCAAAATGATATCAAACCTAGCCTTGTGATCTCTTCATGGTACCGTGCCTTGTAGTCCCATGAATTTCAAGAGCGCTTCATTTTTTTTGAAAGTGTCTAGAATTGATGGTCCTCATTGGTTGTAATCGATGAGTTGGGGGTAGACTAGATTGATCTCATAAGTTTGACTAGTTGATTCAAATGACATGGTACTAATCATGAGGATAGAGGAATTCTCGAAAATAATAGGTAAGTTAGTTATGGTACCTTCCTCATCATTACTACTACAAACATTGGTTATGTCAAATGTGAAGTTGTCTAAAGGAAGTCAAGTGGATACGAGTGATTGTAGGGCAATTGTCGTTGGCTGAGGATTTTTGACCTTCTTAACCTGGGGATTTTGGCCATGTATGGTTATAATTGGAGGGATACATCCGAGGCCAAGATTTTTCATTTGCATCTCAAGAATGATGGGTATTAGAAGCCCATTGTCATTTTTTCCAAGCCTCTTGTTTTTGTCATAGCCCATGGCAAGCATAATTTGTAAGCCTTTACTGCTATCATCCATAGGTAGATCAGTCGATGGTCTATTTTCTTAGTACAGAAGATGGGATGGATCCTCTACTATTACTTCTTGGTCGAGATCTCCCCAACTTTTGAAGCTAGAGGAGCCTACTATGAAGGTTTGGGATGAGGAGGCATCATTTGATTTTGGTCTTCCTCGTGACCTGGGAGAATGTGGTAACTCTCCTACCATAAAAATATTTTTTGGAATTGTAGAGTGTCCACACCCATTGTCCTAGATAATGACCTTGATATCGGAGATGGTGGGCGTCTTTGTCGCAGAAGTGGAGGCGAGAGTAGTTGGATCAATGTATGGATTTGAGGGGCCTTCATCATTCTTTGGCACTTGGGGGATTTTGTAATATTTTACTTATAGGCTCTTGCAATAAGAAAAGTGTTTTGGATCCCCATGGATAGTGACCTCTTGGCCTTGGTATGTGAACTTGACACATTGGTGGAAGATTGATGCTACTACTTGCATCCCATGGATCCATGGATGCCCCGAGAGAATGTCGTAAGAAAAATCAAGGTCAAGGACCTAATAGGTGGTTTCCATAATTATTGGCCCTACTTGAATAGGAAGTTGGATAGTGCCCTGAGACACTCTTTCTTGATCATCGTAAGCCCTAATTGTGATGTCTTTTCCTTTTTCAATGGAATCCTCAGAGATTCCTAGATTCTTTATGAGCTTGAGGGAACAAATGTTTAAACCTACACCTCCATCCACCAAAACTCTCTTAATTTTGTTCTTATGCACTAGGACCTCCAAACGTAGTGCGTGATTGTGAGATGGGTGGGTAGGAAATTATTGATCAGAGAATGTAAGAATATTTGGGGCAATGGTGTTTCTGACCATAGCTTGGAATTGTTCAACATCAAGATCCGCGAAGATGGTGGATGAATCCAATGCTTCTTCAAGGATCTTTTGTGGGTCGATGAAAGCTTCAACAACTCCATGATGGATATTTGACTTGGGGTTATTTTCAATTGGTCAAGGACATTATAGCCATCAAGAACGAATCTTGGGTTGGAAGTGGGTGCTCTAAGAGGCTGAAATGACCCTACGATGGTGATTTTTCTACCTCTTGTCATGACTCCACAATCAGCTTGGGCTCCTTTGATGGTGATAACAATGCAATACTCATATAGGGATGCAACGACATGGTCGTACACAAGATTCACACTTTGGAAGGTTCCCTTTCCTTTATCATTGTTATTGTTCCCGTGATTGGGCATTAGATTCATGTAGATCTTGAGATTTTGATTTTCGGTTGGTTGTTCCACATTTATGATTTTATCATCAATGAGGTATTGAATTAAGTTTTTCAACCTCATACAACTGGAAATGGTGTGTCCCTTGATCTTGTGGAAATCACAAAGGTGATTTTCATTGTACCACAACAGTTTCACCTAGGGTTCTTGATAATTGTCATAGGTGGGGATTGTGATGAGTTTCTCCCCCACCAGCCTCTTCATGATGGATTCATCCAGTTGGATGAGGACCCAAGGGTAGTGTACTTCCACTTGGGGGGTTTTTGTTTCACTGGGCTAGTCCCCTTTGATTTTTCACATTGTTGATTGTTTGGTTGTTTGGCAACTAAGTCACAATGCTAGCTTGACGATTGTTCTAATTGTTGTTTTGGGGTTGTTGCTGGGGTGCTAGTGTGTTTTTTCAAGGAGTACTGATGAAAAATTTGGCATCGATAGTACCATTGTTGGTAATGTTTCTATTTTTTTCCCATGTACAAGGTTTCTCATTATAGCTGGTGGATGGGCGATTTTTTTACTGTTCAAGATATGTGGGTGTCCCTCCTTATGCAATAAGGGCTTGTTCAATGTTAAACACTTTGGACATCAATTGGTCATATGTGGTGATCCCTTGCACCTTAAGATGAAATGCCAAGGTTCCCTCTAGATTGGAGATGATGGTGCAAACTTGTTGTTCTTCTGGCATGATGCATTTTCTCCTGTTGGCCTTGGACCACCATCGTTGTAGGAAAGAAGAAAATGATTCATTTTTTCCTTGTTTCAGAGCTAATAGTTCCTCTAGACTGACATCCATATTGATATTGAATGCGTAATTTTTATGAATGCATTTACTATCTCTTGGAACTTTTTGATGCTAGGAGGGAGGTGAAAGAACCACTCCATGGCATGGCTAGCCAAACTTCTAGGAAATAGCCGCAACAAATATGTATCGTCATATGCGACTTTTGTGCAATGAACTTGGAATTCCCTGATGTGATCTTCAGGGTTTCCCGTCCCATGGTATTTATCAAATTTGGGGATCTCAAATACCTTTGGGAATGGTTTCATTACAAGACTCCTATCAAATGGATAGGGGCACAAGTTGTTGGGTGTCTTTGTGGTTTTTCCTGATTGAAGATCAAGCACTTATTGCGAGAGTAACTTGATTTGTGTTGTTGCGTCATTTTGTGGATCAGGGGCTAGGATGAAGGTGTTTTGTGGTGGTTCACTTTTTGGAGGGATGGGTGGATTGGTTGTTGTGTTGGTGGATGGTGCTTGCACATTTTGTTGTGACAATTATGCTTGTACTTGTTACTGAATCCACAACACTTGTTGTTGGTCCTATTGTTGTTGTGCTAATAGTGCATGTTGCTAAGCTTGTTCTTGTTGTTGGACTGCTAGTTGGGTTGCTTCTTGCTGCTCTTGGTATTGCTTCAGCACTTGCTAGTATGCATGTTGTTGGGTTACTTGTTGTGTGAGGTACTGTGCTTGCGTTTGTGATTATGCTTATGCCTATGCTTGTTGAGCTTGGTATTGGGCTTGAGCTTGCACTTGTGCCTGAGCTTGGGCTTGTGCTTGTTGGGCAGCTTGTGCAATCTATGCAACTTGTGCAGCTTGTGCAGCCTATGTTGCTTGAGTTTCTTTTTTTGTTGTAATAAAGCTTGGGCTTAAGTAGCCTTATGTGCTTGTTGCACCTATTGTGCGGCTTGACCTACTTGAGTGGCTTGTGTTGCTTGAGTGGCTTGTGCTTCTTTCTATGATTGTGCTACTTGTTGTGCTTGTTGTGCAACTAATTGTGTTTGTGCTTGTTGTGCAACTAGTTGTGCAGCTTGTCAGTTTTGGATTTGTTGAAGTTCCTTTTTATATGCAACTTGTTGAGCAGCTTGTAACGCAATGCTATATTGGCATGACATATTTGTGTTTGGTGGTAGAGGAGGTGGTGGTGGTGGTGGTGGATTTGGTATGGTGTTTGTTGCCGTGATGAGAGGCACCATTGTATTATTAATTAGGATCTGTGTAGTGGATGGTGTGATCGATATGCTTGGTCCTTGAGAGACCATGTTTTGAGGTATTTGGGGAATGGTTTCAATGATGTGATAGTAGCTTGCGTTATTGGGATGGTTTCCATCTGTTGTTGTGATATCGATGGCAAGATGGGAGGATTCAGTATGATGCTTTGATTGATGATTGGTGGATTGCTTTGAATGAGTGGCGGAAATGAAGGTAACCCCAAACTAAGAGATGATGCTGATGTTGGTGGAAAAGGTGGAAGTGGTGGAAAAGTGAGTGGCATACTTCCTTGGGGAAATGATGAAGATGAAGGGTCAAAGATGCCCCCTAGTCCAAATAAGTCTCCTTCTCCTTGTGAGGTCATAGGGAGAGAGGTTTGAGGTGTTGTGTGAAATGATTATGATGGGTCATTAGGATCACCAAACGTGAGGGGGACATATGGATGTGACGGATTTTGGGGTACGATTTTCCCCAAGATAGTGTTTGCATCCAAATCTTGATTACTCAGAAGGGGGTGTGTTTGTAGTGCATTGAGAAATGTGCTCCCTTTGTTAACAATGGGTTGAGTTGGAGCAATGGATGATGTGATTTGTGGAATGATTTAGGTGATGTTTTGAATTGGGGGTGCAAATGAAATTGGGGGCATGGATGAAACTAGAGGCATGACCCCAAAAGGTGATTCCACAATGGTGCTTACATTGAAATCGAAAGGGAGTTTCGCCCCTGGTTTTGCTAATTCAAGCATTTATTGTGAGGGATGGAGCTTCATCATGATGTTGACAATTCTATGATTTTTTGGGATTTTGGACCATTTTGGTGACCTCATCTTGTGTCATCCTGAAGGCATTATTGGTGATATCCTCTACTTGACATTCCTCTTGAGGATTTTGTGATGATGAAGGAAGATTAGTTAGGGGGTTACTCGATCCAACGAGATTCATTTCAGAATTGGTTTGACTTAGGTCACTTGAAGTTGATGTTTCTTTGTTGGCTTCCATGTTCCTCTTGTGTTGTGATCTAGTTTGCACCATAAAATAATGTGATCAATTTTCAAGAATGTGCGAGATGAATTTCTAATTCTTTGGATTGATCTAATTTTAGGTACAAAAGAGAAAATTTAGGATGATTTAAGGATCAAAGGTGTGATGATGAAATGTGTGAAAGATGGGTGATATGGATGATTGAACTTTTAGAATATCTTGAGGGGTATGCTAGACTTTTGGGACTTTTTTGGATTTTTAGATTTGTTTGGATTTTGATTTTGGATTCTTGGATTTTTATTTGACCTTGATTTGGATTTGGATTGTTTTGATTTTGGATAATGAACAAATGGTTCCCAAGATGTTGGATGTTATCTATGGGATAGACTTTCTCACAAGATGATAATTTGACCAAGTTTAGGGAGAAGGATGCATCTACCCACACTTAACCAAACAAGATGATTTGATGATAGTTTAATTAAGCATATGGAAAAGGATGCATCTACATATACCTAGCTAAACAAGATGATTTTGATGTTTTGATTCAAGGATTTTTATTTGAGGATTTTGATTTGTTTCAAGGATTTTGATTCATGGATTTTCCAAAAATTCTAGCATGAAGGATGATTTCAATATTTTTAAGGGTTGTTGGTGAGATGATTTTGGCTGATGTTTTGAAAGATGGATGAAGGTTTGAATTTGATCCTATGTGTACCTAAAACGACTCCTATTTACAAGACCTTAGTTTTGAAGAACACACTTTACTCTAAACAAGATGCTCAAATTCCCGAAAAAGATTTGGATTTTGAAAATAATAGAACGAGTACAAATTGGGATTGTTTCTTGAAGCTCTTCTATAAAAGTTGAAAAGTAATCTCTGTTTGAATTCGTAGAGCATTGAGAGATGCTTTTGATGATATTTTGGACTAAGAGCTTTTGACTTTGGTTTTCATAATTTGATCTTGTGTGAAATAATTTGAGACACACATGTGTGGGGTTCAATTGTTCTTAGCTTTTCTTAGTGACTTCTTTTTACCACAAAGAATTATTGATTAGGTTTCTCCAAACTAAATGTCCAATGTCCTAATTTCTTATCATCCCACAAAGTGTTTTATGTGGAAATCAAGGAATTTAAGGAAAAAGTTTCCTATTGTTGACTTTAGTAAGAAAATTGAGATATAAATTCAAATGTTTAGAAACCTCTAAGGATAGAATCCCTAGGGCAAGCAATAACACATCAATTTTGTCAAAGATATTTTCTTCTGAAAGGGTTTGAAGTTTGATGATAATGTTGAATGTTTGTTTTTTCCAATGTTTATGAACAAGAAAAGTGTTTTGATTGCAAGAACATGCACAATCCTATGGCTATGAAACATTGTATTTGTTAAATCCCCACTTGGACAAGTCCAGCTAAGCCTACTTTTAGAGAATGGTTAGATGCTTGACCCCACTAGCCCCCCTCCATGGCACTCACTTATACGGGGTAGCCAAGAATCAGTACCCATGAAACTCCCATGGCATACTTTCCATCTCTACTAAAAGCCATAAAATTGTGGGGCGGCTTCAAAACGACCATTGTTGCACCAACAAATAGATCAAGGATTTTGGCCTTTTCTAAACAAGGGTTTTAATATGGGCATTCCATTCATGGGGGACCATCCATGTAGCGAGAGACCATTATTTCCCTTCTCGTCAGAATAATCCTTGTGATACCTACCTTTCAACAAGTACCCAAACTTATATACTGGTTGGAAGTCACTTGGTTTTAGCATGTTCTCAGTTGGGTCATTCCCTTGGGTGATTACTTTTTCCCACAAGGTTGTAATAAAAAATTCATAATTAATTATTTACTTGGAAAAAAATTACAAAAAAATATGCATCACATCAGGACATGAGTCCTCTACTTATATATAAATATTATAAAAAATATTATCATTTTATTGTGGTTAGGGTGGTTAGACAGACACCTACTTCTTATTTTTTCCTTGAAATTTAAGTACTACTGCATTGAAATTTCAAATTTTCACCAAAAAGATTTTAATTTTTTAAAAAAAACCTAGTATTTTATAAACTTCATTAAATTTTCTACATATTCTATTGTTGCATATTTTTGAAATAATATAGATAACATATTCAAATTTTTACGTCAAGTTTCCTAACTCTGATTTTATTTTATTTTTGCCACTTAAGGGCTTATTTTTTCCATGATGATCATGCACATACCCGCTTGCAATCTTGCCCCAACACAAGGAAGAAGATAAAGAGAAAAAATATGCTGATGATGGTTGGGGTCCTCCTCCTAACGTCACTCCAGACCCCGCTGATGTATGGGGGAAAAATTTGGATGACAGAGACCCTCCTGGCTCTATTGGCACTGCTTTGGTCGCTTAATGGCCTTTTATCTATTTTAGACTTCTGGGCTTAGTGCACATGATGTGTTAATTTTCTGGGTGTTGCCCATTTGACTCTTGGGGTGTGCCTTTCTACCACCCACCCTTTTTTTGTGAATATGTATCTTTATATTTGAATTAATATAGATAGCTACCTATTCATCAAAATATATATATATATTATTTGTTAATTTTTCTTTATTTAAAATATAAATAAATATTTGTTGACTTTTTATTTATCTACCTTCAATAAAAAAATGTAATAATGATGATATGTGTTCTACAATATATCAATGGGTGGACTGTGACAACATGAGTATATTAACAAAAATTCTTTATTCTTTTATCATAAATTTGACATCCATTTACACATCAAAAACTTGATATTTTTTAATAATAAACATAATATTTCCACAATAAGAAACATATAAAATTTGTCTCCATGTATGTAGTAAATAAATAGTTCCAAAGTAAAATATAATAATTTTTAAGTAAGTAAAATAGCTCTGAATCAATATCTCTAGATAGATGTATTTATGATATCTATACTAGTTATGAATATTTGTTAACTATATACATTGTAAATTAGTTAACTATATAAAATTTGAAGAAAACTTAAAATATTCATCCATTAATTATATAAATATTTATTTAACATACTTTAACTTCTAAAATTTATAAATAGTGGAGATGCAAACCAAATTGTGTGTATGTGTAGGTTTTACAAATTGTCATGGATAAGTTATTTTGATTAAATAAAATGGTGAAAAAAATATGCCTCAAAATAAGGTGATATGGAATTTTCATTGCTATTTCTTCTAATTTTTATCTTGTCGAATGAACAAGAGACCCATCTTAAGTTCTTGAAGTCTCTCCTACTACAATGGGGATAGGAGAGCAAGCTATCCAACATAAATCCTTATGGTCCTCCATATAGCATGTCATTAAACATAATGAGAATAATTTATAGAACTCTCTTAACTATACAGTTTCCTTTAAAGATGACTAATTACATACTCTACTAATGTCACCTATATATTCCCTTCAATCATAGTTTGAAATGGCCAAGAAGAATTCCTTTTTCCAAGAGCTATGTATATATTTGGTTGTAGTCAATATTTCTATACATCTTCCTTCCAAAAATATCAATGATTATTATCACACAATTTTCCAAAATACATATTTTTTAACATTTCCCCCATTGAACAACTTTCTTCCAATTATTTATAGTATCATGCCTTTGGTTGAGAGGATAAAAATGTTTAATAATATCTCAATTTGTGTTGATAGATATTGTTTCAAGCACTCACACTATCACCCTATGATGCATACCCTACAATCCATTTTAGTTTTGAAAACTATCTTTTGGCACCTTTATTAAGGTGTTTTGTGCTCTTCATCCACAAATACATAGAAATAGGAGACTTGGATCACTCAATGGTAGAGTTTTCAGGCTCTCTAGGGATTTTCTTCATCATATGTGTCTTCCAAACTAGTATGTAACATGCTGATTTAAATTGGGAATCCTACTAAAATTTTCCCATAAATTTCCCTAATTTGGGACAATCATTCCTTCATCCTACTGAATAAATTTATTTACAAGTAAATCCACATCCATGTTGGATTATTGGTTAATATTCTTTATTTTAATGTTATACATTTGATCTAACATTGATATAATTAAGTCAATCATTTTCATCATTTTTTACTTAAATACATTATTGGATTTAATTAAACTAATTCAAATCATGAAGTTTCCTTCTATGTTATTTTTTTTAATATTATTTTGTTCATATAGCTTTAAACCTCCATACAAAGCTTCTAGCTCAACCTCATTATTGGTTTTTAGTGAAAATAAATACAACATCACCCAAATTGTGATTCTTACCTCATTTTTTTTAATGCAACTTGCACATAAGATCTTGAGATTACCTTGAGAGGTCTCATAAAAATTCATCTTCAATATTCCACTTGGGTGGGTGGGGCAATCATTTTTCCTTCCTCCATTTTTCTAAAGAATGAGTAGGAAAACTTTTTAAAAGTTAGTGCCGAAGATTTGTGACTTTTCTCCCAAGATCTCTTCCATTAGAGTCTAAATATTGTCTATGAACCTTGATGGCCATCATGCTCTATATTTGAGTGATATAATCATTGGATGGAATTACATTTCTAAATCCTTCATCTTGATTAATATATGTTTCTTTGATGGTTGTTGGATCTCTAGCCAAATCTACCATGTGATCAACCATCTTTTAACTCATCTTTCATTTTGAAAAATATGATCAAACCCTCATACTAGCCAGATCATGGCTCTAATACCACTATAACATCCCTCATAAACAATTTCCAATCTACCATTAAATATTTTTACCAAAACACCAAAATGGAGAAATCAGGTGCAATGAAACTTTAGCAATAAACTCCAAATTTATCATTAAATAATGTGCCATGAAGGCTCCATTTTGCAAGTATCTCATTTGGTGACCACCTTAGGAAAGTAATATTGAGTATATCTAAGGCAAGCTAAATATTATCTTAATGAAGTATCCTATTTGAGGATAGACCCTTGATTGTGTCTATGTATTTATTATCTTATAATAATTCTTAAAATTGTATAATAATTAATATTTTTATATAATTATAATTTAGTTATTTTAAGAGGTTTTTTAAAATTGTAGTAATAAGTTTAATATCATGATAACTATACACAAAAACTAACATAAAATCAACCCATTACAAATGGCGAAGGTCTTCTAGATGATTGGGTGTTGTTTGATAAGGATCCCCCTCCTTCTCTTGTTCATAAAGTGTTGACATTTCAGTGATGTGAGTACCTATTTTGTTGTTGTTCTTTCTTAATTCCATCATTGACTTTTAAAATATGATATCATTTGACCTATATTTTATGTGAACAATGTACTATATTTTATTTTTAATATAAAATATAACACTATTCATCATTAAAATATACAAAACATAACACTTTTCTTCCTACAATTAAATAGCTTTCAATTTTCTCCTTAATTTATCTCTAAAATTGAGATAAATTAATTCCACCCATCGTAATTTCAACCAATTCCTGTGTTCACAAGAATACTGACCCACAAAATACAATACTACGTTCTGAATAGCTCATTCAATCTAATACCAAAGAGATGTAATAATAAAAAGCTGAAGTTAATTCTGAAAGCTTGTAATATGAATTGTATTTAAAATTGAGAGAAAACAGATTTCAACCTCTCTCTATATAAATGTAACAAATAACTTCTGCAAATATTGCAAATTTACCTCCAATTTTGTTCTCTCTACACAAAGTGAATGAAAGTTCTAACTTTCTTTTATGTTTCGTTTTTAAACATTCTTTTTATGAGATGCGCAGAAGAATTGAAATCTCAGAGGAAGTACATTTTCATGTACACACAACAATTTGCTTTGAAACAAGGGAAGTTCGGGCAGGACGACAGCTTCGAGTGCGAGGGAAACGAAGATCTAGTTGGGCAGTATTCCTTCTGAAGGACCCAGGAAAATAGCAGGGGCTGTCCTCGTCAATCGTTCCCACAGAAGGTGCCGCATTAGTGCTAAAGCTTCTCGGAATTGCTTTTTCTTCTGGTGCAGGTGATGAATTGCTCCTCTGCGAGGCGGCCCTAACAAGCTCAGCAAATTCATCGTCATTTCTAATGGAGGAGGTGCTGAAGCTCTTTGGCAAGCCAACGACAGAAACACCGAGACCCCCTGCTGCCAGGCCACTGTAATTAGCCCTCCCCGCACACTCAGATATGCTTCTGATATAATAGTCTCTGGCTTTGGCAAGGTACGAAAGAGGGGACAAAGCCTTTATTCCCCTGTACAATGATTTTACTCGCAGCTTTTTTGAAACACCGCCCCTGGCTCTGCTATTGTTGCCGCCTTCCATCGGAAATTAATGAATATTGAAGACTCTGTTGTCGCGCAAAGCCTTTCTACCCCAAAACTGAAAGTTTTCAGAAGCGTTTCAGAAAATAACTGAGTGGCTTCTTCTCGTTGCGATCAAAGATGAATGAGAGGAATATTTATGTACGATTGATGATTCTGATTGGCGATAGAAGCGCGTGGCAGAAAAGGTCAAGGTAGAATCAGCCAACGAGTAAAGGGCATCAATTCCACCGGTTTCTTTTGACGTTGTCAAGCTTACAAATAAAAAGGATTAGTAGGGCATTATATTTGGCAGGGCACGGCGCCGCCCAAAGTTTTGAGCTCTTTAAAGAGTGGAGGAAGATAAGCAATATAGTTTTATATTTTACAAGCGCGTTTAGTCTCACTAATAGTTGTATTTAATAATTGTATGTAATAATAAAAAAAAAATATATATATATATTTATGAGGAATGGATTATATTGTTGATTAGGTCAAATTTATTTATATATATATGTGATTTGTTCACTTTAAAAAGTTTGTTTTATCTTAAAAGTTATATTTTAAAAAGTTATATTTTATAATTTTAAATAGAATTTTTGATGATTTCAACATAAGTTAATTAAAAATAGTTTAAGTTAAAAAATATTTGTTAATTTTTTTATTTTTCTGTTGTAAATTGTTTATTAATGTTGAGAGACATTCTATAATGACAGCAAGAGATGGAGTGTAATGGTGTGAATGTATTAACAAAATCTCTTCTTCTTTTTTGTCTTAAAATTGACATTCATTTACACATCTAAAAGTTAATATTGAACAATAAACATAATATTTTTAATATCAGAATCACATAAAATTTATGTCTCCTAATAAATAAATAGTTCCAAATCATACTTATATAGTTCCAAATCATATATGTTAGTTTTTTAGTTTTCTTTTCTCAAATTAACTTTTTTGATACAATAGCTAAAAGAAAAACAATTTTGAAGACAAAAAAACTTCTATGATTGAAGAAGTATTTTTAAGTATATTAAATTTATATTAACTCGCACTTGCACCTAAGTTCAAGGATTATGTTGATAAAAAACTATATGTATGTTAATATGTTAGAGAATATGTGTTTGTGCATGGATGCACTGTAAATTCTAGTTGAATGTAGTTGGATTAAACAATTAGTAATAAGTGCTATATAATGAAATAAAATACACTTAGAGAAATCTAGATTTTTTCCTTAAAGAAATTAAGTATTGTCTGATTTGCATAAAAAATTAAAACATAAGGCAATACAAATGAAGAAAAAAAGTTGCACTACAAATAGAAATAAAATGTTTTTATCTAATTGGAAAATCAATATTTATCTAATTTTTACATTATAAGTGAGGTTTTGGAGGCTTTCACTTGATATTTTAGAAGATTTTAACATTAAACAACTACTTATTTATCATTTAATGGCAACTAAAGCATGTTTTCCAATGACTCAACAAATGTTTGCAGGTATGATACTTGTTTCAGAGTCAAATCTCACACTATATATAGTCTATCGACTAACTAACTATACAAAATTTAAAAATAGCTTAAAAATATTCATCCATTATTTATATAAATATATTTAACATACTTTTATAGACAAGGAAAATGACAAGCAAACATATATCATTCATAAGTAGTTTTCATGAAATAACTCCCTCCCATTAAATAAAATGGACATAAACATATGCCTCAAACTGAGGTCGTATAGAATTTGCATTTCTATTCCTTCTAATTCTTATCAAGTAGAATGAATGAGAAACCCATCTAAAGTTACTATTGTAGTGTAGCCATTAAATTCTTATGGCCCTCCATATTGCATGTCATCAGACCCAATGCAAACATCCTATGGCACTCTCTTTAACTCTGCACTTTCCTTCAAAGCTGCTCTATTAAACACCCTGCTAGTGTCACCTGTAGGTGCTCCTCGATCATAGTTGAAATGGCCAAGAAGACTTCCTTTTCCCAAGAGCTGTGTATATATATATATATGTCATTGCGACAGTTTCCAAAATTATGTTTTCATGAACATGTACTCCATCAAACTAATTCCGGCCAATCCTGCCTAGTATCTTTCTTTCAGTCAGGAGAATGGGAATGTTCAACAGTCTCCCAATTTGTATTGATATATCTCCTTCCCAACACTCACATTGTCAGCCTAGAATGGATAGTTTGCAATCTAATTTATTTTCCTAAAACAATCTATCATTGCCTATATTAAGGTGTTTTGTGCTCTATACGCACAACTGCATAGAACTAGGAGATTTTCATCTCTTAGTGGTAGATTTTCTGATATCGCCTAGGGATTTTCTTCATCACCCGTGTCTTCCAAATTGGCGTTTTGGACCGGTACAAGATGCCAGTTTGAGTCGAGAATCCTAGTAAAATCTTCCCACACAATGCTATGATTTGACATAAATCATTCCTTCATCCTACTTGATGTATTGACTTGCAAGGAAACCTGCATCCATGTTAGATTCTCGATAAATATGCTTGATTGTGATTTTATCCATCTTATCTAGTATTAGGCAATTTAAGTCTTGATTGTTTTGTTGACTTCTAGTTAAATAAATTCTTAGATTTAATTATAGATCATGGAGTCATTTTCTATGTTAATGTATCAAATATTCTTGTGTTTAACTTCTAGTTCAACCTCATCATTGACATTCAAAAATAAAAATAAAAATCATCGTTCAAATGAAGAATTTGCAAACAGTGTTCTTCCGTAAGATTTTGGTGTTAAAAAATTTACACTTTCAATGAACTTATTAGGTTGTGAACTTGGGAAGCCTTTGAAATTTTCTAACTTGATCAATACTTAGAAAAATTTCATCAAATTTAGATTGTTGACACCCTTTAAGATTCTTAATATAATGAACTTCTGATTTGACCAAAATTTGAACATGGAATATGTCCTAAAGAAAAATGACTAAAACCAACTTAAACTGCACCAAAAATGAAGTGGAAAAGAAAATAGAACATATTTTTTTTATTTATGTTGATCTGTTGTGCACCCATACACTCCTAGATTACTTACGATAGTTGATAAATGCAAACATTTAGATAGTATTTTCTAGAGTATGTGTTTCATAACTCTTATTACATAATATATTAGATGAGATATTTCTAATGAGTGGTTACATACAAGAAATGCACATCATTATTTTATTTTTTTGAAAATAAATATTCATTAATGTTTGAGCATTTGTTCATTTTAATAGAAAGAATCAACCTCTTGTTTTTCATCTATTTTTTAATTTATTAGTGATTGAAAAACATGTTAAGTATTATCTATCAATAATATATCATTGTTTTAAAAAAATATTTCCAAGACAAGTATGGGATAGTGGAAAGAGAATAATCTATAAATGTTTGTAAAATGCAATACATAAATTGTAATGTCTTATGATTTTTTCAAGATTTTATATTTTTTAGTAACTTTAAAATAATAGAACCCAAAATCTATGCAAGAAAATGAACAACTATGTCTAAAAATAATGTTGGCTATGAGCAATACAAATTGACATTTCATAAAAAACCAAATACATTTATAAAATTTATTACATTAATTATATCATTTTCAATGGAAGTCCAAACTAAATTTACTTCCCAAAATAAGTAAAATTTTAAAATTATAAATCAGAATGAACTATCAATTTAAAACCATTATTTTTTTGTTGTTATAATTTATACAAAACTATAACTTTAAGCTAGCTATAATACCCACTGAGACATCTTTCAATTCAAATTAATTAATAAAACTGAAAGCAAGATTATAATAACTAGTGATACTGATGTAGGTACATGTAGTTGTTTGCTGACTAAATAAATTTAAATGACAAAAAACCCTAGTATCAAAGAATAGTAGGTATCCTTATACTCTAAAATTTCCCTCCAATAATGTTTAGTGGATAATGAGATTGTGATGGACTATAAAATTTGTATGGCTAATAAATCTAGCATCTACCATTAATCAACCATGAATGGTGCACAAAATGAATAGCAACATGAATATAAATCAACAATGATCCTTCAAGTATTGAATTGTAAATATAAATCACCTTATCATTGGAATCTCACATAAAATATCTAAAGTGAAGTAGAAAACACTATAGTGGCACTGCAATGATACTATATTAAACTCCATTTCTTTTATGACACATTTGTGACCCCTAGATGGAATCACGTAATATTAGAAGAAAGGGTTTACATTCTAATCCCAAATTTAAAATTTGGGAGAGTTCTCATCCTCTCAAACCTTGAGAAAACCAAATAATTTCATGCTTAGATGCCTTATAGAAAATAATCTAAAAATCTAAAAATATGTAAATGATGACTTGAGTGACCACTTTTAATTCTTATATTAATTATAATAAAATTATTACGTTTCCATTAAAATTATAAATTATTAGCCCCAACTTAAATAATATTTAGAAAAGAACATGACAATATACCCTTCCTAGAATTACTACCCTACAAGTAATTATAAACCTAAATGTTGAATCATGTTCTAATGCTTAAAAAGTCTAGATCTTGTTTTTTTAGGTGAGGTAAATTTTTAGGGAGATCTATGAAGGGATACATTATTATACTTTTCCACCTTTGTATTGGATCAAGAAATAAAGGTAACTAGCCCTGCATATGTTCATCTTTGACATGATGATGAATAAAAATATAAAAAAACTCCAACAAAGACCCAATCCTACCACATGCATTCACCTCCATGTTTTACTTGGTGATCCCTTGCACAAATATCTACCTTTGGAGTTACTCCACCATGCTAATGCTATGTAATCACTTATTCATTTGAACTTCTCCTAGAGATATTTTTGTGGGTTCATAACTTCTTTAATAGAACTTGGATATGTGTAAGATAATGTATCTTTAACTCTAGATGATATATTATTTCCTCAATCCTATAATTGAAAACTTCTATATGGTTTTCGATGATGTAATTTATAACAGCTTGGAAAGATGGTGATAGAAAACACAAAGATAGAACTTATGTGAAAAAAAATCTTTATCATATTCCTTGTGCAACATAGTTGTAAAATGTGAGCATCACTTCTTACTTGTATTCGTAGTCTACATTCTTGTTAAAATAAATATGTGTTTAATCTTATTTCATCAAACTCATCATCATTCTTGAAGTGCCTTTGAGCTATGGAAATACCTTACTTTATATAAAAGATGCCTTGAAATAATACCTCATTTTCCTTAGATTGTGACCACATGACATGCTCAAAATTATGGTCATCTTTCCTAGATTATTGTCATAATAAACACCCTACGTTATAAATATTCTTACCATAATACCTAAAGGTGTACCTTTTGACAATTGGTATTGATCATATTGTATGTGAGCTACATGTCTATAACACTCATCTGTTGCTTAAAAATCTCTTCCTAAACTATAACAAGTAGGTTGGAAAATGGCTATAATAGTCATTTTTTTTTAAAATCTCTCTAAAGAACAATGTGTAGGCTAGAATACTTTCTCTTTGTGACCCTAATAGGTAAGACCTCCTACACAAAACATCAAGAAAAAAAAATCCTCACACCTTTAAATGTATCAAAGTATTCAATAGGAATATATAACCGTAGGTGCCAAGATCTATTCCCTTACTCAAAATAAAGATTGTAATTTCTAAAAACCACTTTTTCTTAGATGAAGATACTCCAAATATGTGATTGGGATGGAAAATACTCCACCATATGATTGAAAACCCTTCTATTTTTTCAAAGAAAGTATGGTAGAGGTTGAAGATAATATAAACAATAGATATAAAGTTGGAAACCCTGTTCATATTATTCATTGGTTCATATTTCATGTATTCAATACTTATCCCTACCATGTATATGTGGTGACTTTCAACAAAATGGCTCCATTTTGTAAGTATCTCATTTGATGGCCACCTTATGAGTGTAATATTGAGTATATCCAAGGCATATCAAACATTATCTTAATGAAGTATCCTACCTAAGGATAGACCCTTAGTTGTCTCTATGTATTAAGTACCTTCTAATAATTCTTAAAATTGTATGATAATTAATATTATCATGAGAGATGGGTTCTAGTGAACCAAAATTTATGAAAAATGGGTCAATGAGTTTGACTCGTAAAACTACATGGTTGAATCCTACTAGCAATATCACAATTGTAGCAATAAGTTTCATATCATAACAATTATACATTAAAATAAAAATAAAATCATCCCATTTTTTATGTCTAAGATCTCCTAGGATTTGAGGGAGGGACGAGGTGAAGGGGGTTGTGAAGGGAGGAGGGGAGGTTTGATAAAGATCCTCCTTCTCCTCTTGTTTGTATAACCTTGACAATTTAATAGTATGTGTGCCTATTTTATTATTGTTATCTGTTGGTACCACCCTTAACTTTAAAAATGTAATGTAATTCCACCTATATTATATATAAACAATATATTATAAATTTTATTTATAATATAAATTATAATACTATTCATCATTAAAAAATTACAAAATATACACTTTTCTTTCTACAATTAAATTGTTTTAAATTTTCTCCTTATTTGATCTCTAAAATTGAGACACTCTTTCGCTTTTAGAGATAGGAACAGATTGAGAAAGACAACCATCTTAATTTCAACAAATTCCTGTGTTCACAAGAATGTTGATACAAAAAATACAATACTATGTTGTATAACTCAGTCAGTCTAATATGAAAGAGACGTAATAATAAAAAGCTGGAGTTAATTCTCAAAGCTTGTAAACTTAGTTGTATTAAAATTGACAGAAAACAGATTTCAACCTGTATATATAAATGTATCAAATAATTTCTTTAAAATAGTGCAAATTTGTGCACAATTTTGTTCTCTCCACACGAAGTGAATGAAAGTTCTAACTTTCTTTCATGTTTCATGTTTAAAATTTCTTTTTATAAGATGCACAGAAGAATTGAAATCTCAGAGGAAGTACACTTTCATGTACACACAACAATTTGTTTTGAAACAAGGGAAGTTCGGGCAGGACGACAGCTTCGAGTGCGAGAGAAGCGAAGATCTGGTTGGGCAGCATTCCTTCTGAAGGACCCAGGAAAATAGCAGGGGCTTTCCTCGTCAATCGTTCCCACAGAAGGTGTCGCACTAGTGCTAAAGCTTCTCGGAATTGCCTTCTCTTCTATATTAAAAATAAGAAAGTATTTTAGACTATTTTTTGAATCTATATTAAAAATAAGAAAGTATTTTAGGATAGTTTTTTATTTACTTTTCTCTAAAATATAAATAAATATTTGTTAACTTTTTATTTTTCTGTTGTAAATTGTTTAGTAATGTTGAGACACATTCTATAATGACAGCAAGAGATGGAGTGTAATGATGTGAATGTATTAACAAAAACTCTTATTTTTTGTCTTGAATTTGATATTCATTTACACGTCAAAAAATTAATATTGAACAATAAACATAATATTTTTAAAATAAGAAGCACATAAAATTTATGTCTCCTAATAAATAAATAGTTCCATATATATATGTTAGCTTTTTAGTTTTCATTTTCTAATTAATTTTTTTGATACAATAGATAAAAGAAAAATAAATTTGAAGATAAGAAAACTTCTTTAAATATGTGGTTGAAGAAGTATTTTTACATATATTAAATTTATATTAACTAGCACTTGCACCTAAGTTCAAGGATCATGTCGATAGAAAGCTATATGTATGTTAATATGTTAGAAAATCTGTGTTTATGTATGGATGTGTTGCAAATTCTAGTTGCATGTAGCTAGATTACACAACTAATAATAAGTGCTAAATAATAGAATGAAATAAACTAAGAAAAATCTAGATTTTTTTCTTAAAGAAATTAAGAATTATCTAATTATCTAATTATGAAATATTTGCATATAGATTTAAAACATAAAGCAATACAAATGAAAAAAGAAAGTTGCACTTCAAATGGAAAGAGAATGTTCTCATATAATTGGAAAATCAATATTTATCTAGCTTTTACATGATAAGTGAGATTTTTAAGGCTTTCACCTGATATTTTGGAAGCTTTTACCATTAAATGACAACTTATTTACTATTTAACAGTAGTGAAACATGTTTTCCAATGACTCTACTTGTTTCAAACTCAAATCCCACACTATATGTACCCTATCACCTAGTTAACTATACAAAACATAATGATAGCTTTAAAATATTCATCCATTATTTATATAAATGTATTTAACATGATTTTATAGACGATGAAAAGGAAAAGAAAATTACATGTATGTTTCACAAGTAGGTGTCATAAAATAACTCCCTCCCATTAAATAAAATGGAGAAAAATATATGCCTCAAATTGAGGTCATTTGGATTTTGAATTTCTATTCCTTCTAATTGCTATCAAGTAGAATGAATGGGAGACACATCTGAAGTTCATATTGTAGTGCATCCATTAAATTATTATGGCCCTCCATATTGCTTGTCATCAAACCCAATGCAAACATCCTATGGAACTCTCTTAACTTTGCACTTTCCTTCAAAGCTGCTCTATTAAACACCCTATTAGTGTCATTTGTAGGTGCTCTTCGATCATTGTTGATATCACCAAGAAGACCTCCTTTTTCCAAGAGCTATGCATATATTTTTCATTGCAAAAGTTTCCAAAATTATATTTTCATGAACATGTCCTCCATCAAACAACCTGGACTACCAATCATGTCTAATATCATTTTTTTAGTTAGGAGAATGGCAATGTTCAACAGTCTCCCAATATGTATTGGAAGATCTTCTTCCCAACACTCACATTCAGTGATAACTTTAAGAAACCCCCCTCAAAAAAAGATATAAATCTTGGTTAATCTTTTAGGTTTTTAAGAAAAAATATTAATTTCTATTGGATAATCTTTCCTTTTTTAGAAAAAAATATTAACTTTATCGACATTTTTTTTTACTTCACTAAAATTTTGTAGAAAATTTTGACAAATCTTAAAAAATAATAGGAAAATACATTAATTATGATGGCAAATCTATCCAATCTAAAAATAATTCTCATGGAAAAGTAGGGGCTTGAGGGTGGAAATTATTGATTGGTTGAAGGAGTCGATTATAATATTTACTTTCCATCATTATTTTAAAATATAATCTAATGGCCCTAATTGTATTCTACAAGGTAAATTGTGCCCATGATCTGTAATTCTCATGGGGCTCAAAATTTCTTTTAGATCATTGATCTAATGACCCTTCTTGTACTCTATAAGGTAAAATTTACCCACAATCTGTAATGCTCATGAGACCCAAAATTGTGGGCCCCATGAGCATTACAGATCATGGGTACATTTCACCTCGTGGAATACAACAAGGGCCATTAGATTATATTATAAATCAATTGTGGAAATTAAATATCTAAAAGATGGTCCTAAAGAAACTAATAATTATAATATAATATTGGTGAATTAATATAGATTTCTACTATAATTTATAAAATTTAGGCGAATTTGATCTAATCATCTATCAAATATTGTGGCAAATTTTTGAGTTAAATTTTTTAATAAAATAAATTATTTGGCAATTTAAATAAGACTATAGTAAAATTTTGTAAAAATGTGGTGATTCAAGTCACATTGTAGCTCAAACTATTAGCCAATTTTGGATTCCCAAATTTCAACTATTAGCCAATTGGCAAATATTAGCCATTAAAAAAATCACTACTCACATTATCACCCTAGGATGGATAGCTTGCAATCCAATTTATTTTCCCAAAACAATCCATCTGTGCCTATTTTAAGGTGTTTTGTTCTCTACACACACAATACATAAAACTAGTAGATTTTCATCTCTTATTGGTATATTTTGTGAGATCACCTAGGGATTTCATTCATCACATGTGTCTTCCAAATTAGCATTTTAGATTGGTACAAGATGCCAATTTGAGTTGAGAATCCTACTTAAATCTTCCCACATAATGCTATGATTTGACACAAATCATTCTTTCATCCTACTTGATAAATTGATTTACAAGGAAACCCACATTCATGTCAGATTCTCGATAAATATGCTTGATTGTGATGTTATCCATCTTATCTAGTATTAGGAAATTTAAGTCAACCTTTTCTTCAACTTCTAGTTAAACAAATTATTAGATTCAGTTACATTGATGTTGACCATGGAGTCATTTACTATGTTAATGTATCAAATATTGTTTTGTTCACAAAAATTTAAACCTTCATACAAATATTCTAGATCAACTTCATCATTGGAATTTGTGAAAAAAAATCATCACTCAAATGAAGATCTATATCTCATTTTTAATGATGAAACCTACACTTAAGACTTTGAGATTACCTTGAGAGGCTTCATAAAAATTTATCTTCAATATTTCTCTTAAGGGGCCAACCATTTTTCCTTCCTACTTTTTGCTAAAGAGTACTCAAGGGAATCTTTTGGAAAGTGTTTGATAGGAATCTTTAGCAAGCTCCAAGATTTCATATTTCAATTGTTCTAGTAAGTGAAATACTTGGGATTTAGGTTCCTTATATTGATATTAAGGAATTCACTTATATCAACATCTATCTCTTCTATGGAATTTTCTACACTTGAGTTATCCTATTGTTTAAGATTCTCTTATTTGTTTCCTTCCCAATCTTCCATATAACTATTGAAGGGCTTTCCAACTACAACTTTGTGTAAGTACATTTACAATAAAGATGCAACCAAATTTGAAATAAATCTAGTATATCTCTCTAAAGATCCCCTACAAAACCAAACCATTTGATTGTACAAGTCTAGCACTCTTTAGCAAAGTGGTAAAATAATAGTAGATGGTTTATTGTTTCTTTTGTATCCATGCACATTAATCACTATGAGGGTCCAAAGAAACCAAGTTCACAATCTATCATTGGTAAGGATCCACTTGTGCAACATAGTCTTAGAAAATACTTCAAGGTTTGGTAAAACATTTGCACCCTAGTAGAAATTTGACACCTAGGAAGAGTTGGTTGGAATTAAATGACATCCTAATGTATCCTTAATACATAGAATTTTATCATCATTTGGAAATAATAATAATTTTTATACTAATATCTTATTTCACTAAAGAGATGAGTGCCCTACCAAAATGCTTCAAAACCCATTGTATAATTTCTCTACACTTTTAATTCTATAATTTCCTAAAGAGGATTAAATTCATTCCATGAATTAACCAAAAAATTGACATAATAGCCATTATTGATAACCCAAGAAAAATGGTATATTATAATGGGCCTACAATACATCACGAATATCTAAATATGAGAATCACTCTGGGTATTTACAATTGTTAAAAAAATTCTTAGATCCTCATTATGAAGTTATTCCTTCTATAGGATTTTATTCCTTTAAGATGTGAAATTCTTAAATATTTTCTAAACAAGCTTTACACCAAGTTGTGTACCAAATAACTAGTGATGTTCTTCTCACCTCATTATATATAACCCTCTCATAAGAATATTTTCATGAGATCATCTTTAACATGGCATTTTTTGCATGTTGTATACATAATATCATGTAGATTGGAATTGTTAAGAGAATGAACTTTATCATAATAATCTACCTACTATTATTAACTAGCAAATTTTCCATTCTTCTATTTTTTTTCATGGCCTTATAGTATCACCCATAATTTAGTTCTTACTGCACCCTTGAAAAAAGTGATAACAAGTTTTTACTTAGTGGAACCTATTCAACTCAAGGATAACCCTAGATATCTCAATGCAAAGGAGATTGAAATCTTACAATAGGGTTGTCCTAGGAAATGAATATGATCTAATGAGGGGTTCACCACCAAGTTTAAAATTGGAAAAGATAATGACATGCAAAACCTATTTTGATGCACAATGCTTCACTAAATGACTTGGAAATGCAAACAAAGTAGAACAAAAAACTATAAAATAGAAAGTGTGCACCTGGAAACTTGTTGGAGATGGAATGGAGCTCTAAGATCCTGAAAAACCTAATTTTTTGGCTTGGTGGGACTCATTCATCATTCTGGGTGAAACAGTCCTAGATCTGGGTCTCTCTCACTCTACTCAATCTATGTCTCCAGGTTTCTAGATTCGAAACCCTAATTTCAGGGTTGTAGATGACTTTTTAGTGAAGATTATGACCTTGCAAATGGGGAGACAACTCCAACAAGCTTGTAACATAATTTTCAATGATCTCCAACTCTTCAAAGCACCTAGAGATCTATAATTACACAAAGAAAGAGAACAAAAATGGCGATTGTTAGGGAATAAGGGTTTTCCTTGGTCAAACCCCTTATAGGTAATTAAACCAAATGATGAAACAATGAAACAAGGACATGAAGCATGCAACATAGGGAATGAAACATGAACAATGATACCTTGAATGATGCCTTGTAGATGATCTCTTGTAAATTTGCAACTTAACATGAAATGGCCATGAAGTATGTAGATCTTGATCTTTGACAATAGGAATGGAATAATGCTTGATCTTGGATCTTCAATGCTACATCACAAATTTAGCTCAAAAACATGCTTGATATGCTTGACATGATGATGGATCGTGAACTGTTGCCACAATTGATAAAGAATCTACCCTTGAATGCCTTAGAAATGATCTTATGAAGCCTTGAAATTCCCAACCTTTGAGTGCTTGACTTGATAATATGAATGCATGATGAAATAATGATTTGAGAGCTTGTTTATATAGGAAATACACCTAATAACCCATGTATTTGATCCCAAAGGCCGAAATAGGATAAAATTGAATTAAAAACCCACTTTTCCTACTCAAAGCCTTAAAAATAAGCCAAATGGAACTCATTTTCCATCTTGGGTGAATACGACCCACCTAGATGGGACTCATTCACCCAAGGTAGAGAATGGGTCCCACAAGGGCTATTTTTCATGCTAAAGTGTTAGGGAGTGAAGAATTTAAGCTTTTATGTTGATATTGTCAAGTTTTGGATTGAAATATGCCTTGGGATGCACAATATGGGGTCATAGGGTCCTATTAATGATGATATTAAGCTTATAAATGTAATAGGGTCCAAAATCCAATGTAAAAGTGTAAATAAATACACTTTACAACACTAAATAAGGAAAATTTGGGTCTATTTAGCTTAGAAGGATCCTAAATCCCATGTGAATGTGTAAAACACATTACAACACTAGACTAGGTCCACAAGCCTCCTGAATTTAATGTGAAGGTTAAAATAAATACACATTACAACATTAAATTAAGGAAGAGTTAAGTTAATTTAACTTAGAAGGGTCCAAAACCTAATGTGTAGGTGTAAAACACATCACAACACTAGATCAAGGCAATATAAAGTCCAATTTGTCATTAATTATTCTCAAATCAAGCAAGGAAAATGTAACTTTTTTTGTTGTACCATGTAGCCCTCACTTTAGTGAGAGGATGAACTTGCTTCAAACTCACACTAAAGTAGACATTCAAGAGGGATCCAATCGTACTAATGCAGATGGTCTAGGATAACAAAGATCGAGAAGGTGGTCAATCCCTAAGGATCCAAGATCCTAAGTCAAACCGACATAAGCACAAAAAGGACACACACAAGGTGTATAATATGTAGCAAAACAAGATACATGATCATGCAATGTATATAACTAGAAGAAGAACAAAAATAAGAAAAAATGAAAAGGTGGATCAAGCTTCGACCATTTTTCTGGAACACAATGTGGATCAGATTTGGGCTATCTGTTCAAAAAAATACATACTCACTCTAAGGCAACAAAAATCTTGGTTGTCCGCTAGGTGAGAAGTCCTAGAAGGTGAGACACATACACTCATGGCTGGTATGTACCCACACACACACTTGAGTGACTATGGGGAAATTCATGTCTCAGTCATGCTTCCTACTCAAACCATACCAAAGTTATACTTCCTGATAAAAAAAAAAAAATTTGGCTGCACAAATCGGGTTTGTATAGCACGGCCCCCTATAAACTAAAGCATGCCTATTAAACTTTTTAACGTGACCGGCAGCGCTAGCATGACAAGCCCTCTGATACCACAGGACGGGTGAGACTAGAACTCGTGACCAGCCTCCTACAACAAGAAAGACTTAGCCAACCGAGCTAGGCCCCCCGCCCATACCTCTTGATAACTTTAATAAGGTGCTACATAAAAATTATTTTTGAGCTTCATGAGCCAAGACTTCATATGCTTGAAACTCATAGACATTGTAAATGTAAAATAGTGTAATATTTGTTCAAAGGGATTTTTCTTAGTTTGTATGAGGTCTCATCTTAGGGAACATTGTAATTAATGTATCCAAGAGAGGAAAATTCAAAGAAATATCACTCTCAGAGGGAATCAAACCCCAATGACACCACCAAGAAAAGGGCGCATCACAAGAAAAAAGAAAATCGCATAGTGAAACATGAGTTTCAATGTCTGCCCCCACTTTAAAGTGATTGCTAACACCATTACTGTGAGAAATTGCTTTAAAGTAGAAGACAAGAGAGGTTATTTGGAAATCCCTATTCCAATTCATATGTTTCCAATAAGCTACATCATGAATAAGTATGTCACATGTGATCCAACTTAAGGCATGGCATCCAAATCCCAAGCTTGCTCGTATATGCACATGAAAGGTGGTCAACTAGCCAAAAGAGACAACAACAAGTGACATATGATGAAAAGGCTATCTAAGCCCTTGCCCCCACTTAGTGTAGGGAAAGGATGAGTCAAATAGATGAAAATAAGTTTCAATTAGAGGAACAAGGTGGTTCAACACAAGAAAGAGCACCATAGTCCCTGAGATGTTGAATTTTGTTGTGCAAATCCTTACATTCATTAGTAGAATGACCATGAACTCTATGATAGGCACAAAATGAATGTTTGTAGTAAAATTTATTTCGAGTCCTTGGAGGAAGGGATATCAAATGATATTGGAGGAGTTTCAACAAGATACCTTCTTGATCCAAAGAAGATGTTCCTTTATTTTGCGACAAAGATATCTCTTGCTTAGTACAAGATGTCATACCTTCGCAAGACTCTTTAGATTGCGAGATTTTTTTCTCTCCTTTATAGGAGGGTGTAAAATATAAAAAACTCAAATCATTAGTGTTTTGTGTGATGAAACTGACATTAAACAAATATTTCTCTATCTCTTACGTTTCTTTCAAAGAATCTTTTGTAATAGTGTTGATATTAAGTGAAGGATTGTTTGTCTCTTTTGAGGGACAATAACCAAGACCATTAGTCTTTTCTTATGTACATGGGGTTCTATAGGGATAGGGATACCTTGTTCTCTAGCACCGCATTGTTTTACACTGTAACCAAGTTGTTTCATCATTTCATAACATTTTCCATAAAGATTCTTCATCTCTTTTGGATTCAGTGGTTGCTCATGATTAATTTCATCAAAGTTTGTTGTGTAATTTTCCTCTTTGTCTAAAATGGTTGAGGTGGATGATTTCGAAGGGTCTTCCAAGTTTTGTGTCAACATTACCATTTTTTTATTTTTCATGTTTCTTTATTATGATCTTTGGTTACCCATAAAAGCTAGGTGTGAAATCCAAAGAACCCCAATCATCATCAAATAACTTCGTGACTTCCTCAATAGGTTTTTCTTTATCATTTTGTTCCACGGGTTCCACTTGTGTGGTTGGTGTTAATGTTTTCAAGGGGTTCTCTTTTCCTTTCTCGAGTTGTAAAACACTATAAGTTTCATTATCAGCATCCAACGTGTGCACTTCATTGTTGTAGACATACTTCATTTTACGATGAAGAGTGGAAGGAACCCCATTCATTGCATGAATCCATGGTCTTCCTAAAAGAAGATTGTATGAAAGATCATCGAAAATAACATGGATTGATGTTTCTAATGTAGCTTTTCTAGCTATAATAGGCAAAGTAATCACATTGAGTGGTTCCCTTCTGACATTGTCAAATCCACTAATAGATAAAGAGACTGGTTGAATTTTTTATTTGTCTACACCAGACCTATCCAAGAGGGATACACTACACACATTAAGAGAAAATCCATTATGAATGAGAGTTCACTTGATCCCTTTTTTATTCTATTGAGCTATGATCATGAAAGCATCATTTTGTTTTTGCACTTCCAAAGGGGGGAGTTCACTTTGGTGGAAAATAATGTTCACATTTATTCCTTGAATCGTGGTTGCTATGTCATTCAGGTTTGTGCTAGATGGAAGAACAACTTGTTGCAAGGATCTTTGAAGCATAGTGTGATAATTAGGTGAATTCTGAATTAAGGATATCTTTGCAAGAATATTCTTAAGTTGAAATCAACAAGATCATACTCCTTCCCACTATGTGAAATTAAATAGGGAGCACTAGGAAAAATGGGATTAGGAAAATGTAAGGGTGTTGGGGCTGGTTGTTGTGGTTGTGGATTATTTCTAGTGTTATATGTATCAGCAATGGTATTATGAATCAGCTCCTACAAAAAAAAAAATTCTTATGTGGGTAAAGAATGAGTTCATGTTTGTTTTGAGTTTTTTACTTGTGTGATGGTGGGTAAAGAATTAGAGGATTCTTAGGATGTCCCACAGGGTATGTAGGAGGTCCATTAATCAAGGGGGATCTAATGGACACTTGAACATTCATAACCTCAGCGGTCTTGGTTTGATGTATCTCTAATAAAGGGAAATCTAGAATCACTTGTTTGTCATCACCTAAAGAAACCACCTTATTATTGTTGTCACTTTCTCACACCATGATATTCTCCCTAGGAGGAGAGTTGTTAGGAGAACTACAAACCAAATTTTTTTGACATTCAAAGGTTGGTTTTTCCAAAATGACTTCATCGCAAGTAGGGGAATAATCAATGGTTGGATTTTCTTGTTTATCAATAGCACTTGGGGATATTAGGAGAAGGCTCTATTTGTTTGTCATTTTCCCAAAGGTTTCATTATCTTGTGTCATATTATCTACCCTAGGAGGGGAGCTTGTAATTTGTTCATCCATGGTTGTATTTGGTAAAGTAGCTTCATCACAAGTAGGAGAGCCATTAAGAGAAGGACCACTAGGATTTTCATGCTTACCAAATAGATATTCCCATATGGTAGGAGCATTTGGGAAGGGAGGGACAAGATTCGCATGCCTCTTAATAAGTATATCTTCTAACACTAACCTATCCTCTTTGCATCAAGGAGGGATCTATTAGGAGAAGGACAATTTTGATTGTCATAGCTATCTATGATATCATCTTGTTTTGCTAGAACATTATCACAAGCAAGGGATGAATGTAGAATAGGCAAAGTGATGTTTAGAAATGTTTCTATGATCTCATCTTATTGTTTTCTAATATCTTCCAAAGGGAGATGAGGAGAGGGACAATAAAGACCCTCAATGCTTGTATCTTCTTTCACCAAGATACCTTTGTCACTAATAGGAGAGGTATCAGGCTCAAAGAACAAGTATGATTGTTATAATTGTCAACACTACCATCCTCAACAATGGGCAATGCAATTTTAAGGATTGTGTCAATGGTTTGATCTGCCTGCTCTAGGATGTTCTCATAATTATGAAAGATAGTAGAAGGATAACTAACATGTTTCTTAGTGACCTCATTGTTGTACTCTAAATTGAACTCATAAGAGGGAATGTTGTACTTCTGCAAACCATTTTGAACCATATCAAAGCCACATCTCTTGAAAGAAAACATGTTATCATGAAAAAGTAAAGAAAGTGCAATGCAATTCACCTAAAGTTAAATGCAATTTTCAAATGTGAAACAAGGTAAATTATTGATTATACTATGCAACAACTTGAAAGATGAAATGGACCAATTTAAGATAGAATTAATGAAATGCATGTAACAAAAGCTTAGCAAACTGAAATAGATAGTTAATGGTAGAAAAAAAAAGTGCATAAACAAGGTTTTTAGTGTTGTAAATTATAGTTTCAAGGGTGCAATAGGACTAATCCACCCAAGGTGGTGAATGAGTCCTAGTAGGGATTTTTTTCAAAATTTTAAAAAATTATCAATTGATTTTTATGATTTTTAGTTTGTATGATGTGTATCCTCAATGAAAATGCAGTTTTTAGATGATTTGCAATGATTTGAGATTTAAAAATGCAACCTATATATGCACTTTCACTAATGCAAAATTTTGAAACCCTAGAATGCCAATTAACTAATACAAAATGCAATGCAAAGTTAATGCAAGCTAAATCTAGGATGATGATGAACTCCAAATCAGTAAAGAAGGTATTCTAAATGCAGGTTCACCAAAATGGAACTATGAGAATAGGGAAATGATGATGTATTCACAGCCACTTTCAAAGTGATTCCACTCAAGGATAACCCTAGAGATCTCAATGTAAAGGAGATTGAAATATTGCAATAGGGTTTTCCTAGGAAATGAATATGATCTAATGAGGGGTTCACCACCAAGTTTAAAATAGGAAAAGATAATGACATACAAAACCTAGTTTGATGTATTGCTTCACTAAATGACTTGGAAATGCAAATAAAGTAGAAGAAAAAATTGTAAAACAAAAAGTGTGCACCTGGAAACTTGCTAGAGATGGAATGGAGCTCTAAAGTCTTGAAAAACCTAATTTTTTGGCCTAGTGGGAGTCATTCACCATTCTGGGTAAATCAATCCTAGATCCCGATCTCTCTCAATTTGCTTAATCTACTTCTCCAAGTTTTTGGATTTGAAACCCTGATTTTGAGGCTGTAGATGAAATTTTTGTGAAGATTATGACCTTGTAAATGGGAAGACAAATCTAACAAGCTTGTATCCTAATCTTCAATGATCTTAAAGTCTTCAAAGCACCTATTCTGCAATTACACAAAGAATGAGAACAAAAGTGTTGATTGTTAGGGAATAGGGGTTTGCCTTGGTCAAACCCCTTGTAGGTAATTAAACAAAATGATGAAACAATGAAACAAGGAGATGAAGAATGGAACATAGGGCATCAAACATGAAAATGATACCTTGAATGATGTCTTGGAGATGATG
This sequence comes from Sequoia sempervirens, assembly GCA_007258455.2. Classification (NCBI taxonomy): domain Eukaryota; kingdom Viridiplantae; phylum Streptophyta; class Pinopsida; order Cupressales; family Cupressaceae; genus Sequoia; species Sequoia sempervirens. The sequence continues at coordinate 45,107,915 of VDFB02018296.1, forward strand.
TATTGTAAATTTACAACTTAACATGAAATGGTCATGAAGGATGTAGATCTTGATATTTGACAATAGGAAGGGAATAATGATTTATCTTGGATCTTCAATGCTACATCATAACACTAGCACAATAGCATGCTTGATGCTTGATATGTTTTCAATATGATGATGGATCTTGAATTTCTACAACAATTGATAAAGAATCTTCCCTTCTATGCCTTAGAAATGATCTTATGAAGTCTTGAAATGCTCAACCTTTGAGTGCTTGACTTGATAAAATGAATGCATGATGAAATAATGATTTGAGATCTTGTTTATATAGGTAATCCACCTATTAACCTATTTATTTGATCCCAAAGGTCGACATAGGAAAAACATAAATTAAAAACCCACTTTTCCCACTCAAAGCCTTGAAAATAGGCCATTTAGGACTCATTTTCCATCCCGAGTGAATGAGTCCCACATGGATGGAACTCAATCACCATCCTGGGTGAATGAGTCCCACCTGGATGGGACTCATTTCCCAAGGTGGTGAATGTGTCCCACAGGGGCTATTTTTCATGCTAAAGTGTCAAGGAGTGAAGAATTTAAGATTTTATATTGATATTATTGAGTTTTTTTTTTTTATCAAAATATGCCTTGGGATGCACAATATGGGGTCATAGGGGCCTATTAATGATGATATTAAGGTTATAAATACAATAGGGTCCAAAATCCAATGTGAAAGTGTAAATAAATCGAATTCCCATAAAAATTAAATTCAAAGAGCTTAATTTAATCAAGAAGCTCGAGTTGAAATATATTTTCTCCCCAAATGTCCTATAGAAGTTATCATACAAACCTTCTTCTCCCTCATTCTATGATAGAAATCGATAAGTTCTCACTAGTGAGAGCTCTATCAGATTGAATTATTTTTCTTGAAGGAATGAAGGCACATTGGCATTTACTATATTTCTAGAGTGTTAGCTCTTATCCTAGACTGGGCAACAATATTTTGGAATCCCAAGGCATTCTCTATTGTAAATCCCTTCATGATAGGTGACAATTTTTAAACGGATTACATTGTACATGAGAAAGGTTTCTTGTTGGCTATACTATTTTTTCACTCCATTTCTGATGAAGGGTACTCCCCTTTCAAACCAAAACCCAAAACAATAATAGGAAATGAACAGTAAAAATGCAAGAAGGAAACACAAGTGTTCTATTATCTCCATAAAAATAAAATGACAATATTGAAAAAATCACAAACTGGCACTATATAAGCTTTCTGATTACACAAATTTGTAAAATGGAGCCACCATCTATGCTACTCTCTCCCTATCAATAACCCATATTCACCTCCTTAATCTAGAATGCATAATTTCCCCAACATATTCTAGAAAGTGTAACCACCTCAAGAAGATATTTTTAAATTTTTATTAAGTAATATGACTTCTAGTGATCATAACTTTTGATCTGATTGTTGTATTTTCAATTATAATATGTCATTGGAAAGCTCTTAAGAAGATGCTTGATTACAAAATGGTACTAATAGGTATATATGTTGGCCCTCATAGTTATTGCAGTTGTTTCCCTTGATTTCAAGGACACAAACTTTTGAATTGATAATAGGTATTTGACAGGATTACAGACTGATAGGAATACAAACTTTTGAATTGATATGGTATCACATTTGATACATAGGTATGACATGTTTGGGTTCAATATGATAATGTATTATACATGTTCATGGCATATTCTCAATAATGATCATTTGATTCAAATGCTATTTATATTGTATTTTGTTCATGTGATTTATGTTATCTTATTAGTTGATACAAGTTGATACTTGATTAACTTTCACTGTCAAATGCATAGTGTCACTAATATGGGGCTTAATTTTCTATCAATGAGTCCATTGATAAGCCATTAAGACTGTATCATTCACATAATACATGAGACATTGATTTTCTAATACAAACAATATCAATTTGTATCTTGTAATAAGGTATCATTACAAGATCATGATTCATCTAGATGGCATTGGTATATGAGGTGCAATACTTTGATTATCTACAAGGTATAATGATTAACTTGCAAATTTCTCAAGCTATTAGAGGTGATGATTATGGTTGAAAAGTATAAATTAATTTAGACTTTGTGCATAGACAAAGGTTTATATGTCAACAAGGCCGACAAGGTAGTATAGTAGTCAACATCGACTACAACTGAGCATTACGAGAATTATATTTTTTGGGAAAATAATGACCGACATAGTGATTATTGGGGATATAGTAATAATGTTTTATTTGTAACACCGAAACAATATTTGTTCCCTAATTTACTTTCATTCTTGGAAAAACTCAAAATTATTCTTCCATGGCCAAGCTAGGGTTTGCATAAGGCTAAATTTTTTGATTGAGAAGGTGGTTTAGTGGCTGCATCTTTAGGATAGTGGTTTTAGCATTCTACAAGTAGTTAAGTTTTACCATGGAAAGCGAATTGGTAACTCGATTTCATTTATACTTGTAGAAATGAAAAATGTATTGATTGGCATTGCACATCTGATCCCGACTACTAAACCATTTCATCCTAAATCATCCCCCAGTCTAACCATTTAATTGAATAACATTATTTTCTTAAATTTATCAATCTTCCTCTCTTAATTAAATAAATCATTTATCTAATTAATTCATTTAATTAAATCAATCAGTCTCATCTAATTATCCCTATTTAATTAAAAAAAAAATCTTATTTGATTAAATCCCTAAAGTCTATCTCATTAAATTAAATAAATTAAAACCTTGTTTGATTTAATCTAACTTCATCTCCTTTAATTAAATAAATCAAAATTCCTTATTTAATTAATTCTTTTATCATATTATTCTCATATTTGATTTAAATCAACCCATAAATCTAAGTCAAAATTGTCACATCATCTAATCTCCTATTAAATTAATTGACCCTTGATTACTTTAATTCTAATTCATGTCCCATCCTCTAGCTTTTTCTACTTGCACATGAAAATAGATTTAATCCATTTATTAAATCCCTATTTTCTCTCAACATGGCATAATGAAGGAATATTCTCTCAAATTTGAATTCAAAATCCAAGTGGACTTTGTCCCTCCAACAAGACATTTACTTCACCTAATAAGTCCTTTTTCCTTGAGCCAAGTGGCATTTAAGACATTCCTTTTCCCTCTTACATGTCATTTCACTAATTTCAAATATCACCTAATTGCATTTATGGGTACATTCATCAAAATGTGCACATCCTTCATCCATCCATCTCTTAACAAGTGGCACCTTGCCATTCGTTGAATGTTAGTCCCACATTGCTTCATTTTAGGCATTTCTCCAACTTGTCATTCTATAAATAGGAGGCTTGATTCCTCATTTGACCATCCACAATTTGAGAAAACTTATTATACTCAAATCCATTCTCAAGTATTAGCATTTCATCAAAATTATAGCTAGGTTATGCAGGTTTTCCATCATGGAGCATACTTCAGTCTTCAACAAAGTGGATCACATCCTCATCAAATCATCAAAGCTTGCATAGGAGTTGGGAAAGGGCCAATTTCTACATCAAATTGGCACCAACTCCCACAAGAGATTAAGAGTTTTCTTTGCATTTGAATAGGATTTAATATTTTTGGTTTATGCTTGTTTATGTTCTTCATTTCATTCCTCTTCCTTTGAAATTCAAATGGATTTAATGGGGAATCATGATCCTAACTTGCATTTGATCTAATATGATGTTTATTTCTTGTGTAACTCATGCAGGTTGAGAATATTTTTTCACTTTTTGGCACTAGAAGGAGGGTGAACCAAAAGTTCTAATCACATTTTTTCACCAAATTTCATGCTTTTTTTGTTGTTTTGTGTCTCTATAGGGAACTCCACCACTAGCCAACCGGCGTCATAGTTTAGAACCACTAGGACTCCATTGTTGCTATATCGCACCACTACAAATTCTAAACTCTGACACTCTTTGTTTCCTACCCAAAATTCAAAGTCTCAAATGACGCCACTGAGTCTTTTTCACATGCTGGAATCTTTTCAAATTCCAAACTCCACTTCTGGTTGAAATAGCGATGCCTTCATGCTCTATGTCCCTATTGCAGAACGATGTTGAATGATAAGCAGTGCTATATAACATTGTTGATATTTTAAACTGCACTGCATTTGTGGGTTCCACCACTGAAGGGAAGTAAAAAGTGAAAATTATTTTTATGACACATGTTTTTTTTTCAAATTCTTATCATTTGGATTGTTCTTTGATCTCCTGACCTTTTTTTTTCCAGACCTAACTAGTTGTCTTGTAGGTGGGCTTGATAAGCATAATGACATCATTCTTGCATGATACCAAGTGTTTTTGAACACTTTAGTTTTTTTTGTACACTCTTAGAGAACTCACTATTTCTCTTAAAGGAAACTTGTTATCTTTCATGCTTAGGACATACTAGTTTCCTTTTGGGCTCTAAAAAGAACACTTCAATTTCTTGTTACAAAGGGGCTTAAAATGAATTTTAAGACACAAACTTACCAGAGTTGGTTTTCGGATTTAACAATTGAGTAAGGTAATCTTCACATTTCCTTTGGTGCTTAAAAAGAAGTCATTATTGCTTTATGGGTCTTAAAATGAGCATGTGTGCTACTTTGTTTTGTGATTGCTTACTCAAACTAACACCATTGAAAAGATGCATGCGCTTCTCTCACACCTCATGATGATCTTGAGAATCAAAAGGATTTTTGGTGGTCTTAGGTTGGGATAAAGTAATTTCCTCCACACTTCATTTTGGGAACTAAAATTGAACACATCTTGCGAGTGTGAGTCAAACCTATTGCGTCTATTCTCTCTTTATTTTTCAACAAAGATCGATCGAGTTACGAATATCTTTGCTTGCTTTTGTTTATCTTAGAGGGCCTACCTTGGGGAAAAAGTACTCACCCAAGGGAATGAATCAACCGATAACACTCTAAAGTCGAGTATTTCCAGTCGAGATATAAAAGTGGGTACTGGAACAAAGGCCAGTATCACACAATTGGTTTTGACGAGAAGGGCAGTAATTTTCTCTCGCCTCTATGAGTCAACTCCTACAAATGGAAAGTATGAATTAAAACCATTGTTGTAGAAAGGCCAAAATCCCTATCTATTTGTTGGTGCAAGAACGGTCATTTTGAAGCCACCCCACACTTTTATAGTTTTTAGTGGAAATGGAAAGTATGCCATGGGAGTTTCATGGGTACTGATGCTTGGCTGCCCCGTATAAGTGAATGTTGTTGAGGGGAGCCAGTGGGGTCAAGCATCTAACCATTCGCTAAAAATAAGCGTAGCTAGACTTGTCCAAGTGGGGACTCAACAAATACAATCTTTCATAGCCATAGGGTTGTACTTATTCTTGGTTACATAACACATTGCTTGATCAAAAACATTGGAAAACAAAAATTTAACATGAGCATCAAATCTTAAACCCTTTAGGAGAAGCAAATATCCTTGAATGAATTCACATGCCCTTGCTTGCCCTTGGGATTCATATCTTTAGAGGTTTCTAGGCACTTGAATTTTATCTCAATTTGCTTCTACTAAAGTAAACATTAGGTAACTCTTGCTTTGATTTCCCCAATTTCCACATGATACACTTTGAGGAACGAGAAGAAATTAAAATGTTAGACATCTAGTTTCAAAGCTTAATCAGGAAGTTTTTGTGGTAAAATGAAGTCATTAATTAAAGACTAAAGACAATTGAAATCCACACGTGTTCCAAATGATTTTACGCAAGATCAAGATCAAGAAACCAAAGCTAAAATATCTTAGTCTGAAAGATCACCAAAAGTGTCTCTCAATGCTATATGAATTCAGACGATGACTACTTTTTAACTTCTATAGGAAAGCTTCCAGAAACAACCCAAATTTGTATGTGTAGATGTCTAAATTTGGACACTTAATTTATCCAAATTCATCCCCTTTCGTCTTATTTTCGTTAATTAAGTAATACTACTATTATTTAATTAATATCCTTAATTCTGCCAAATCCCTAAGGTATTTAATCAATAATACCTTATATCTTTAATCCTCCTTCCATCAATTGAATTAAATAAATATTCCATTTATTTAATTCCCTTTATGTCACATCCTCCATCATTTTTATCTTGTCTTAATCCTTCTTCTAATCCCATCATTAAGGTGTGCACATGCCTAATCCTTGATTAGGAGGTGTCACATCCTCCAACTTTTGCAAGTTGGCCTCTAATCTCTCTTAGCCACCTAACCCTCCTCTAATCCTTCATTACTCTTCCCCATGTGATCTTTGACTTGTCACATCAAGTCACATGTGAGATCTAACCCTCTTCTAATCTTCATTAATTAATCTAATCAAGTACTTGCACAATCCTAATCACCCCCTTTAGTCAATTCTCCCCATCCCCCAAGGAATTTTTAATTCCTTTTTATTTATCCTAGGCTCCTCTATTCCCCATGTGAATTTTTTAATTCACCTTTTAATCCCCCAAGGCACCTAAAAGGAATTTTTAATTCCTTCACTTCCCCCCACATGTCCTCTATTCATTCTTTATTCTTTCTCTCATCCCCATGAGAATATTTGAGGAATTTTTAATTCCTCACTTGTCCTCTCACCCACATGGGGACAAGTACCTCCTTTATTAGGAGATCTTGTCCAATCCCAAGGTACTTTGTACCCTTCTCCATGTCATGTCCTTCTCCTTCCACCTCATGTCCACTTCACCTTTTAGGGCTATCTCACATGCCACATGTCAAGATGTGAGGGCTTGTGATTTCTCAACTCACCTTAGCCCTACATCTTGGTATTTGGTGGATCAATCTCAACCATCCATTTCCCCTAGGATTTCCCAAAAATTCTATAAATACCCCCTCTTTTCTCTCATTTAAGGGGGGATCATTTTGTGTAGCCAAACTCTTGCAGTTTTGTTTCTCAATCCACACTTAGCTATTTTCATGTTTCCAAGCATCATTTTCATCTCACATCACACATCTTGTGCCATCTAAGGAGCATACACATCCAAGATCGAAGGGCCAACCAAAGGGTCGACTCACCGCAAGTTATAAAGTTTCATTTCGTGGCTTTGTCTTGTCTTGTTTCCAACTTAGGCTAATATCGAAGTGTAGGTTGTTTTAAGTTGTTTGTTTGCACTCTTTTAGCTTGTTGCTTGCTTTCTAACCACCTAATTCGACCTATCACAGTATGAGTTCTTTTGTCAACAATATCCAAATCTTTTTCGAGAATTTACATACCTTGTCTAGAGAAAAGCATGTTATTCAAAATCGAGGTCTAGTAAGCAAGTGTCTTTTTAGATAAACATAGGATCAAAATCAAACCTTCATCCATCTTTGAACTTCAATAAACCAAAATTATCTCATCATCAACTCTTAAAAATCTTGGAAAAATCCTCCATGCTAAACTTTGGAAAAATCATTTGAAACAAATAAAAAATCATCTTGTTTGATTAGATGTGTGTAGACATCATCCTTCTCCACACATCTAAGTCAAATTATCAAATCTTGTGAACAATTTTATCCCTTGATAACATCCAACATCTTGGGGTTTAGGAGTTCATAATCCAAAATCAATCATCTTATTTGGTTAGGTGTATTTAGGTGAATCTTTCTTCTCACACTTAGTCAAATTAGCATCTTGAGGATAAATTCACTCTACGACAACATCCAACCTCTTAGAGTTTATGAGTTCACAATCCAAATCCAAATCAAATAAAATCTAATCCCAAATCATAATCAAACATCAAATCCAAGTCCTAAAGTTTAACATATCCTTCAAGATTTCTCAAGAGTCCTAATCATCCATATCATCCATCCTTCATTTTCACCATCATACTTTGGATACTTAAAACATCCTAAAATTGTCTCTTTTGTACTTAAAGTTAGATCAATCCAAAGAATTAGAGATTCATCTCCTACAATCTTGAAAATTGATCGCAACACAAGAGGAACATGGAAGCCAACAAAGAAACATCCACTTCAAGCGACCTAAGCCAAAAAAAATCCAAAATAAATCCTATTGGATCGAGCAATACTTTAACTAACTTTCCTTCATCATCACAAAATCAACAAGAGGAAGGTGTTCAAGTGGAGGATCTTACCAATAATCCCTTTGGAATGTCACATGAGGAAATCACTGAAATGGTTCAAAATCTAGAAAATCATAAGATTATCAACATCACGATGAGACTCAATCCTTCATTATATATGCTTGAATTAGCAAAGAAAGGGGCTAAACTCCCTTTTTATTTTGATGTGAGCACTATTGTGGAACCATCTTTTGGGATCATACCCCCAATCTCATCAACCATCCCCATTTCAACTACACCTCCATTCCAAAACATCACCCAAGAAATCCCTCAAATTACATCATCATTGCTCCAACTCAACCCATTGTTAACAAGGGAAGTGCATTTCTCAATGCATTGCAAACACATCCTCTCATAAACAATCAAGCTTTGGATGCAAACACCATCTTGTAGCAAACTGTACCCAAAAATCCATTACATACATACGTTCCCATCACTTTTCATGATCCCAATGACCCATCATCCTCATCCTTTCACGCAACACCTCAAACTTCTCTCCCCATAGCCTCACAAGGAGAAAGTGATTTATTTGATAAGGGGGCATCTTTGACACTACATCTTCATCATTCCACCAAGGGAGTATGCTACTCACATTTCCACCACTTCCACCATTGCCATCAATATCCACACCACCTCTTGGTTTAGGGCTTCCCCCTCTACCAAACATCAATCAAAAAAATCAAACCAACATCCCAAACATCAATCAAAGCATTACATAAAATCCCCAAATCTTTCCATTGATATCACAAAAATAGATGGAAACCAAATAGGCAATCACCTCATCATCAACCATCCCCAAAAAATCTCAAAACATGGTCTCATAAGGACTAAGTATATCAATCATACTATCCATGACTCAAATCCCAAACATCAATACGATGGTGCCTCTCATCACCACAACAAGCACCATTCCAAATCCATCTCCACCACCACCACCACCAAACTTGAACATATCAAGCCAATACAATATTGCATTACAAGCTACTTAGCGGGCTGTTTATCAGAAGGAACTCCAAAAAGTCCAAAACTGACAAGTTGCATAGCTAGTTAGTCAACAAGCTACCAAAGCAACACAAGCCACTCAGGCCACACAACAAGCACAACAAGCTAATCAAGCCCAAGCCCTATTATAACAATAGAAAATTCCCCAAGCATAGGCCCAAGCCCAAGCACAAGCCCAAACTCAGGCACAAGCACAAGCTCAAGCCTAGTACCAAGCTCAACAGTCCCAAGCCCAAGTGCAATCTCAAACTCAAGCACAAGCCCAATACCAATCTCAACAAGCACAAGCTCAAGCCCAATACCAAGCTCAACAAGCATAGACACAAGCTCAATATCTCGCACAACAACAAGCAGCCCATCACTAAGCATATCAACAAGTGCTGAAGAAATACCAAGAACAACAAGAAGTAGCCCAAATGGTAGACCAACAACAAGCATTGTTGGTGAAACAATAGTAGCAAGCTCAATAGCAAGCACTATTAGCGCAACAACAATAGGACCAACAACAAGCATTGATGATACAACAGCAATGGCAAGCATACTTGGCTCAGCAAAATGTGCAAGAATTATCTATCAATACACCAACCAATCCACCCATCCCACTGAAAATTGAACCACCTCAAAACACCTTCATCCCACCCCCTGATCTGCAAAATAATGTGACAGCACAAATCAAGTTGCTCTAGCAACAAGTGCTTGACCTTCAATCAAGGTGAACCACCAAAACACCCAGCAACTTGTGTTCCAATCCATTTGATAGGAGCCTTGTAATGAAACCATTCCCAAAGGGATTTGAGATCCCCAAATTTGATAAATATCATGGGACAGGAAACCTTGAAGATCACATCAGGGAATTCCAAGTTCATTGCATGGAAGTTGCGTATGATGATACTTATCTAATGTAACTATTTCCTAGAAGTTTGGCTAGCCAAGCCATGGAGTGCTTCTCTTTCCTTCCTCCTAGCATCAAGACATTCCAAGAAATCATGGATGCATTCATCAAAAACTATGCATTCAATATCGGTATGGATGTTAGTCTAGAGGAACTCTGAGCTCTAAAATAAGGTAAGAATGAATCATTTGCTTCTTTCTTACACCAATGGTGATCTAAGGCCAATCAAAGTAAATGTGTCATGCTTAAGGAACAACAAGTGTGCACTATCATATCTAATCTTGAGGGAACCTTGGCTTTCCATCTCAAAGTGCAAGGAATCACCACATATGACTAGTTGATCTCCAAGGTGCTCAACATCGAATGGGCCCTTATGAAACAACTTGGAGGATCACCCGCATACACCGAACAACAAAAAAAATTCCCATCCACAAGTTATAATGACAAACCTCGCACATGGGAAAGGAAAAAAATATTACCAATGATGGTGTAGTCGACGCCAAAGTTGTCATTAGTTCCCCTCATAAAAACATGCCCACAACCCAACAACAACCCCAAAACTACCATCAAAACAATCATCAAGCTAACATGGTGACACAATAGCCGAATAATCAAGCAATCAACAATGCCAATGATCAAAGGGGACCACCCTAGTGAAACAAAAACTCCCCCAAGTGGAAGTATACTACCCCTGGGGAACCACTCGAGGTCATCATGAAGAAATTAATAAATGTAAACCTCATCAAGGCTCCTACCTATGAAAATTACCATGAACCAGATGTGAAACCACCCTGGTACAATGAAAATGAGCTTTGTGACTTCCAAAAAATCAAAGGGCACACCACTAACAGTTTCATGAGATTGAAAAACCTAATCCAAGATTTGATTGATCAAAAAATCATAAATGTGGAGAAGCCAGCAGGAAATCAGAACCTTAAGATATAAATGAATTCAATGCCTAACCACAACAATAAAGGGAACAATAGAACTGATAAGGGAAAAGGCACCTTCAAGAGTGTAAACCATGTGTACAACCATTTCGTTGCATCCCTATATGATTATTGTGCTACCATCACCATCAAAGGATCCCATACTAATTGTGGAGTCACCACAAGTGGCCACAAAATTACCATAATAGGGTCATCTCAGCCAAACTGAGCACCCGCACCCAACCCACACTCTATTCCTAGCAGCTATAATATACTTGATCAACTAAAAATAACCCCAACATAAATATCCTTCATGGAGTTGCTAAGAATTTCATCCACCCACAAGAAAATCCTTGAGGAAGCATTGGCTTCATCAACTATCCCCGCAAATCTTGATGCAGAACAATTCCAAGATATGGTTAGAAACATCATTACCCCAAATCTCCTTATGTTCTCTGATCAAGATTTTCCTGCTCAACCATCTCACAACTGTGCACTCCATTTAGAGGTCCTAGTGCATAAAAATAAATTCAAGTGAGTCTTGGTGGATGGAGGTGCAGGTTTGAATATTTGTTCCCTCAAGCTCATTAAGAACTTAAAAATCTCAGAGGATTCCATCGACAAAGGATAAGGCATAAAAATTAGGGCATATGATGATCAAGAAAGAGTTTCCTAAGGAACAATCCAAATCCCTATTCAAATAGGGCCAGCTATCATGGAAACTACTTGTCAGGTCTTGGACCTCGACTTTCCTTATAGCATTCTCCTAGGATGTCCATGGATCCATGCAATGCAAGTAGTAGCGTCAACCTTCCATCAATGTGTCATATTCACATATGAAGAACAAGAGGTCACCATCCATGGAGATCTTGAACCATTCTCCTACTTGGAGAACCTAGAGGAAAAATAATACAAAATTCCTCAAGTACCTAAAAATGATGAAGGTCCATCAACACCATACATTGATCCAACCCCTCTCACTTCCACTTCTGTGACAAAGAAACCCGCCACGCCCGCCATCCCCACCATCTCTAATATCAAAGTCATCATCTAGGACAATGATTGTGGAAACTATACAATCCCCAAAAATGCTTTTGTGGTAGGAGAGTTACCACAATCTCCTAGATCACAAGGATGACCACAATCAAATGAAGCCTCCACATCCCAAACATCCGCTGAAATTTATTCCAACTTCAAAATTTGGGGAGATATCGGTTGAGAAGTAATAGAGGAGGACCTATACCATCTCCTATATCAAGACAATAGACCAACAACTGATCTACCAATGGATGACAACAACAAAGGTTTGCAAATGATGCTCGCAATGGGCTATGACAGAAACCAGAAATTGGGGAAAAATGACAATGGCCTTCTAATACCCATCATTTCGAAGATATGAATGAGAAATATTGGCCTTGGATGTACCCCTCCAAGTATAACCATACATGGACAAGGTCCCCCAGTTAAAGCAGTTAGGCCTCCCTGTGAACCAACACCAACTGAACTTCGCTTACCTGTGTCTACCAAACAAGTCATAGACAATTTTACATTTGATATAACTAATGTCTATAGTAGTAGTGATGATGACGAGGATCCCATAACCAACCTACCCATGCTCTTCGATGACACCACCCTTCTCATGATTAGCACCCTATCCTATGAGTCTAAAAACCAAAACCATGAAATCTGCCTAGTTTACCCCCAACTTATTGATTATGACCAATGAGGACTACCAATTCTTGACACATTTGAAAATGATGAGGCACTCTAAGAATTCATGAGACTTTAGGATAATATTCTGTGTGGTAATCATAAAGCAGGATTCATTTTTGAGCTCAACACACAGGCATACTATGGGGAAACGATTGAATCCCTCAGTTGCAAAAGAGAAAAACTAAGAATAATCTCTAGGTCCTTGAGTGAAAATCACACTATGGCACTCTCCAACCCAAAAATAGTAAAAAGAAAGGATGCATCCAACATTGAAAACCTCTTTGAGGCACCCGCAAATGGGGGATTCAATCTTCCTCTCAGAGCTCTACACTAGGAAAAATCAATGATCCTAGCTGAAAAATGCAATCCGGTTAACTTGGGAACAGAGGAGACCCTGCACATCACATTCTATTTAGAGTCATTGTTGTTAGAAGAGAAAGAGATCCTACCTTCCTTCTTAAGAGAATGTAAAATTAACTTTGCATAGAGCTATGCTGACATGCCTGGACTCAATCTAGAGATTGTGGTTCATCATCTAGTAGTATATCCTGAAGCAAAACCTGTCAGACAAAAGCTCAGGAAAATGCATCCTCAAATCACCCTGCTAGTCAAAATGGAATTGAAGAAAATACTTGATGCAGGATTTATATGACCAATCAACTACCCAGAATGGGTGTCAAATCTAGTTCCTATTTCAAAACCTAATGGAGGCATCTAAATCTACACGAATTTTAGAGACCTAAAAAAAGCATGTCTAAAAGATGATTTCTCATTGCCTAACATTGACATGATTGTAGACATGACGGTGGGACACGAAATACTTTCTCTAATGGACGATTTCTCTGGGTACAACCAAATAATGATTGTCAAAGAAGACCAACACAAAACAACCTTCACTTGTCCATGGGGGACCTACTGCTGGAATATGATGCCATTCAGCCTAAAGAATGTTGGGGCCACCTACCAAAGAGCCATGACACTAATCTTCCATGACATGATCTACAAAATTGTCGAATATTATGTTGATGACATACTAGCAAAATCCAGGAAAAGGAGAGATCACATAGCAACTTTGAGTGCCATTTTTGATAGGCTGGAGGAATATAAAGTCAGACTCAACCCAAAGAAGTGTGTCTTTGATGTATAGTAAGGAAAGCTATTGGTATACATAGTATCAATGAGGGGTATTGAAATAGATCCTACAAAGGTAAAAGAAATCTTTGAGATGGAGGTACCCAAAACATTAAAACAATTAAGAGGTCTCCAAGGAAGGCTTCAATCTATCCCCAAATTCATAGCACAACTAGAAGACATGAAAATCCCTTATTCTCACCTAATCCACAAGGGGGTAGCGTACAAATGGGATACAAGTGTGAGGAAGCCTTCAACAAAATCAAACAATATCTACTCACACCTTTGGTCCTCATGCTACTAATCCCAAGAAAGCCATTAATCCTCTATGTGTCAGCAACAACAATAGCCCTTGGAGCTCTCCTAGCTCAGCACGATGAAAATGGGATAGCAAGGATCATCTACTATATCAGTAGAACAATGGTCAGGCATGAGTTAAAATACTCATTCATTGGAAAAGCATGTCTAGCAGTACTGTTTGCTTCACAGAAATTCAAACATTACATGTTGGCACACAAAATCAAACTCATCGCCAAAATAGACCCCCTCAAGTACCTACTATCAAAAGCAATTCTCATGGGAAAGATGGCTAAATGGGTCATGATACTATTAGAGTATGATATTGAATATGTGGAGCAAAAGGAAATCAAAGGCCAAGTTATCATAGATCAGCTTGCAGAAGTACCAATCTATTCAATGAATCCACTCATATCAGAGTTTCTAGATGAATCCATCTTCAATCTCAGCATAGTTAGAAACTCTACTTTGATGGTTCCTACATGTAGCATGGATCAGGAGCTAGTGTTTTCTTCATCACCCCACAAGAGGACTGTATACCTAGATCCTACAAATTGGCATTTCCCTGCACTAACAACATTGTGGAATATGAGGCTTTAACCATAGGTCTCAGAATAGCAGTGTAGTGGCACATCATGACCCTCAAAGTATATGGAGACTCCCAGCTAATAATAAATCAAGTGAATGATGAGTACAAAACAAAGGATGATAAGTTGATTCCATACAAAAAGTTGGTAGAGAGCCTCAAATAATCATTCATTGATATCACATTTGAGTAGATTCCCAAAGCAAACAAAAGAGCAATAGATGCCATGGAAATGATTGGATCCCTACTGGACATCCCTCACAACGTCCCAAAAAATGAATTATTGGTAGAGCAACTTCTCGTGCCCACATTCGAGGTATTGGAGTCAGAATTTGTGTGTGAAATCATTGGTCTCGGTGATCCCTGGTACCATGAAATTTATGCCTACCTGTGAGTAGGGTTCCTACTCGCTGACTTACCTTCAAGCCTAAAAAGAACCTTTGTTAAGAAAGCATCCCAATTTGTCATCATAGGAAATACCCTTTACTGTAGGAGCATAGAAGGAACCTTATTACGCTGTCTAAATGTTGAGGAGACATTGGCTGCCTTAACTAAGGTGCATAACAGTATTTGTGTTTCACACTCAAGTGGAATGACCTTGGCAAAGAAATTGTTGAGGATGGGATATTATTGGCCTACAATGGAAAGAGAGGCACATGATTATGTCAAAAGGTGCCTACAATGTTAGTAGCATAGGGACCTCATCCATGCTCCAGCTCAAGAACTCCATCCCATCATCACACCATGGCCCTTTTTGTAGTGGGGGATCGATCTCATTAGAAAAATAACTCCCACCTCATCCAATGGTCATGAGTTCATCATAACTGCCACTGAGTACTTTACCAAGTGGGTGAAAGCCATCCCCATGACATACATCACTAGAAAGAAGATATCAAAGTTCATCCTGAACTACTTAATATACCGATATGGTGTTCCCCAATCTATTATCTCAAATAATGGGACAACTTTCAAAAATTAGGATGTCTATGACCTATATGCTAAATTCAAAATCCAACATCGCTTTTCCACTCCATACTATGCCTAAGGAAATGGCCAAGCAGAAGCCACCAATAAAACCATTCTAAAAATCCTCAAAAAGACAGTCAATGATGCAGGTCATGACTGGCATCTATAGCTAAATCTCATCCTGGGCCTATCGAACCAACAGGTGCCCCCCCATTCTCCCTCGTCTATAGATCAAAAACTCATATTGAGATTGAGCTCCCATCACTGAGAATATCACTACAAAGCCTCATCACGGATGAAGAATACTGAGTATCAAGATTGAATGAGCTGGAGCTACTAGATGAGTGGCATATGGATGCTTTAAATCATTTGCAAGTCTATCAAAATCGACTTAAAAGGAGCTATGACAAGAAGATCGAGAGCAGTAGTTTCCAAGTTGAAGAACTTGTCCTAAAGGAGAATCAGAAGAATGTTCCAAACCCAAATGGCAAAGGAAAATTTGAACCCCACTGGTTGGGGCCATTTGTTATCATAGCGAGCTACAAGACAAGGGCATATCAGTTATCAACACCTAAAGGGGAACCTCTGCAAGAGCCCATGAACAACTCCCATCTTAAAAAAATTTATGCCTAATATTTCGAGGTATAGAACCAAAAATTAAAAAAAAAATAGAAAATGCCATCAAAAAATGGTCACCCTAATGAAAACGTAGCAAATAGGCATCTTGGTGACAACAATTTTTTTTTTAAAAAAAGCAAAAAATCCAAAAAAAAAGAAAAAGGATTGAAAATAGTAAAGAGAAAAAATCATCCTCTAGTGAAAACCACTTTGGTGGCACTTTGGGCAAGTACCTTGGTGAAAACCTAGCAAACAGGCACCTTGTGTAAATAAGCATGTTCCATCCACCAAGATCTTCACAACTCGTTCTGCATCATCCATCCATCAAGCTTCCATCATCCATTGCATTCCATATCTCCATCCATCACCCATCCATTCGGCATCCACATCATAGCTTGTTCATGTGTTCGTGTAAAGATCCCTCCTAGTACTACTCGACTCATCCTCAAGGTCAGTTTGTCCTACCTTTATCGAAGTAGTCTATTACATCACACTGGGGGCATGTTATCATCAGATTGGATTCATGTATATTCTTGAGGTCCCTAAATCAAAAAATCCAAAAACATCAGAAAATCAAAAAATCTCAAAAACATTCAACACACATCAAAATCCAAAAATAGGTCAAAAAGTTGTTCAAAAAGTCAAAAAAAGAGTCGTCTTGTCAAACTACGAGTCTCTAGGCCTTGAACGTAGGCAGGATTGATCTTTGATCATCCCCTGAAACACTTAGGTTAGTCCTCTAGGAGTTCCTCATAATAAACTGGTAGCCCATTTGTTCATATCTCAACAATAATCAATTTTGTGTCAGTCAAACTATGCGGTCTCTGCGTGTATAATGTAGGAAAGGATAATTTGTTGATCAGCCCCCAAGGCCCCTGGGATAGGTCTTTAGGTTAGTCTGTTGGTCAAAATTTTAGAAAACCCCAAAACATTTGAAAATTAAAAAATCAAAACATTTGAAAAATCTCAAAAATACCAAAAACAGCCTCAAAACAATTCAAAAAACATCAAAAGCATCCAATTATTTGAAAAAATCCATCCATCTCATCTCGCTTTCACCTACAATAAACATCGCTCATAATAAACAATCATCATCCCCAACCTTTGGTGAAACATTTGGAAACAAGTCTAGCAGGTTAAAAGTGAAAACTCAATTGCCAAAGTCTCAAGTCTAGGTCAATACGTAAACAAGATAGTCAACTCTTTGTGTCAATAGCCTATCATCCAATCAGTCCCATATCAAATCATCTAATATCATCATGTCCTAGGATGCATCCTTCCTACAATGGACATCAACATTAGGCATCACCGTAGTTTAGTCTTGGCTAGTGGTATGAAGAACATTAGCTTGCTTTTCACTTTATCTGTCTTTTGATTTATCTTATTGCACTCATTCCAAGGACCTCTCGATGATATCCAAACAAAAGGGTTTAGAGAGATAGGAATGGGGCAAGGATCATTATGTTTTTATCTGTTGCGCTTGTGGGATGTTCTTGTAATATAACCTCGGTCATGCGTGCTTTATTTGGGCGTAGGGAGGGTGTTTTAGGTATCTTGTTGACCACATAGGAGGGCTTGCCTTTCTATTTTTTGGTTTGAGATGTTTGAAATATTTGAACTACATTTTAAATGAGGTTTCGTATGTCAGGTGTGAACAGGAGTACTTCTATCTGATTGTCAAGTCGAAGTCCATCACACTAGTGCAACGCCATCCTGGTTCTTTATACCTTGATGCATTGTACTTATGTGTGTAATCAAACATAAGGTAAGTGGCCCTTTTAAAGTCCCAATTCCTGATAAGAAAATCATCCATTTCTCATCATCATCTCTAACAAAGTTGGCTTGTTGAATCCTCTTGTCATCATGTCATTTCTTCTTTTCCGCAATAACATCATACTGGAATAGTTAATCATCAGCACCAATGCATCCATCTTGCATCCACAAACCATCAGAATACTACAAATAATATCATATCATATAGGAAACACTGATCATCTCACGTGCATTGTTCATCATCATAATATAGATTTGTTAGTCTAAGTGTAGACATGAAAAATATCCTGATCAACTAACTCCAATTCCACATTAATCATCCCTCTATTAACCATTTAGTTAATTCATCTTAATTCCTCTGTTAATCAATCAAACATATTTAAATCATTATCCTCTTTGTATTAAATAAATCATTTTATTTATTAAATCCTAAAGTCCCCCTTTAATTAATTAAATCAATCTTATTTAATTAGATTCTAAAGTTCTTCATTTAATTAAATAAATCGAACTTATTTAATTAAACTACTAACATCATCCCCTTTAGCTAAATAATTCAAAATATTTATTCAACTAAGTCTAAATCATTTTCCATCTCCTTTTGATTTATTTTAATCCATAAATCTAAATCAAATAGGTCAAATCACGTAATCTTCACTTAAGTTAACTAAATCATGATCAAGGTTAAATCTAATGCAAGTCCCATCCTCTAGCTTTTCCCACTTGCACAAATAAATCATTTAATTGATTTATTAAATCTTCGAATTTCCATCAACATGGCATAAAAGTGGAATATTCCCTCATTTCAAATCTCCCCCTCAAATGACTTGTCCCTTCCAACATAGCATTAACTCCCCTCTTACATGTCCCCAACTTGGCATTTAAGACCCTTTCTTCTCCCTCCAACAAGCCAAGTTTCAAATTTGAAAAGCCGCCTAGTGTCATTTATTGGCACATTCATCAAAACATGCACATCCTTGGCCCATTCACATGGTGACAAGTGGCTCCTTCCTATTGGTTGGGTTTTTATCCCACATTCATCCCTTTGGCCTCTTCTCTCATCAAACTCTTCTATAAACGGAGAGGCTATCCTTCATTTTAATCATCCACAATCTTCATGCAAAGTTACTCTCTTCACATTGAGAGCTAATTTTGTCTACTTCATTATCATAGCATTGCATCTTCATCATTGGCTTTTCAAGGGTTGGGAAAGGGTCACTTTTCATATCAAACTAACACCAATCCACTATGGAATAGGTGTGCATTGTGCTTCTCTAAGATTTAAATATTGTTTTATGTTGTTATTTCATTTTGTTCATGAAGAATAATGTATTATTTCATAAGAGTATTAGAAATTTTGCATTTTCATGAAATAACCCATGTTATTGAGTGTTGGAGATTTAGCCATTTGCAGATTTAGGAATACTCACACTAAGCATCTCATAAAACCATACATTTGCATAAAACATCTATTGCATAACCATATAGGCATCATTCATCTCATCCATCTCATTTGTATCATTATCATAAACATCCATACATCCATCGTGAACCTCTTTATTGAGAGATCAACACTTAAATCAAATATTTTCACTTGATCTCTCGAGGGGGCAATGTATCAGTGTACTTTCTATTGGGGCATCTAAAAAATTAGAAATTTTTTGAATTTTGATCACGTCAAGTTTATTCTTTAAACCAATGTAATGAGTACTTTGCTTCAAAGAGGGACAAAATGTAGACACAAAAAATGTATTGATTGACATTGCACATCTAATTCTGACTACTAACACCATTTCATCATAAATCATCCCTCAATCTAACCATTTAATTGAATACCCTTATTTGATTAAATTCATCAATCTTCCTCTCTGAATTAAATAAATCATTTATCTGATTATTTCATTTAATTAAATCAATCTAATCTAATATAATTATCCCTATTTAATTAAATAATCAATCTTATTTGATTAAATCCCTAAAGTATATCTCACTAAATTAAATAAATTAAAACCTTATTTGATTTAATCTAACTTCAACTCCTTTAATTAAATAAATCAAAAACCATTATTTAATTAATCCTTTTATCATATTCTTCTTATATTTGATTTAAATCAACCCATAAATCTAAGTCAAATTTGTCACATCATCTAATCTCCTATTAAATTAATTAACCCTTGATTAATTTAATTCTAATTCATGTCCCATCCTCTAGCTTTTGCCACTTGCACATGAAAATAGATTTAATCCATTTATTAAATCCCTATTTTCTTTCAACATGGAATGATGGATTAGGAATATTCTTTGAAATTTGAATTCAAATCCAAGTGGACTTTGTCCTTACAACAAGACATTTACTTCACCTAATAAGTCATTTTTCCTTGAGCCAAGTGGCATTTAATACATTCATTTTCCCTCTTACATGTCATTTCACTAATTTCAAATATCACCTAATTGCATTTATGGGCACATTCATCAAAATGTGCACATCCTTCATCCATCCATCTCTTGACAAGTGACACCTTGCCATTGGTTGAATGTTAGTCCCACATTGCTTCATTTTGGGCATTTCTCCATCTTGTCATTCTATAAATAGGAGGCTTCATTCCTCATTTTATTATCCACAATTTGAGCAAAATTATTATACTCAAATCCATTCTCAAGTATTAGCATTTCAACAAAATTATAGCTAGGTTGTGCAGGTTTTTCATCATGAAGCATACTTCAATCTTCAACAAAGTGGATCACATCCTCATCAAATCATCAAAGCTAGCATCGGAGTTGGGAAAGGGTCAATTTCCACATCAAATTGCCACCAACTCCCCCAAGAGATTAAGAGTTTTCTTTGCATTTGAATAGGATTTAATATCTTTGGTTTATGCTTGTTTATGTTCTTCATTTCATTCCTCTTCCTTCGCAATTCAAATTGATTTCTTGGGGAATCATGATCCTAACTTTCATTTGATCTAATATGATGTTTGTTTCTTGTGTTCATGCAGATTTGGAATCTTGGTTCACAGTATTGTTTTACATGGTCTTATTGGAAGTGGTTTTATTTTGAGTTTAGTGCTATTCTAGATTTTTTTCCTATTGGTTGGGGTGAAGCCACAATAGTGGTTTACAATTTTATGGAGGAAGGAAAATTGAGAAAAAATGACCCCATGGCAAAAAACATGGTTTTAGGGGTTCAAATGAACCTACAAGTTTGACCGAACCCAAAAGGGTTTCAACTGAACTAGGGTTCGAGCAAACTCATTAATTACTGGGCCCACATTTCCCACCCAAAAAAAAAGAAAAATGCATATTGAGGGGGGTTGAAATGAACCAAGGTTCGAATGAACCCTAGTTCAAGCAAAGCCCTGGGGGTTCGCTCGAACCCCTAGTGGTTCGTATGAACATTCCTAATTCCTCATTCTCCCCTTGAAACACAAAGAAAAACTAAATTTTTATGCTTCAAAGCTCAATTTTAGGATGAAAATGGAGGAGTCTTCACAAACCCAATTGGAATCACATAGTCCTCAGAACAAGCTATCCAACGAATATAATTTTAATATGTTTTATTTTCATTATGTATTTTTTTTTTAGTTTTATTAAACATAGGTTTTTCATAGAAAATGAAGGTCTATGTTTTGCACAAGTGGAAAATAGCAGATTATCAAAAAAAATGAAAAATATGAGTGCACCAGATATTGAAGTCCTTGATCCAACAAAAAAAAAGAATTTCGATATATACAAAAATGCTATGTGTTATACGGTCACCCTATGTCTGAATTGTGATTGGTTTGACTTCGAAACTTGATTAATGAAAAAATATTCAATAAAAAACTATCTAACCAAGTGGAAGCACTAGATATCGGAGTTACAAATCTAAATTTGAAAGAATTAGAATTTTATCCTTCATGGAAAAAAGGTTATGCATTATATGGTGTGTGTCACTTTTTAAAAATGTTGTTTTATGAAAGAAACAAGTTTTTGTGGGAGATGAAAAAAGAAGTGCAATCTGATTCCAAAAATTTTGAAAAAAAAACATTTTTAGAATCTACAGACAAAATTTGATGAGACTCTAGTTTGCATCATCTTCAAATTCCTCACGGTTTACCCGCCATAGGTGCCCGAATGTGAAGATTTAGTTAAAAATAATAATTTTAATGTGTAGTTTGCACCAAAAATTGTAAACCACTATTGTGGGATCACCCTTTGAGATTAACATTTCTCGGAGTATAGAATGCACAATAATCTACCCTTGTTCATTAGGGATTCTTATTCTTTAATTACACGTGTTTGAAGATTATTTTGCATACATTGTATTTGTCATGTACATGTTAAAAGACAGTTAGAATGGAAGTGGAGGTTTTGAGGCAGTGACTTCGATGAAATAAAAAAAGGGTGAACATGTGTTTTCATTCCTTAACCTCGATGGCTCTTGGTTTATTTGAAATGGTAAAGGCTAAAACATTTGTTAACTTTGAAATATTGTTTAGTTTGATAAATAGTGTTGGGTTTGTTTTCAAATGGCGTTTCATTAATTTGTAACTATTTCTTTTCAAACCCTAGTTGGTTTTTAACAAAAGCACAAAACCATTTTGTGATTAAGGATTAAAGCACATATAGATCAGTTATGAAGATGGCAGTTTGTTTCCAGTTCATAGACACAATTTGAATATAGTTTTCTTGTTGGTTATAAGCTTGAACATGGGTGGTTTTGAAGATAGTTAACAGGCTACGTGTGGCATTTATCTAAAAGGAAGTAACCATTCTTGGAATGTATATATAAACAGTGATTTATCATTGTTGGTAGTTCAATATTTTTAATAAAGATATCATGTTGAATGTAAACAAAATTTTGTGATTGAAGTTGTGCAAACATGATGCAAAACAATTTGTATAACTAATATATTTAGTATTTTAGAGATTCCATAATGAATCTTTAAGATATTAAATGTATTAGAATGAAAGTGAAATATGATTTGAAGAGAAACAAAGAAACCCTCTGTATTTTAGATTCTATATTGTTTGTGACTAAATGTATATGCCAACTTGAGGCATTCTTGTAACCAGTGAGGTTCTTTGGTCAGTGAGGCCATTTTTTCTAGTGAGGCATTGTTTTATTGTCAGTGAGGCATTTGAAATATATAGATAGTATTGCTAGTGAGGCATTTGAAATCTATCAGTGAGATAGTATTGCCAATGAGGCATTGTAAGTAGAATTTTTTTTAGATTAATCTAGTGAGGCATCATTTCTAGAGTGGTTTTTCTACCCCTAGAGGGTTTTCCACTCGTCAAATTCTTTGTCTTATGGTCTCATTGTTTTTATGTGATAATGTTTCAATATTGTGATGATATTTTATTTTCTTTAATATTTCTTATTTAGGTTCTTTAATTATTTCATTCAATTCATGAATGTATTTATCATTGAAATATTAAGAGCATAAATTACTTGGTTCCTTTTAAAGGAAAAAGTTAAGATTTGTCTAAGACACTGATTTACTGCCCCCTCTCAGTGTCTTCTTCACTCCAACAAGTGGTATCAGAGCCAAACCCTTGATTTAACAAGCCTAATTGACTTAAGGGTCCATGGTATTGGAGTGTCGTGTCTAATATGGGAAAGAGGAATAGGAATAAGAAAGAAAAATCACAACCTGCAAAAGTAGAAATGCCTAAGGAGAATCCATAGCCTGTAGAAGAGTGTGAAATTGGTCTTGAGGAAGAATTATGTGCTACCCTAGATGAGATTAAAAAAATGAGGAAATAGAACAAAAGTTTAAAAGATCAAATTCAACAAGAAAAAGCCTCCAAGGACAAGACATAGATAAAAGAGGACAATTGTAAAATATCATAATTTGAAATCAGTTTATTCAAAACTGAGATTGAAGATTCTAACATGTTAATCATCTCCTTGAAAACAGAGGTTGAAGAAGGAAAGAGAATAGTAGAGAAAACTAAATCAGATTTGGAAGTTAAAAATGTTGAATTCCACAAAGCTGAAGGAGAAATAGTCTCTCTTAGAAAATATCTCGAAATGGTTAGGAAGCAGTTAGAAAAGAGTCAAAAGTTTGATGACAATGTCAACAAGTTGAATGAAATGCTAGGGAATCAAAAACAACATAAAGATCCTACTAGTTTAGGATATGAGATAGGGAAAAATTCTTCAAATGAAAAGAAGCCAAAACATGAGACAGTCTTTGTATTTGCAGATGGAAAAGTGTAGAATTTTAAAGTTAAACAAAATCCTAGAAAGAAAATAGACTTGAGTTATCATTATGTTTCTCTTGAGGAAGACAAGAAGAAAGCAGAAGATAGAGTTGCTAATGTTGGAAGAAAAAGAATAGATAGATTCTCAAGACCTCTACCTTCCAAGAAATATCAGTCAATGAGGTACAATTATACTCATTTTCAAGGTTATTGTTATATTTGTAACACTTATGGTCATAAGACTACATCTTGTAAGTTTGTTGATAAAAGGTGGTTTGGGTTTTCAAGAAGAAATTATTTTGTTTCAAAGGATCAAATGTGTTTCAATTGTCATGATATTGGTCATAAGGCCGCACATTGTAGAAGGTCTGCAAAGTCTGTTAAGGAAAGTGTGTTCTTAAAATATAAGAATATAAAATGTTTCAAATGTAATCATCTTGGGCATATAGCACACTTTGGTAGAAGCAGTGTTGAAAGACTACTTAGGGATCAAGACAAAAAGAAAGGATCACATATGGTTTGTAGAAGAAAGCAAAGAAAATAAGAGAAAGGACCCAATCTTGTGCATGTTGCACAAGAAAAATTTTTGAGCACATAAAAGGTCACATGCGGTAAGGGGGAGCAGATTAGTGTTTTTATCTTTTAACCCCTTTGAGAAGTGTAGAAGAATGTGGAACATTTGGCAGTCTTTCGGTTCAACTATATTGACATATTGTCTTGAGAGATTCTTGTAGCAAGTGGTAAAAATGGTCAAGTCTCCTCTGCTCTGTGGCATTGTTTGACAGTGTGTAGTGTTTGAAATGACATGAAGATACTTTCTTTATTTGGAAATACGATCATGTAATTGCTTGTAATGCTTTTGGTAGTGTTGTTTCTCAGTGTTTTGACATCTCATTTTTTTTTACACTGATTGTTTCAATTTCTTGAGAGCTTTACACAACTATTGTGACTTATTTGAAAAAGTATAGTGAATTTCAAGATAGTACTCAAGACAATGAATAGTAGCAATTTTTTTTTGGTCATAATGAATGTTTAGTGGAGTGGTAAGCATTGATAGTCAATAATCATCTTAGTGGGAAGTCCAATAGAAGGTAATTTCCTTGGAAACAAAGCTATTAAGATAAAAAATTGGGTGGTTCAAATCAAGTTCTAGGGAAGGTTCAAAATAAAATTCATTGGTGTAAAAATTGTAAAGATAATATGACATCGTATAAGGACAGTTCAAATTGATCATTTATGTTATGATTAGTTTCAGTTATATTATGTGAATTCTTGTTACAAAGGTGAATATATATAGTATAGTATTTGGGTGAATAGTGATGTAATGCATTGTCTAGAAAACACTTGCTATGCATTGGTAGTAAGTTTGATGGTACCTATGCTTTGACAGTTGCAATGATTGAAACATATTAATACTTGTCTTGATAGTTGCTCATAAAATTTGCTTGAAATTGAGTTTTGCAATGCTTTGAGGTGGTTAGTCTACTAGAGTGGAGTAATGAATATAATGCACTCTCTTAGCTTGTGTCATTGTGTAGGACAAAGACTACAACTTTTCATATGGAGCTCATTTGTAAGGGGAGTAAGTTGTAGATAATATGGTAGGTCGTCAAAGGAGGAAATGTGATCAAGTGATTACAGTGTCTTTATCTCTACTTTCTCCTTGAAGCCTAAATGGGGAAATAGTACTATCAAAGTACTATAGAATTCTCTAAGATCATGTGATGGTCTCACAGTATAATCATAACAGTTACAACCTATGTCAGATCATTTTATTGGCAATGCTCTTTTTGCTACCGGTGCTCTTATGTGCTAGTACTCTTATGTATCAGTGATTTTGGTGACAATGTTTTGTATATATTGGGGGTGTCTTCACTTAGACCTATGATGGTGGATGTCAGTGCTCAATGATCCTTGGTAGTTTTCAATGCATCTTGTAAACATTGCTAATTCAGTGGTCTTTGACAAAGCTTCCTTGAAGACAACCTTTCTTAATAACGTGGAACGTCACAACAAGACAATTGGTTCTATTAGTAGTCAGTGACTTTTGTTATGTTGAGTATATAGTTATCTTCCATAAAAAATGGTTTTTGAAACAATGAATCTTGAGCATTACAATGTTGTGCTTCTCCATTCAGACTTCTTGTTATTGAAAGAGTATATCAAGTGTCTTTTGTTTATGTTTTGTGACATGAGCAGTGGCTTTATAGTGATGTTTTTTTTTTCATACATAATGAAATGGTCTTTGGAACCTTGCTCTAGGATGGTCCTTGGAGCTTTGTTTGATGATAATATATCACAACTGTTTGGTATAGATGTTTGGTGTATTTGCATGAAAATAATAGCACAAGAGTCTTGCAGAACTTTCAATGTTACTTGTAGTCAATGGATATCCTGTTGCCTAGTGATAATGATCCTTCCTTGTATCTTCTTTGAAATTATAGTCAAAAGATGAGAAGGGCTCAGTTGTTAGAAGGTTGCTTGAACATTATTGTGGCTTTGACCAATGTTACTCGCAGGGGGAGAAAGTAATATCTCTGTGACACAGGGAAAGATGAAACATTCATATTGGTTAACAATGCTTTGTTTTCTAATATTGATACACAGTGACAATTAGCCTTGGTTTGAGTTGGATTTGGATCTTTGAAAGGTTGCTTGGATATTGGCAGTACAGTCAAAGAGTTTTATTTTTCTATCAATGACAGTGCATATTATGAATCTCTCACTCCATGAGTTAGGGGGAGCTTTTCATGCTTAATCTTACCCCTATTGATTTTGTTGATATTATTGGTATTCTTACCATATATTCATTCTTGGTTATCCTACAACATCTTTGTCAAATTGGCTAGATTTCTAGTGCTTTTTGATAGTGGATTATCAAGGGCATTGTACATTTTTTTCAGTGGTATAATAGTGTAAAATCTATTGAATAGTGATATATTTGACTTTTTTATCACTTGCTTGGTATTTGAAACTTAAAATTCATAGCTTGATCTGATAGTTTCTATGGCTTATAACAGGGCAGGTTATGTGCACGACTCAGTGGCATTTCAGTGCAGGAGTTATGAGGTAGCCTACAGTTGTTTCCCTTCATGATGGATATCAGGATTACTCCTAACTTTTGCATAGTTTGGAGCACATACAATGACTATTACAAGATCTTTTGTTCTATTTCTTGCTATGTTACATTTGATTCATCTATTTTTGTATAGTCATTTGTCTCTTGATGAAAAAAGGGGGAGAGAGCTTTAGTGCTTTTCCATCAAGGCCAAAGGGGGAGTTTGTTGGCCCTCATAGTTGTTGCAGTTGTTTGCCTTGATGTCAAGGAAACACAAAGACACTTGATGACAGGTATTTGACAAGAATACAAACTTTTGAATTGATATGGTATCACATTTGATACATAGGTATGACATGTTTGGGTTGAGTATGACAATGCATTATACATGTTGATGGCATATTCTCAATAATGATCATTTGATTCACATGATATTTATATTGTATTATATTCATGTGATTTATGTTATCTTATTAGTTGATACATGTTGATACTTGATTAGCTTTCACTGCCAAATGCATTATGTCACTGATAAGGGGCTTAATGTTCTATCAATGAGTCCATTGATAAGCCATTAAGTTTTTATCATTCACATAATACATGAGACATTAATTTTCTAATACAAACAATATCAATTTGTATCTTGTAATAAGGTATCATTACAAGATCATGATTCATCTAGATGGCATTAGTATATGAGGTGCAATACTTTGATTATCTACAAGGTATAATGATTGGTGCAAATTTCTCAAGCTATTAGAGGTGAAGATTATGGTTGAAAAGTCTAAATTCATTTAGACTTTGTGCATAGACAAAGGTTTATATTTCAACAAGGCTAACGAGGTAGTATGGTTGTCAACATCAACTACAATTGAGTATTATGAGAATTATAGTTTTTGGGAAAATCATGACTGACATAGTGATTATTGGGGATATATTAATAATGTTTTATTTGTAACAATGAAACAATATTTGTTCCCTAATTTACTTTCATTCTTGGAAAAACTCAAAATCATGATTGAGAAGGTGGCTTAGCAGTTGCATCTACAGGACAGTGGTTTTGGAATTCTACAAGCAATTAAGGTTTACCATGGCAAGCAAATCAGTATCTCAGTTTCATTTGTACTGTTTTACATGGTCTTATTGGAAGTGGTTTTATTTTGAGTCTAGTGGTATTCTGGCTTATTGTCCTATTAGTTCAATTTAACATTTCTTGGAGTATAGAATGCACAATTATCTACCCTTATTTGTTAGGGATTCTTATTCTTTAATTACACGGGTTTGAAGATTATTTTGCATACATTGTATTTGTCATGTATGTGTTAAAAGACAGATAGAATGGAAGTGGAGGTGTTGAGGCAGTGACTTCGATGAAATAAAGCAATGGTGAATAGGTGTTTTCATTCCTTAACCTTCATGGCTCTGGGTTTAATTGAAATGGTAAAGGCTAAAACATTCATTAACTTTGAACTATCTTTTAGTTTGATAAATAGTGTTGGGTTTGTTTTAAAATGGTGTTTCATTAATTTGTGACTATTTCTTTTGAAACCCTAGTCATTTTTTAACAAAAGCACAAAACCATTTTGTGATTAAGGATTAAAGGACATACAGATCAGTTATGAAGATGGTAGTTTATTTTCAGTTCAAAGACACCATTTGAATATAGTTTTCTTGTTGGTTATAAGCTTGAACAAGGGACAATTTTGAAGATAGTTAATAGGCTATGTGTGGTATTTATCTAAAAGGCATTAACCATTCTTGGAATGTATAAATAAATAGTGATTTATCATTGTTGATAGTTCGATGTTTTTAACAGAGATATCTTGCTAAATGGAAACAAAATTATGTGATTGAAGTTTTGCAAACATGATGCAAAACAATTTGTATAACTAATATATTTATTATTTTAGATATTCCAAAATGAATCTTTAAGATATTAAATGTATTAGAATGAAAGTGAAATATGATTTGAAGAGAAACAGATAAACCCTCTATATTTTACATTCTATATTGTTGGTGACTAAATGTATATGCCAGTGAGGCATTCTTGTAACTAGTGAGGTTCTTTGGTCAGTGAGGACATTTTTGCCAGCTAGGCATTTGATATCTATTAGTGAGATAGTATTTCCATTGAGGCATTTGAAATCTATCAGTGAGATAGTATTTCCAGTGAGGCATTGTAAACAAAAAGTTTTTTAGATTAAGCAAGTGAGGCATCATTTCTGGACTAGTTTTTCTACCCCTAGAGGGTTTTCCACTCATCAAATTCTTTGTCTTATGGTCTCATTGCTTTGATGTGATAATGTTTCAAGACTGTGATGATCTTTGATTTTCTTTAATATTTCTTATTTCAATTCTTTAATGATTGCATTCAATTCGCATGAATGTATTTATCATTGAAATATTAAGAGCATAAATTACTTGGTTCCTTTTAAAGGAAAAAGTTAAAATTTGTCTAAGACAATGATTCATCCCCCCTCTTAGTGTCTTCTTCACTGCAACAATATCTTGGTTTTTGGCCAATTTTCAAGCCCATCCAAAGCCTCTAAGTGCCTCAAAATTGACTTCGGTTATTTTTAACAAGATTTTGAATTTTGAAATTATCAATATGCCACAAGTAACAAATGATATTGAGGTGGTTTCTTCACCATTTTGGAAGTTCGTGTAAGATTTTGTATCCATACATGCATAAATACCAACTTACTAAACATAGTAATCTTGCCAAATTTAGCCCTTATTTGAAAAAGAAACAATTTTTTTTCGGGTGATCCAAGATTGCTCTTATAGCCAGGATGCTCCTACATCAATTTCTTTACTTACATTTTATTTCCCTTTGTCATTCCTTATCACCCTCCATCATTTTCACTCATCTCCCACATCCATTGTGTCACTCTTTTTCATCTGCTTCTTTCTCATTGCTCCCTTTTAAGCCATAGAAAACTCTAGTTTAGGTTTTTCTTTTATTTCCTTTTTAGAATTAGTCAACCCTCTACCAAATTAGTTTTTTTCATTTCTCACTCCAACCCTCTTCAAGCCCATATCAATTTCATTTCTCTACATTTACATCTAGATTTATGTTTTCATTCTCCTTCAAAACCTTCATTATAGCTAGTATAAATATTCCTTTCATTTTCCCTCTGAATCTTATAATTCCCTTTCCAAACCAACATTTCTCCTCCTCATTTTAGATATATTTCCGTCTCTTATATCTTTCATAAATTTTATGTCAATTTACATCATTTTTCATCTCCCAATTTATCTATTATCTAACTTTCTTTCGTTATTTTTAATTTTCTTTAACATACTAAAAATTACATCCACACAAATTGAACCATCTTACATTCTATTTAATAGATTAAAAAACCACCTCCGTGGACCCAAAAGATAAAGGGAAATCCCCATTTCACCCACTAAAAGTTTTCCATTGAATATGAAAGAAACTTAAATAGTTACGTTGAAGTGACAGGCCCGAAAAGTTGGTGTATTCCACGTAACATTAATTTACAAAAGAGCAGATGAAGATAGGTACATAGCTCAATTTACGGTAACAATAGGGACCTCAAACTTCCACTGGTAAAATTTCTTATTGTAAAACTGTTTGCAGTTGACCTATAACGCCCAATCATCACAACCCAACAATCGAGTCAACCAGAAAAGCCAAAGAAGCAGAACATGAAGAGAAAACAAATACAAGAAGCCTTGCCGCTCCGATGCAATCTGTCACCGAGGATGGAAATTGTGTTTCTTAGAAGAGGTGCGCGAGCGAGGGTAATGCGAAGCGGCGACGCTAACGCTCTTGGGTACAGTGGGGGGACAGTAGCAAGGCTCGTCCTCGTGGATCGTGGCCACAGAGGGTGCCGCGCTCCTACTTCTCGGCAACGCCTGCTTTACAGAAGCCAATCTGTATAACCCTGATAACCCTGAACTGGAACCCGAACTCCTCCTCTGCGACGCGGCCCTCACAAGCTCCACATATTCGTCGTCCTTTCTGGCGGAAGTTGTGCTGAAGCTCTTTGGTATAGTAGCAGCGGAGCAAGCGCTTGCGGCCAGTTCGCTGGAATTGGCCTTCGCCGCCCATTTGTTGAGGCTTCTCACATAATAATCGCGGGCTTTCCCAAGGTATGGCAATGGAGACAGCGCCTTCATTATTCTGTGAAATGATCTGTCTTTGGCGCTTTCCGAAGCGTTGTTCTTACCGCCTTTCATGGAAAATCAGTTGGAAGTTTCTGATAGAAAGGGAAAAGAGAGGAAGATCTGTCCTCGGGGTAAGAAGTTGTTCGCTTATTATGCAGTTTCTTTGTGGAGGATATATATCAAGGAAGGAAAGGAGAGATTGTGAGATAAAAGTCAATGGCGGACACAAAACCGTCTCTGTAGAGTAATGAAGTGGAAACCGAATCCGGAAAGCAAATCGACCATATTGAAAATGACAAATTGAGGAATTATTTGCAAATTGATGGAGGCGTACCTTCATGCAAATAACAAATAAAACACTGACAAGTACTTGTTGGAATGAAGTATGTTGGCTGTAACACTAAAGTATTTCTCTAACATTTTGTTTTTTAAAGTTAATCCTAGGTCCTTTTTCCCATCTATATATAAACTATTGAGTTCCCAATCTCTTAGTATGCCCAACTCTGAAAAGGTATTGCTTACCTTTAATACACAATATGATCATTCATACAGTTGTATAGATTAATCATTACTCTCTAATACCTTGATACCCCTACCTTGATTTGGTTTCATTTATATCAATAATACAAGTATAAAAATAATGATCATTTATAGTCTTCTAACATCCCTTATCTTTTGAGTTTATTCTATTACTATCATTTCATAAAACTAGAAAAATGGTTTTATTTATCCATTCAATCCATGCAATAAATCATCGAGATGAATAATTTTAGGTATTTACTGGGGAGGATATATAATTTGGGTCATCTTTAATCCCACCCATAATAATATATCTATATACGAACATCTATTGTTAGTATATTTATATTAGCCACTTAGTCATAAAATAATAATAAAAACAGAAAGTATAGATCCACACAAATTTAGAAATATATGATTCTCTTGATTATTAATGATCAATGCAATAATATCAACATATCCTATCATAAACAACTCATCTATGAACTCATAGTGTCATAAAAGAGACACTTTTGAGACAAATAAGACCATGGTGTTAAACCTTATTTTATCACAATCAAGGAGACAAGCTTATTCATGCTCATTCAAACATGAATCTATGAGTCAATTTGAATTTATCAAGGGTTTAAAATTTAACTAAAATACACTATTGCATAGAGATAAGTTCAAACTTAACACTTCTAGATAATTAAGATATTGGGTAAATAGCTAATTAAGCTATATTATTTTATTCACAAACACAACCATCCTTTAGAAACAAAGACTATAACAATGCTAGGTATCTAATTGAGAATATAATCATTTTTTAAAGTAAGCCATTAATATTAAGAAGGTTATATTAGTTGTAACACATTTCCAAATCCAAAAGTTTATATTTAGAGCGATATGTATATGTACAAAATGTGGTTCAACCTTGCTAAGACATGTGAAATTTTTGATAAAGCACCTCAAGAAATATGGT
Organism: Sequoia sempervirens; assembly: GCA_007258455.2. Classification (NCBI taxonomy): domain Eukaryota; kingdom Viridiplantae; phylum Streptophyta; class Pinopsida; order Cupressales; family Cupressaceae; genus Sequoia; species Sequoia sempervirens. The sequence continues at coordinate 45,140,780 of VDFB02018296.1, forward strand.
ATGATGTAATGCAATGATTTATCAATTACACCCAAAATGGATTCATTGAAAAGACCTTGGAACATTTCAAGAAAATGCAACTAGTAGTTATATCATTAAAAAAACATTTGAAATTTTTAAGTAAATACAACAAACAGTTGTCTTACTGAAAATACCTTAGAAAATTTGAAGAAAAACCAATTGGTAGTTGTACCACAAAACTCCTCAACCTTTGTACTAGATACTACTAGCTTGTGTGAATGGAATCTTTAGATGAGGATATGACATTCCTTCAAGAATAATAAAAGGTGACTTTTTGACATTAATAGTAGTCAGAAGGACTCTAGTAGAAGTACATAGAAAATTTTGAAACCTAGACAAGGCTTCTAACTTGTTTGAAAAAAATGTCTTTTATATCTAGGTGACTCAAGTTTAATAATAGGGCATTGGAAAGAAACTAAAGAATGGCTATTTGAAATTTAGCTAATTATCATGGTTTCTATTGTTCAAAATCCATGTAAATAAATCAAAGAGACATATCCATATGCCACATCCTTAGAAACCTTGAGAATAGGAGATAAAGTAATAGAGGAAAACTACAAAATTATCGCTCTTTAGCTAATCTTTGTATTGCTATTGAACAATGCTATATGAACTATGTTATTCAACATATTGTCTTTACTTAATATTAAATATTTACATTAGGTATTAGTAAATTGACTATGGTATTGTGTGGAACTAAAATCAATTACTACAAATTTAATAGTTGTGAAAATTAAAGATTTCTCAACATGATACTAGTTAAATAATTGGTTATAACAAATATTAAGGAACTTTTTGGTATGAAAATAAAATTTAAACAAAAATAGAGATAGACAACTCAACTAGTAGCTTCAATATGCATATGGGAATGTACATCAATTTCTTATACAAAAATATTGTAACTAAATTTTTGATACAATTGTCTCAAAGTATTACATTCAAATAATTTACTAAATTACTAGAATACTTCATAGAATAGGTTTATTTAAAATCTTTCATTTTTTCTCTTTGATTGATTGGGTAGGCTATATAATTATATAGCTCTTATGATATTCTTTTGATCATATTATTAAAATATCAAAACAAGGTATGGCCATTCATCAATTAACACAAGTAAATAGAAACACACATGAAGGGCTTCAACTAAAAATATAAGCATGAGATAAATACGAAAGGGATTTGAGATTTAAGTATTTCACAGAGAGGAGAATATCATACACATTAATCTAATTTTACTAATTTTTTGATTAAGCTAAAGGAATTAGACATACTTTTACTTTATTTTATCCTATTTTCCTCCAACTCTTCCCTTCTTTGTCTCCCTCTATGCTCACACACTCCCCAAAAGGATTGTTATGAGGTGAAGAAATAAAATACTCATATGTTGAGAATCTTATTTCCCCTCTAGAGTCTAGAGATATATCCCCCTTTAATGCATTCCACTCCTCCCCCATTAACTCTCATGTCTTACAAAAAATATGGGTATTGATTGGCATAAATGTGCTCTATGTCACTTTTATTCTCAAGTTATATATTTTTTTAATTGAATCAAGTTCATACTACTTTAATCAAGGTGATAAATAAAACAATATTTCGTAAAATGCACATTAAATATTTAAAATTAAATTAAATTCTAAATAAAAGCACAAATAGTAATTGAATATGCTTCACAACTTAGACATTAAACTAGGTATAACATAATGCAACTATTAGAAAAAATAGTAAAGACTTCAACTGGCAACAAAACTTAACTTCTTATGCCTATTTAATGCGTTATCTACTCACAAGCTCAAGTGTAGCGTTCATGTTCTTGGTTAACATGGTTCATTTGCCACATGGTTGCCATCTACCATCATTTCCTAGATGAAACTCTTCTTCAACATTTAGAAGGAACAAAATACTATCATTCATCCACCTCAAATTGTACAATGGTAGTTAGTTCTTTATAAGATCATTATTCCAAATCAAATAAGATGTCATTTTTTACATTACATCTATCATAACAAATAAAGATTCTATAGAGTTAAAAGAATATTTATTGTCACAATATTATGCAATAAATAATACAACATTTAAAATATGATTAAAAATGAGATGTGACACATACTTTAGATATGTTTACGTCTATTATATTTTTTCTAAATTTTATGTCAATTTGTATATTTTTTCCAACTCCCAACTTCACTATTACATGACTTTCTTTGTTTGTTTTCATTTTTTTCTAGCATATACTTTTCATATTTATATTATGAAAATTTTCTAACTCCCATACAACTTAAACCGTCTTACATTGTATTCAATACATTAAAAAACCGCCTAATAGCCATAGAGCCAAAAGATAAAGGGAATTCACCATTACAACACCTACTAAAACTTTTTCAATTGAATATGAAAGACACTTACAATTACATTGAAGTGACAGGGTCAAAAATTTAATGTAATCATGCAATGACTTTCTTTCTTTGTTTTTTTTTTTTTTTCTAAGATATAAATTTTCTTATTTATATTATGATTTTTTTCTTACTAACTCCCATACAAAACCATCTGACATTGTATTCAATACATTAAAAAACCATCTAATCGCCATGGACCAAAAACATAAAGAGAAATCACCATTACACCTAAAAAGATTTCTATTGAATATGAAAGAGACTTATAATAATTATTTTTTTGCAGTTAGCCCAAATCGCCCAAGGACCACGACCCGACAGTCAAGTGAAACAGAAGAGCCAAAGAAGTGGAACAAACAGAAAAAACAAACACAAGAAGCCCTGCAATCTGTGACTTAGAATACGTGTGAAGGAAGGATTGGGAGATAGAGTCAATGGCGGGCACAAAACCGCCCTTAGGTGGAAAGCTAATCAGGAAACCAAATCCATCATATTGAAAATGACAAATTGGGGAATTATCTGCTAATCGATGGAAGCCTAAATTCCTCCAAATTATGACTAAATTACTCAAAATTACATAGGTATTATTATCCTGGCTGTAACACAAATATTTATAACCTGTCGCCTTCCTAATATAAAATATTATTTTTTAAGCTTACAAATAGGGTATTTAGTAAGTCAAACATGATTTATTTAAGGAGAATTTTATAGTTAATTGTATTTGAGTTTAAATAATATTAAGATAGATGACTTTTTAAGAAGTCTTCATATTTTATTTTTATGAACATCATTAAAATACAACAAATGGTATTTAGATCATTTATAATCATCAAATATTAATTCTTGTATTTAAAATTACATGATTAAATCTTAGTAAAATATAATATAATAAAGTTTTTGTTTTTGTTTTTCTTGATCAAGTGGTTTATATTACTTTATATATATAAATATTAATATTATACATATCTAAAAAAAGGATAGTTCAAAAAGTTGCATTTTAAAGTCAATATAATACATAGTCTTAATCAATCAATCTAAAATGTCAAGAGACAAGACCACTAAGCAACACGACCTAAGTCACTAATAATTAAAGGAAGTCAACAAGACCACTAAGCAACATGAGCTAAGTCACTAATAATGAAAGGAATCTGAGTGCGTGGAAGAAGCTTCCTACACTAATCTAAGTAGGAGAGAGTTCCAAAAATTTTGTAAACAACTTTAGTTGTTACAGATTTAGATGCACATACATATCATAAATAGATAAACTATGAAATCATAACACAAAATTTTACGTGGGGAAAACCCTTTCGGGAGAAAACCCCCACACTCCAAAACATAGCTCAATTATATTGTTTAGCAACAATTAATAAGTTACAATATAATTCCAGAGCTATGCTCTTGTAGGAGTATATTTACACTTCACAATTATGGAGTAATTTTGGCAGCATAATGGTACTTCAATACAACAACAACTTACAACTCCAAAATACAAGTGTTCAATATATATGAGCTTACAATGCATAAATTAGACATTTCTAAAACAACTGCCAAAGGCTAAAGATGCAACATGGAAAGTGCCAAAAACACTACACACACATAATGGTAAGTTTCCAATTTTTCACCATATGCCACACTGTGAAATTTGCACTTGCCAAAATAACTACACCTCAAAAACTCACATTCTATGTAAACTCAACACAGAAATTAAAAAAAAATTATACACAACTCCACCTATAAAAACAACTTCCCAACTTCACTCCTCATCTAAATAGAAACTGCAAGTTGTAACTCACAAGACAATGTGAGAAAAATAGCAACATTTAATATTATGGAAAAATCAATGCAACTACAGTAAAATCAAAGGTTGAGAAACCTTTTTTCCAACATTCTCCCACTTGTCAAACACTTTTGAAGAGTCATTGAAAGTAACATGATTTAACTACTAGAGGTTGTGAAGACCATAGACTCTAAACACCATCTAAACTTCTCTATGCTCACTGACTTTGCCAATGCATCTGTAATATTCATCAGGGTGTCAACCTTCTCCAACTTTACCTTTCCATCTTCCACCATATCATGAACAAAATGAAATTGAACATCAATGTGCTTTGTTTTGGCATGGAAAGTAGGATTCTTTGCCAAGCAAATGGCACTTTGACTATCACAATAGATAGTAATCTGCCTTGCATCAAAACCATTATCAGAACACAATCATTTAAGCCAAATGGCTTCCTTACAAGCATGAGTAGTTGCATGTACTCTGCTTCTACCATGGATAAAACAACCACAGCTTGTTGCTTACTCATGTCCAATTGATAGCACCACCATTCATCGTGAACACATATCCATTGGTGGATCTTATGTTGTCAATGTCACCTGCCCAATTTGAATCCACATATATCCATGAATATTCATTGAGTGTTGAGGTCCAATAGGATAACCATGAAAACATAAGGAATACTCAAAAGTATCCTATAAATATTTGAACACTCTCTTCACTAAATCCCAATGTACCCGTCCAAGATTAGCCATAAACCTGTAGTAATGGAAAAAGTAGTATTTTCCTTGCTTGATCTGATAACTGACATTGAAATTGAACAATTGCTATCTTAGACTAGTGTTGTAATGTCTTGTAAACATTCACACTATTTTAAAACCTTTATTTAGCAAAAGCATGCCTTAATTGGTCCTTTGCAAGGGTGTTGTGAAGTGTTGTAGTTACACACTTTCACACTTTTTTAAGACTTATTTGCTTAATTAAGCTATATGAGTCCCTTTCTAAATAAAATATGCATATTGTATACCTTGTTTAAGTGTTGTAAAGTGTTTTAAATAACTTTCACATTTATCTAGGTGGTCTTAATTCATTAAGATTACGTGGAGTTATTAACCCCCCTTTTAGGCCTTCATTTTGACACCTCCCAAGGATCTTTCCCAACAAGTATAAATTAAATATCAAATTATTTCATTGGGAAAAATTTGGTCCTGGTAAGTTGAGCCAGGACCCATTCACCCTTCATGGCAAATGGGTCCTTGCTTAATAGGACCCCCCTTTCTCAGTTGATCTAGAATGGGTTTTTGGCCTTCTTTCAACTCCACGAATCTTGGTCCTGGAAACTTAGCCAAGACCCACTTGCCTTTGGTGGAAAATGGATCCTCCCTTAATGAGACCTTAAATTTTGAATTTCATTCTGGCGAGAATTTAATTGTCTTTATTTCCAAATATGGTGTTAGCCTTAGTTGTTTGAATTTTGAGGTTAATCTCCTAATTTTGTGGTCAATTCACATTGTTTCTTCTAGCGATTTTGTGTGGCTTCAAGAGATCAAAAGAAAGAGCATTATAGAGCATATCAAGATCATTCTTAAGGCATTTCAAGGCAGATTTGAAGTCTTTATTGCAACAATTCAAAGATCATATCATAATGTCAAGGTTCTAATTACATAATTTCATGTTCATGTTTCATTATCTTATTTCATCATTTGGTTTGATTACCTACAAGGGGTTTCATTGAGGAAAAACCCCATTCACTAAAAAATCAACAATTATTCTATCCTTGAGTGTGTGATTGCGGATTTATAGGTTGAAGAGCAAGATTATCAAAATTATCAAAGTTGTGAAGTTGTCATTCAAGGTGCAAGATCACAGAAAGAGCTCTATAGAATGGAATACTGCATTCCAAAAAATGATAACAGGGATTTCAAGAGTGTAAAAATCAAAGTACAGGATCCTGAAATCAATTTTCTGACACACTAAAAGGACCCATTTTCCCCTGAAGGTGAATGAGTCCTCCATAGCTCAAAAATAACTTTCTGGATAGGTACACAACTTTTTATACTCTAAAAACATTCCTCATAGTTGCTATAATAGTTAGGGTCATTTTCTGATTGTTATTTACATCTTATTTTGCATAATTTGAAGTGATTTTGGCTTGGAAAATGAGTGATCCATCTCATTTTTGGGATAGATGGACTATATTTCTACATTTCATTTTTGGTGAACCCGACGTATTCAATATTGTACTTTTTCTGAATTCTTGGAGTCTTTCATTGCATTTCAAGTTAAAATCTTGCATTCATTGCATTTATATTTGCATTGAATTAGGGTTTCTTCTTTTGCATTTAAATCTTGCATATCATATAGGGCTTAGATTCGCATTGTTTAACACTTCTTAAATCTAAAAATTACAAAAAAAAAAAGTCATTTTGCATCTCATTTCGACTTTATCCAATTAGATTTGAAAATCAAAACAAAATTGCATTTCAATATAGGTCTTACATTTCACCTTTCTATATCATTTTTGCATTGAATTTCTAGAAAATTTGAAGTTGTCTTTCACTATTTACAACCTGGAACTAAAAGATATATCTGAAAGCTTTTGAGCCATTAAAAAATAGTTTTAAAAGACCTTACCAGGATCCATTCACCCTTACTGGTGAATAGGTCGCTATTTAGATCTGACCTGAAGCTTTTAGCAATTGAAAAGACATTAAAATTGTCTCTGAAATCCATAGAAAGATCCCAAAAATACCTAACTAGGACCCATTTTCCCTTCCTGGAAAATGAGTCCCTATTAGCTACAGATCTATAATTTGAGGACATTAAAATCTCAGTTTCTAGCTTTTGTTTGGTACATTCATCTTGTTGTTTCAATTTTCTGATTTGTTGTTTCATCAATTTCTTTACATTTAACTTAAAATTGTTTCATTTTAGTGCATGTAAAAAGTTCAAAATTCAATTAAATCATTTCATTTACAGCTTATTGTATTGTTTAATCAATAAGTTACAATGTTTAGGTTTGAAATTTTGAAAATGGAGAACTGTTTAGGCAATGTGTGGAAATCTTTATTCTCTTTGGTTAATGTTTCATATTGTGTTTTTGGAAATGACCCTAATGTGACGAGGGAGCAAACCCGAGACACAAAATAACATTCACAGAATAATATTTTATTCAAAAATATTGAACTCTTACATGCAGAGGATCTCAAATCCTTGAGCTCTGAGATACATGCAATTACAGACTTATAGAAATTACCCAGATTCCCCTTTTGCAGCATGCAAACTTCTTTCCCCCAAAAAGTTACTCAAAAATCAGAAACTAGCCCATAAATAGACCCATTTCGATTTGGAACCAAAAACATCATTCGAGATAAGTGTTTTGGCAGTTTGGCGCCAAAATTACAATTTGAAATTCAAGTTTAAATTCACATTCGAAAATTAGCGCATTTCTGAAATATGCACCAACTTCCGGCAGCCATAACTTTTAATCTGACTATCAGATCTTCAATGATAAGACCTTTTCGGAAAGCTCTCAAGGAGAAGATGATATTCTACAAAGTAGGCCTTTGGCGGACTACTTTGGCATTTCTGCAAATTTCCAGGCCCATCCGGGACCATTTAGTGCCTCAAATTGAGCTCGGAAGGTTTTTCAGGGTAAAAAGCAGAAACTAGAACTTGAATAACTTTCAGACCGTGAATGATCTTGACCTGATTCTTTCACCAAACTGTGTATTTTTCCATCCTGAACCTTCCCATAAATTTATGTATTCCCACGACTTCAAATTCAAACCTGCTAAAAATAGTAGAGCAGAAAAAGCAGAAAAGTAGTTCTAAAAGTTGGAAACTCTTATTCGATGAAAAGGGTATCCAAAAATGAAAAAACATTTCCAAAAAGAAAAAAATAGGAACAAAAAATGGAAATCATCTTTTGGGTGATGCAAGATTGCCCTCACACCACTGGATGCTCCTGCATCATAATGAAATTGAACTTATTCATGCTCACACAACTCCTAATGCATGTCCTCCTCGTGATGTTGAAAACATTGGAGAAGATGATGCCAGCATGAATGAATTCATCAATGATTTCCTTAACAACCTTGAGTCCAATGTATCCTTTTATCCTTCAATGAAAAAATAAACACAACTTGAAATGTTTGATATTTTACATCCTGGAACTGAGTCACAAGTTGAACCTAAGTTCCCTACCATAGGTGAACTTAGCACCTCTAATCAAGCAAACATTCAATCATCCTTTGTCAACAAAGTGACCAACACATCAATCAACCTTGAAGAGACATATGGCAAAGGATTCACGATCTTACACAAAAAAGGATGTGATACAACAAATGAACATAACACTCATCGATTCCTAGAGAAAATACCAGCTGAAGAAACCAAAGGGTTAGGATATCAAGATCCCCCTCGCAACATAAGACCTCCTAAAGAATACCTGAGGCTTCATAGTGATGATATAGTATTCTTAGATCCTCCTCCTGATATAAATGTATGCCTTCCTAAAGAGCAACCCATACCTCCCAAGGATAAGGATAATAAAGACAAGATCATCTCATGACCTCCTTCCGTAATCCCATCTAGAGAAGTTGGTGAATCTAGCAAGAGCAAGAGGCCCTATAAGCTACAGAAACTCAAGTTCCCTTGTCTGCCACCCGAAAGTGAAAGGAAACTACAATTGCTTCTAAACAAAGAACTTATAACATTACCACCAATGAAAGACGGGCTCATACTATATCCTAAAGATGCAAATGTTCCACATTGTTGATACCATAGAACTCTTAGACGTAGCATTGATGAGTGTCGTGCATTCAAATTAGTATTGAGCAACTTTGACTTTGATGGCAATGATTCCCATCAAGAGCGATTGCATAATACACACCCTCCCACTCCTTGCTATGTAATAGTGGTAGAATCATAAAAAAATCTCACTATTGGGTATGTGCAGGATCGTGATGGGTCAAAAATTGGTGATATGATGAATATTTGTAGGGTATGTGGCAGAACACTTTTTTTTACCCAAAATTGATGAAATGAAAAGGGTTTTTAAAGGAGATTCTCAGCTTTCCACCAATATAAATTATGCTCTACTTTGAATTTAATAAGTAATTATTATTCATTTTCTATTTGAATTACTACTAAAGTCCTGATTGATAGGCTGATTGAAAACATCTATAGCTTCAAACGGTATCAAGCATTTTGAATCCAAAAATATGCATCACATTCATATTATACCGCCATAGGATGAAAAATAAAAAAATAAATTTCACAAGCCTTTGACCACGCTATGCACCTATTGATAAGAGTTTCTTTATATTTTGAAAGCTAATAAAAAGTTCATAATTAAATTATTTAATTTTGGAAAAATATGCATCACATCCGCATACGAGTCCTCTTCATTTCTAAAATCTATAAAAAAATATTGTCATTTTATTGTGTAGGAGGGTGGTCGTGACAAAACAACTACTTCTTATTTTTTTCCCTAAATTTAAGTACCATCAGATTGAAATTTTCAAAATTCTCACCAAATAGATTTTCTTGTTTTTAAAAAATAAACCTAGTATTTTAGAAACTACATTCAATTTTCTATAGATTCTATTCTTACATATTTTTGAAATAATATAGAATAATAACTTATTCAAGTTTTTACATCAAGTTTCCTAACTCTATTTTTCCTAATTTTTTTGCCACTTAAGGGCCTATTTTTTCCATGATAATCTTGCACATACCCTATTACATGTTTTGAACTTATTGCAAATCATTTTCTCTAATGCAAGGAGCTCATTTTCCTCACTTACCTCAGCTCATTCTTGTCTTGCACAAAGTGGAGGCAATAATTTGATAGCCTAGTCCTAGTTCGACACTTGATGTTGTCCCTTTGGCTAATTTCTCGCCTTCTATTTATACCAATCGAGATTGGGAGGTGGATGACCTACTTTAGGTTGACACGCCTCTACCATACTAGTCTTTTTATTTTTCATTTTTTCTTTATGATTGCATGTGCATAATGTGATCCCTCATGACGTTTCATTTGATGTTCCCCTCTCTTTGTGCATTCTTCTCTATGTCAATCATTTTTCATTTGTCTTGTGTTTTCCTTTTGGGGATGACGCAAGGCATCAAGACATTTAAGTCTCTTCCATGTTGACCCAAAAGCTTTTCCTTTTATCTTCTTTTTTATTTTGTCTTTTGTTTTCCTTTTCGGGATGCTACAAGGTGTTGAGACATTTATGTTTCTTCCATGTTGACCCAAAAGGTTTTTCTTTGTTTTCACTCTCTTTGTGTCATTCTTCTAGTTCTGAGTATTTGGGGGATGATGGAAGTTCCATGCTCTATGACAACATTTTTGCACAGACATATTGACCTCGAATCCATAGATCACTTATGTGTTTGTTGGGGCAACCATTCATTCTAATTTCATGATGCAGCTTGCTTTGGAAACATATGATTTGGCATAGGGTTTTCCAAGGAAAGCTCTCATGTATTAGGACCAAAACGTTGGCTACTTTAAAGCAATTTCTCATAGCAATGGTGTGGAAACCACTTTAAAGTGGGGAAATACAACGATGACATTTGAACAATAAGAAAAATATGATGGAGGAAAGCCCACCTTATTCTCCTATTTTCACTCAATAATGTCCTAGGAGTCCTAATTGGATTGAATATCAACCTCACTAGGTGAGTCAAATCTCAACAAGGAAGACCTAGGAGGGGTTTTTTTAATTTTAGGGGTTCACCATAAAGAAAAAGCTTGGAAAAGACAAATAAGAAATCAACTCACAAAACCAAACAATGCAAGCTAAATGATAAGTGAAAATGATGAAATCATGCAACAAGTTAGGATATGTGTGTCTAGGAAGTCTGGAAATGTAAAGAAGTTGTCAAAATATGTTACGGAGGACTAAGATGCCCTTATTTTTTTATTAGTCCCACTGCTATTTTTTGGGGCAGATGTGGAATCTTCAGATTTCGGAACTGGATCTCAAATAATTTCTAGAAAATACCCTTAGGAGGACTAAGACACCCTAGGTGGTGACTTAGTCTCATTCTGAATTTCTAAAATCTTTGAATGTGATCTTGAGGCTTGATGTCTACACTTCCTTCTTCTCTGATCTTAGGTTTTGAAACTTCCAGATTTGACCTATAGGTCAGTTTTCATGAAGAAGAGAACTTTGCAATGCAACTTTGCAACTTTGCACTTCAAATGATCTTCAAGTCTTCAACGTAAATCTGCGATCACAAACACACAAGAGGGGAAAAACTTGTTCATTTTTAGTAAATGGGGGTTTTCCTTGGTCAAACCCCTTGTTAGTAATTAAATCTTGAAATGAAATGAAATGGAGGGAAATAATCAACGAATTGTTACCTATTTTTCTCTACAAGCTCAAATAGGTAGAGTTGAATTCAATTCATCATTGAGAGGTACATAGAATTTCAAACTTCGCTGCTAAGTATTCATCATCATGTAAAAATCAGATTACATTTGATTTTTAGTTTTATTATGCATGTACTTGTAACAAAAAATTAGACATTTGCATAACAAATGTTGTTTTATTCATATTGTAAAGATCAAGGTCCCACACAAGTCGTGGGAGTAGCTGAATTTGATTTATGTAATAAAATGATAGATGCAAAAATAGATTGTAAATTATACATTTGTAGAAAATGTAAACATAGAAAGGGGGGTGGTTCATCATTGCCTATAATGATGGAGCCAGTGATGCTTGATATCTTTGACTAGTGTTGTTGAAGCTTACTAGGTTCTCTGACTCCAGCCTCCTTAAGTTGTTCTGCTGGATGAATGAAGATGATGTTAGAGATTAACTCTAAGCAATGATGAATCAAGATCAATCCTATGCCTACATTGGCAACAGGAATATAATCTACATCATTTCAAGCATGTATCAGATGATCAAGTTAAAGGAGCATGAAGTTCAATAGAAGCTTTTAGCTTCATTTATTTTACTAACATGTTTGTTTAAGTGTGCAGGAACAAGTACAATCTAATCATTTCAACCAAAAGATTAAGTTATGAGTGGAGTGAAATGTGGCTCCCACAAGGGTTGAGCCCAACTCATAAACAGTGACATGGGACAATAGTATGGAATAAGAGTAATTATCATTCTCCATGAATAAATAGTTGATCAAATAACTTTATTTCAACTTGATGAAAACAGATTGAGCAAGTCATCTCTTGTTCATCATTTGAAATTATATCAAGGACAGTTACCAATCATACATTGCAAAAGCTATCATCAATGGTAGAATAGTAATCATGATCAAGTGCAGACTCAATGTAAACAGATGATGCATATTAAGGTGTTTCTAAAATCAATCTACCATCAATAGTAAATCATTGTCATAAATGATGTTTACAGGCATAAAAATGCAAAGGTTCAAGGATGATCATCATGATAACATGAAAGAATAACTGGAAGGTAGTAGATCAAACCAAGTGCTGATAACAGAATAAGTTGTAGATCTGTAAGATAGATTCATAAGAACAACCTTTAAATTCATTACATAAAGAAGATGAAACAAGCATAGGAGAAACAACAAAGATTGTTCTTTCATGAACATCATTCAATTGTCAAGCATGTAGACATTAATGCTACAGGAAATGGGTATTCATTGCTACAGGAAAATGGTCAAACTAAAAGTTTTCAACAGCAACATAAATGACCAAAGATCAAAATAATCAGCAATAGGTTGTTTTTACCAAATAAAATACAAGAATACAATGTATGTTTTTTTTGAATTTTTTTATTCATAATGCTAGAAAAAATGATAACTCAACTTTGTAACAAGATTGCTACAGATAGAAACAAGTGATAGAAAAATCAAAGGATTGATAGTGCAATGAAGCCATCATGATATGAAACTAACATTGAGTTTGGAATAGATACAATGAAAGGTACAACCATTAAAGCATATAAGCAAGGCACTAATTACAACAGTTGCAACTTATTAGCCTACAGAAAATGACTAAAAGTGTTTTCATCTTGTGGAGTGCGCACAAAGTATATAGGAACAATGGTGCTCTTAAAATCTCAAGAGCAAGATAAAGTCAGCCCAAGCAACACCTATCGACCATTTTTCTACATAATACTTGAAAAAAATGAAGAATAATGACAAAGCACTCAATGCTTGAAAGAAAAGAAAGCAATCAGGGGCGACCCTTTGGTGAAATGGTGGGGCTTCTTGCCTATAGAGCCAACAACCAAGGTTCAAACCTCGCGGGGTCGCTCTCTACCGCGTCAAAAATGGAGTTTGTTATTTACCCTCCTATTAAGGGGAGGCTCCTTGGTGAACTGGTGGGGCTTCTTGCCTGTAGTGCCAACAACCAAGGCCCAAACCTTAATATTATAAAAAAGCCGATAAGGGCGTGGTTCGGTGGTCAAGTCGCTTGGTTGTAGTGACGGCCACCAGGGTTCAAACCTTCGCTGGGCCAAAGTGCTCGCAGGCCTTGTGCCTTCGCTGGGCCTTTGTGCTCACGGGTTTGGTTGTTTCTTGTGGTTTGTTGTATCCGGTTCATAGCTCCGGTCAAAAAAAGCGTTTACCCCTAATTATGCAAAAAGAAAAGAAAGTTAATGAGATTTGTCTTTAGTGATATATATATATATATATATATATATATATATATATATATATATATATATATATATATATATATATATATGTATCCTAAAGAGACAGGTATAGGTTATAAACACGTAAGGCAGCTGTTGAAAAGCAATGTTGAAGAACACTTTCATGAAGTTTTATGTTATCATACAACCACAATAATTGATCATGATTTATAATGTATCCAAACCACATCTAAGAGTGCTCAAGGAGTTTCAGATAAGAAAAGAGAAATAGAATCACAATGTCAAGGACAAACTGCATAGAGAAGGGATTTCTCATTATCACAGTTTACCCATATGAGGGTTTGCTCCAGAAGATACAAAATGTAATGAATTTCAAATACCCAGTATCAATGGAGGTCACAGCTATAGGGTCCAAATGCATGGATATTTCAAAGTATTTGTAGACATATGTTTCTTGGTGTAATAATAAGAGATTTCATATGAAGAAAGAAGAAACCCACAAAATAAAACTTTCTTTAATATAGAATAGGCTGAATACAAAGAAAACCCAGTTGAGCTAAGGCCGTGGCTTGAAGCATACAATGCTTTTCATACACAAACTTTCAATTTTTTTTGGGAATACAACAATGTTTTCCTGAGCAGGAACCACTTACCAGACGACAGTCCAAGCATAGCAAAAAACACTTGACAAAATCTGCTCTAGAAATTTCATGGCGACCAGATTATCAATGGACTCTGAGTTCATAAAGAGATATCTCTGCAGGATAGTGAATAATGTCTTATACAAAGAAAGTTTGAAACAAAGGAGTCTTTTATTTGCTATATTTTCATAATTAAATCAAAAGAACATAAAGGTTGCACAAGAATGTCATATATAGGGAAGGCTCTCATAAATAGAAGATAGAGAAAATACAAATTTCTTCCATTCTTTTGCAAAACCAGAGATTCTACAATATATATTTCACAGAGATATAACAACAAGAAGGAAAATCAATGAGTTTACCAGTTAGCTAGATCTCCAGTCTTTCTCCAAGTTGAGCATCAAACCCTACACCTTGGCAGCAGCAGCTTTTTCATGAAGTTGCAAAGTAAGAAATGGAAGTGAAGTTTAGGGTTCGATGTTTGCTTTTGACTTGCCCTAACGTTATGATGGGCATTTTTGACCATATATTTTCAATCAAAATCATTTTGATTAATCTTCTCCATGGCCATGACTTTAAATTCAATGTTCCTAATGATGTGATCAATCGATATATAATGAGATTGGTGAGATGTGCTAAGTATGAAGTGCATGGACGGAGTCATAAGAGGGTTATTTTTTCTATCAAAGACATCCACTCACTTACTTGTGCCCCTTTAAATATATGCTTTGTAAAGTTGTTTTTCAAATATTATTAAAATAATATTTTTTTTTTAATAGTTTTGAAACAACTATTATCTTTAACATAAAAAAAAGTTTTGCTCATGCACATGTGAAATGAAGTAAACAAGTGGATTTGAGACTCCCATGCATGAGGCTTTTTTGAGTTACATCTTCAGTTGGAGGAATAATTTTTGGAGACTTGTTGGGTCAACATACATGCATGACCATTTTGAGACAGTGAGAGTGCAGTTGGCTCGAGTTCTAAACCCGTTTTTCGAGGCTTTTTATTTTTGCTCGTGAGAGGAAAACTTCAGAGATATTTTCGACTTCATTTCACTTTTAGTGCTAATTTCATGCATTTTGGAACCAATTCTAGAGTTACTTTTCAGTTGCACACATTGTGACTAGGAGTTTGAGCCTGATTTCACTCATTTTTGTGTGAGTTTGAGCCTTTTTTTTGGAGACATTTATTTCTGCTCGAGATTTTCCTTGGAGTTATCAACTTTACACTAAAATTGACTTTCAGTTTCACCTTCATGTCTTGGAGAGGCTTTTGTATATATTGGAAAAAGTGAGTATTTTTCCTCTAGTTCTTATTTTTTAGACTTTGCATTCTGCAAAGAGAAATATTTTGTAACTCAGCTTTCAGTTTTAGATTAATATACAGTAGTAGGTTTATAGGTTCAATTTATATCATTTTTTGCAAAGATTCCTTTAATTTCAGTGAAGTCAAATGTCTACCTTGTCATTATGTTGTTTTTATGAATGATTTGATGAGATTTTACTGTGTTTCAATATCAGAACCTTTAAAGTCATTGTCTCATTTATATTTACATGCATTTAAAAATAGTGAAAAATCACAGGTCTTAGGTTGTGTGTTAGAATAATCCTTTCTTTTCATGTTGTGAAAACCAAGTTTTCCTTCAAAGAAGAAGTTTATTCAAGCCTTCCTCAGAATCATTTTTGTGATCAAGTTGTTAAATTGATTCATGTGAATAGATTTTCTAAGAATTATTGTGAGTCAGAGTTGCATGTTTTAATCAATTAGCTGCATCACCCACAGTTTACAGTTTTTAGTGCATTTATTTCAATCCTTTTTACCCTTTTCCATTACAAGTTACCCAGTAATTAACCTAAAAATTTAATAGGAAGTTGGCCTAGAACCCGGAGGTTTACCTTCAAATAGGATACCCACAACCTGAAAGTAATCCAATGTTTCAACAACTTGCTTAATTTAAACATTCAAGCATTTTGAGTGCAATCTGTTTGACAACAACTTTTGGCATGCCCGGTGGGACTCCGAATCACTTTTCAGAGTAAGAATTTAATAGTTTCAAGCTATTGTTATGGTATATACAACAATTCTTCAGCCTTTTAGAGGTTAAAGTTTCATATACCTAGTGACTCAATTCTCAATTTCCAGCAGATCAAGTGCAAATAGCTTATGAGAAATATTCAGACAAGAAGTTCTTCTCTATTTGAATATTTGCAGTTGTCTTCACCAAAGAGTAGAGGAAGGAAAACCAAGCGAACACCTAGTAGGCCTTCAAGAAATCAATCAGTTTCTCCAGTTCTCAGAGCAGAACCATTAGTATACACATCAAGAAGGAGAGGAAAATCATTAGCAAGGTAGCCAGGTTCACATTAAGCTTCGCCAAGTTACAGAGCATCGGTTTCACCTGTACCAATTTTACAAGTTGTGAATCTTAGAATACCAACAGCTCTAATGGCCAAAGCACATTCTTTTGCTCCATTCAATGGGGACATCCCATTGAATTTGGCTCAGCACGATGATATACCAGTTGTAGCACTCAAAAGTCTACCCTTTTTTACTAGTGAAGATCAAATTACACCAATAGAACATATCAGAGATGTAGCTTCACTGTGTGGATTTCATCATGTGATTTAAGAGAATGTGGCATTAAGGATGTTAGTAGCATCATTCAAGGGAAAATCACTTTAGTGGTTTCGTGGCTTACTAATCAATACTGTTGCGACATGGGATGATTTAGGTGACAAGCTGAGCAAACAATCTCCTGACAAGTCTAATCATCTATCTCTAGTCGAGTAGATGACAACTATAAAGAGAGCACCACAAGAATAGATGATGGACTTTAATTTCAGGTTTCAAAGGACCTAGAATAGAATTCTAGTATGTTCAGTAAGGCCAACTCCTGATCATGCTTTTCTATATTACCTTAGATCTTTGAATAGTGATATTTCCTTAATGATATAGTCAATGAGTGGATTGACATTACCCACAGCATATGACATCGCTATTAGAGCTGAAAACAACCTTATACAGGCTGGTAAAATTGTGCCAAGACCTCCTATGCCAATATTTCCAGATATTCATCCAATGATGCTCATTAATTTACTACCTATTGCCTCACTTCTAGTTGAACTAGCCTAAGGCTATCAGCCAGTTGTTCAAAATGATGCTTTTCCAGCACAATCAGATTTCCAAGAACTTAAGGGTAATTAGCAAGAGATGGTAAAATTATTGTAGACAGTCAGTAATGATTTGGTGAGTCTTAAGAGGCAACAAAATCAGAATTTTAGGCCTTACCAAACACCTCTTCAGCCTAACAGACCACCTTATTAGGTAGACAATCAAGGACAATGAAGGAGTCTCAATCCCAGGCCACCATACAATAAGAATCAGAATGTTGGTAGCTCTTCTAAAGAGCTCATACCTATTCAAAACAATTTGACACAATATTATGTTTGGTGTTATCCGTGAAATCAGCCTCACAATCAGGCCACATGCATGAATGAAATAATTAATTAGGCCCTGATGTTATAGAGCAATTATGTTGCTGCAGAAGATATAGGCAAAGAAAATAGTGATCAATAAAGTGATCAAACACAACAGACTAACATGGATGTGGTCATGATGAACTGGCAAGGAAACGAATTATGTAGAGTTAATCATGCACAAGGTCAAAATCAATCAGCCACTTCTACTATAGCAAATACAAGATCCAAGAAAAGAGAAATTGACCTGAAACAAGTTGTTTCTAACAAACTGCAGCCAGAAAGTGACAAACAACAAGCTGATAAAGGTAAACAACAAGTTGTTTAGTAGAAAAATCAAGTTCTAGTAGTTGATAAAGAGCAGTCACAACCCTCTTTTTCATAGAATGTATAGATTTGACCAAGAAAGCAACTTGAACATTGCCAAGAGCAGAAAAAAAAAGTTGAACCTGTCAAAGAAAAACCAAGAGCTCAGCAATTTCAAGTGCAGAAGGAGGTTGCTTTTCAAAAAGAGCACAAGATTAGTTCTCTAGCTTTCAATATTGTAGATCATATGAAAAAGGAAACTATTAGCATCACCATCCTAGATGCATTACAACTTCCTCGGCAGAAGGAAAGTATGCAAGAGGCTCTGGCTAAGATATCAATTTTTGATGAAACAACTAAAGAACAACCAAGAGTTCTTGCAAATAATTCAAATCATAAGGAGCAACCAACTCAAGAGGTAAAGCCACCACCTTTTTATGTCAGCTTGATAATTGGTGATAACATAGTGCATAATTGCATGATAGATAGTGGAGCAAGAAACTCAATTATGCCTAAATAGTTGGTAGATAAGTTAGGACTTGAGTATGAACCATTGTCAAAAGAGGTAGTTCAATTGGATGGCACAACCATTAAGTCTGTAGGAGTTATCAAAAATCTACCTCTTACATTGCATGCCTGTCTGAACTTTCAAATTCCATAGGACATATATATTATTGATCTCCCACCTTATTTTTCCATTTGCCTATCTAGAGATTTCACCGCAAAACTAGGCGGTTATTTGTCATTAGACTGGTCACACATTTTTTTTAGAACTAGATATTGTACTAGAGTCACAATCAAGTCAAAAAGGCTAAATATCATATCGAGCCCTATATGCCAAATCCCATAAATACAAACCTATCTTTTCATGATCAGAAGGATCAATCCATGACCCTCAACCCCACTGTACCTATAGAAGGCATACCCGACATAAATTTAGATGAGTGGGTAGCCGAGAATCACAAGGTTGATTTGTTCAGTCTCATGGATGAAGTAGGTTTTTTTATTTATATGATTCAGGAGCCCGATGTATCTATTCCAAATCTGGTTAAAGAGGAAAAACAACTAGAACAACAGATTGATCAGCTTTGGAAGCTGTACTTTGGTGGATCAAGAGTAAAGTAAGTGTTGGTGGAGGAGCAATGCCCATATCACCTGAAGGAGATAGGCATTATTTAGCTTTTAGATTTACTTTCAGTTGTTCTAATAATGTTGTTGAGTATGAAGCATTGATACATGGTTTAGAGTGGGCCAGGAAAAGGAAAATTAGGTGTTTATAGGTGTTTGGTGATTCTCAATTAATAGCAAATCAGGTTCTAAGAAATCTAAATTTAACAAAGAGTGATTTGTTGAGATTGTATAAACACCATGTTTGGGACTTAATTGAGGAGTTTGACGCATTTAATCTGCAATCAGTACAAGGAAATCAGAGCAAGCAAGCTGATAAACTTGCTACCATAGGATCACAATTTGACATTCCAACTGAAATCCACAATGTGCAAGTGCAGCAATATGTGACGGTAGTTGTCAGACCTTCGGTACCTAATAATAATGTAATTTGGCATATTTTTGATAGCATTGAACATATAATTCACTTTTTGATGGAGGAAGCATATTTTTCTGCTAGAAACCAGCGAAAATTTGATCAGCAATATGGTGATCAGATCATGCAACTAAAGTATAATAAGCTACCAAAGGGTTTGGTGACCCTTAAATCCATCTTCAACATTGATGATTAGTTAGAAGAGATAAATCCAGTATCACAGTGAAGCAGGAGCATTACGAATCAATAGATATATTCAAGGACAAGCTCCTTAAGCTTGGTAAAGTCTGTACAAAGGAAGAACAACAAGCCTATATCTTGCTTTTCCAAGAATTCAATGACATATTCACCTGGAAGTATGGAGATCTGAAGGGTTTTAACCCTGAGTTAGCTCAACATACCATTGAGTTAGAGCCCAATGCAAAACCAGTGTGACAGAAACAAAGGCCACTAAATCCTAACTGGAACACTTGATGAAGACAAAGTTAAACAAGCTAATTAAAGGTAGTATCATCTTTCCAATCAAGCACACTTCTTGGGTTTCAAATTTGGTGCCTGTCAGGAATAAGAGCATAGAGATAAGGTTGTGCGTGTATTTTCGTGATCTAAACAGAGCTTCACTCAAAGATCACTATCTGCTACCTTCAATGGAGCAAATACTATAGGTTGTTTCAGGATCAGAGAGGTTCTCATTGTTGGATGGTTATTCAGGATATAACCAGATCCTGGTTAAAAAAGAAGATCAGTACAAAACAACCTTTACCACCAAGTGGGGTACTATGGCTTACAGAAAGATGTTGTTTGGATTGTCAAACGCAAGAGCAACCTTTTAGAGAGCAATGGATATGGCTCTCCAATGTTTGATAAACAAGTTTGTTCATGTTTATTTAGATGATATCACTGTTTTCTCATGAAATGCTAATGAACACTTTGATCATCTTAGACAGATTTTTGAAAGATGCAAAGAGTATGGAATTTCCTTGAATCCAAAAAAGAGCATTTTTGTTGTTCATGAAGGTAAACTTCTGGGTTATATTGTTTCTAAGGATGTAATTTCTATTGATCCAAAGTGTATTGCAACCATTCTAGCATTACCACTTCCTACTCATAAAAAGGCTTTGCAAAGTTTTATGGGTAGAATAAACTTCATGAGGAGAATTATTCCCAACGTTGTAGCTTTATTGCAGCCATTGACAGCCATGCTGAAGAAAAACATCCAATTCAGTTGGACGAGAGAAGGAAAGAACAATTTTGAGTAGATAAAAGAGGCACTTGTAGCAGCCCCTACTCTTATTAATCTAGATTTTGATAAGGATTTCATACTATATGCATTTGGGGGAGTGGATACCATCTCCGCAATGCTCTTTCAGCAAAATAATGAAGGTATGGAGCAACCTATAGCTTTCTTTAGTCAGGTTTTACATGATTATAAAACTAGGTATTCATTTGTTGAGAAGCATGTGCTTGTTGTAGTGAGGAGTCTCAAAAAGTTTAGACATGTTGTCTAATAATAAGATACATTTGTTGGTAGCTCACCCAACAATCAAAGAGTTTTTGTTGAATAAGGACATTAACAACAAGAGAGCAGGTTGGATAACCAAAGTCATGGAGTATGAAATCAATATAAAGATTACCAAGCTTGTTAGAGGTAAGGGTTTGTGCGAGCAGCTTGCAGAAAACAAAGAAAACAACAGTAAAGAGGTTGCTACAGTCCTTAATAATGAAGGACCTGATGTTTCAACTACTTCAGCTAATTGGACCAATCAAATGATTCATTACTTGCATACTGGAGATTTTCCAAAAGGTATGGACAGATCGAAATGAAGGTATTATAGATTACAAGCAATTCCATATACAAAAATTGATGGCGTTCTTTATAAGAAATATTTCAATGGTGTATTCCTCATATGTGTTTACCCAAATCAAACTAAAAGAATTCTCGAGGAATTCCATGATGGACCTATTGGAGGTCACTTTGCACCATGTACTATAGCTCTAAAAATAATGAGACCTAGATATTATTGGCCAGATCTATTCAAAGATGCTCATGCTTATGTGAGAAAGTGTAGTAAATGTTCATTGTTTGTAGGAAAATAGAAGTTAGTAGCCCTACCACTGAATCCAATTCAAGTTGAACATCCTTTCGGCAAGTGGAGACTTGACTTCATCAGTCCAATTAACCCACCGTCAAGCACAGGTCACAAATGGATTTTGACTACCATAGACTACTTTACGAAGTGGACTGAAGCAGTCGCATTAAGAGATGCAAATGAAACATCAGTTTTAAACTTCTATCAGGACATAGTTTCCATGTTTGGTACACCTGATTCAATTATTTTGATAATGCTTTGGCCTTTGTTGGTTTGAGAGTTTCAGGTTGGTCAGTAAAGAAAAATATTTATCTGAATACTTCATCCAATTATTACCCCTAGGGTAATGGACGGTTTGAATCAACGAATAAGAATCTAATTAAGATCATAAAGAAGACTATTGAAGATAATCAGAGGTCATGGCATGAAAAACTCAACTTAGCCCTGTGGGCTGATAGAATTACACCAAAATGATTAGCAGGATTTTCACCATATGTTTTGGTTTATGGAAAAGAAGTCAAATTACCTATTTCAATTGAATTTCCAACTCTGAGTTACATAAAAGAGCTTGAGTTACTTGAGGAGCAGCCAATGCAAGTCAGGCTTGCTCAATTAAGAGAGTTGGAAGAAACCAGGAAAGAGGATTACAGGAAGCTCCAAATTCATCATTCTCAGATGAAGAAAACATTTGACAAGAAAGAAACAACAAGGATCTTCAATGAAGGTGATTTAGTGATCAAGTGGGATGAGCTCAAAAGTAGGCCTGGTCAACATACAAAATTTGATGCTATGTGGGATGGACCATACATCATAACAAAGTGCAAACAAAATAATACATTTTAGCTTTCAAAGCTAGATGGTGAAACACTTCCAATCCCAGTAAATGGGATTCACTTGAAGCAGTGCTACTAAAGAGCAACATTTGCAAATGTACATAGTACACTAGTTTTCAATTTCAGTTATGCTTTCAATAAGTCCCCCATGGAACGTTTCATTTCAGTATTATTTTACTTTCAATAAAGTGCAGTTGTTGCACTTTGTTTTCAAACTCTGTCTTAAGTAGAGTTTCAATAGTTTCTTTTAGTTTCAGTGTTTTGAGCTAAGTTACAAGTTTTTCCAAGTCAAGCAAGAGCAAAAAAATGGACTACATTCCCAATGGATAAGCCATATACTAGTTTATGGTGTTTAGCAGGCAATTTCCGTAGAGGTCGCCAATTTATTGCCTATTTTTCACTACAAGCTCAAATAGGTAGAGATATATTGAATTCATCATTGAGAGGTACATAGAATTTCAACATTCGTTGCTAAGTATTCATCATCATGTAAAAATTAGATTACACTTGATTTTCAGTTTTATTAAGCAAGTACTTGTAACAAAAAATTAGACATTTGCATAACAAATGTTGTTTTATTCATATTGTAAAGATCAAGGTCCCACACAAGCCATGGGAGTAGCTAAATTTTATTTACGTAATCAAATGATAGATGCAAAAACATATTGTAAACTATACATCTGTAGACAATGTAAACATAGAAAGGAGGGTGGTTCATCATTGCCTATAATGATGGAGCCAGTGATGCTTGATATCTTTGACTAGTGTTGTTGAAGCTTTCTAAGTTCTCCGACTCTAGCCTCCTTAAGTTGTTCTGCAAGATGAATGAAGATGACCTTAGAGATTAACTCTAAGCAATGATGAATCAAGATCAATCCTATGTCTACATTTCCAACAGGAATATAATCTACATCATTTCAAGCATGTATCAGATGATCAAGTTAAAGGAGCACAAAGTTCAATAGAAGCTTTCAACTTCATTTATTTTACTAACATGTTTGTTTAAGTGTGCAAGAACAGGTACAATCTAATCATTTCAACCAAAAGATTAAGTTATGAGCGAAGTGAAATGTGGCTCCCACAAGGGTTGAGTCCAGCTCATAAACAGTGACATGGGACAATAGTATGGAATAAGAGTAATTATCATTCTCCATGAATAAATAGTTGATCAAGTAACTTTATTTCAACTTGATGAAAATAGATTGAGCAAGTCATCTCTTGTTCATCATTTGAAATTATATCAAGGACAGTTACCAATCATTCATTGCAAAAGCTATCATCAATGGTGGAAAAATAATCATGATCAAGTGAAGACTCAATGTAAACAGATGATGCAGATTAAGGTGTTTCTAAAATCAATCTCCCATCAATAGTAAAGCATGGTCATAAATGATGGTTACAGGCATAAAAATGCAAAGGTTCAAAGATGATCATCATGATAAAATGAATGCACAACTAGAGGGTAGTAGATCAAAGTAAGTGTTGATAACACAGTAAGTTGCAGGTCTATAAGACAAATTCATAAGAGCAACCTTTAAATTCATTACATAAAGAAGATGAAACAAGCATAGGAGAAACAAAAAAGATTGTTATTTCATGAACATCATTCAATTATCAAGCATGTAGACGTTAATGCTACAAGAAATTGGTATTCATTTCTACAGGAAAATGGTCAAACTAAAAGTTTTCAAAAATAACATAAATGACCAAAGATCAAAATAATCAGCAATAGGTTGTTTTTTTTACCAAGAAAAATACAAGAATACAGTTTATGCTTGTTTTTTCTGAGTTTTTTCATTCATAATGCTGGAAAAAATGATAACTCAACTTCATAACAATATTGCTACAGACAGGGGTTGGGGCCCTAGCTCAGTTGGCTAAATCTTTCCTGTTGCAGGAGGTTGGTCATGAGGTCTAGTCTCCCCCACCCCCGTGGTACCGGAGGGCGTGTTGCACTAGCGCCGCAGGTCACATTAAAAATTTTACCAGGCGCACTGCAGTTTATATGGGGTCGTGCTACCTGATTCTCGCAGTCTTAAAAAAAAAATATTGCTATAGACAGAAACAAGTGATAGAAAAATCAAAGGATTGATAGTGGAATGAAGCCATCATGATATGAAACTAACATTGAATTTGGAATAGATGTACAATGAAAGGTACAGCCATTAAAGCATATAAGCAAGGCACTAATTACAAAAATTGTAGCTTATTAGCCTACAGAAAATGATTGAAATTTTTTTCATCTTGTGGAGTGTGCACAAAGTATATAGAAACAATCGTGCTCTTAAAATCTCAAGAGCAAGATAAATTCAGCCCAAGCAAGGTGTCAACCATTTTTCTACATAATACTTGAAAAAAAATGAAGAATAACGACAAAGCACTCAATGCTTGAAAGAAAAGAAAGCAATTTATATTTGTCTCTTCAAGATACATATATATATATATATATATATATATAAGTACAGGTTATAAAGACGTAAGGAAGTTTTCAAAGCAATGTTGAAGAACACGTTTATGAAGTTTTATATTATGATACAACCACAATAATTGATCATGATTTATAATGTATCCAAAACACATCTAAGAGTGCTCAAGGAGGTTCACATAAGAAAAGAGCAATGGAATCGCAATGTCAAGGAAAAACTGCATAGAGAAGGGATTTCTCATTATCACAGTTTACCCATATGAGGGTTTGCTCCAGAAGATACAAAATGTGATGAATTTCAAATACCCAATATCAATGAAGGCCGCGACTACAGGGTCCAAAGGCATGAATATTTCAAAGTATTTGCAGACATATGTTTCATGGTGCAATAATAAGAGAGTTTATATGAAGAAAAATGAAACCTACAAAATAAAACTTTCTTTAATATAGAACAGGCTTAATACAAAGAAAACCTAGTTGAGCTAAAGCCACGGCCTAAAGCATACAATGATTTTCATATAGAAACTCTCAACATTTTTTGGGAATACAACAATGTTTTCCTGAGCAAAAGGCACTTACCAGACGACAGGCCAAGCATAACACAAAACCCTTGACAAAATCTTCTCTAGAAATTTCATGGCGACCAAATTGTCAATGGAGGTCAAGTTCATAAAGAGATATCTCCACAGGATAGTGAAGAATGTCTTATACAAAGAAATTTTGAAATAAAGGAGTCTGTTATTTGCAATATTTTCAAAATTAAATCAAAAGAACATAAAGGCTACAAAACAATGTCATATATAGGGAAGGCTCTCATACATAGAAGATACAGAAAATACAAATTTCCTTCATTCTTTTGCAAAAACGAAGCTTCTACAATGAATCTTTCATAGAGATATAACAACAAGAAGGAAAATCAACGATTTTACTAGTAAGCCAGATCTCTAGTCCTTCTCCAGGTTGAGCATCAAACCCTACACCTTGGCGGCAGCAGCTTGTTCATGAAGTTGCAAAGTAAGAAATGGAAGTGAAGTTTAGGGTTCGATGTTTGTTTTTGACTTTCCCTAATCTCATGATGGGCATTTTTGACAATATATTTTCAATCAAAATCATTTTGATTAATCTTCTCCATGGCCATGACTTTAAAGCCAATGTGCCTAATGATGTGATCAATCGGTATATAATGAGATTGGCGAAATGTGCTAAGTATGAAGTGCATGGACAGAGACATAAGAGGGTTATTTTTTCTATCAAAGACATGCACTCACTTACTTGTGCCCCTTTAATTATATGCTTTGTAAAGTTGTTTTTCAAATATTATAAAAATAATATTTTTTTTTTTTAATAGTTTTTGAAACAACTATTATCTACATAAAAAAATAGTTTCGCTCATGCACATGTGAAATGAAGTAAACAAGTGGATTTGAGACTCTCATGCATGAGGCATTTTTGAGTTACATCTTCAATTGGAGGAGTAATTTTTGGAGACTTGTTGGGTCAACCTACATGCATGACCATTTTGAGACAGTGAGAGTGCAGTTAGCTCAAGTTCTAAACCTTTTTTTTGAGGCTTTTTATTTTTGCTCATGAGAGGACAACTTCGAAGATGTTTTCAACTTTAGCTCACTTTCAGTGCTAGTTTATTGCATTCTAGAACCAATTCGAGTTACTTTTTAGTTGTACACATTGTGACTACGAATTTGAGCTTGAGTTCACTCATTTTTGTGTGAGTTTGAGCCTTTCTTTTGGAGATATTTATTTATGCTCAGGATTTTTCTTGGAGTTATCATTTTTACACTGAAATTGACTTTCAGTTTCACCTTCATGCCTTGGAGAGGCTTTTGTATATATTGGAAAAAGTTAACTAGTCTTTTTCCTCTAGTTCTTACTTTTCAGACTTTGCATTATGCAAAGAGAAATATTTTGTAACTCAGCTTTCAGTTTCAAATTAATATACAGCAGTAGGTTTACAAGTTCAATTTATGTCAATTTTTGCAAAGATTCCTTTAATTTCAGTGAAGTTAAATGTCTACCTTGTCATTATGTTGTTTTTATGAATGATTTGATGATATTTTACTGTGTTTCAATATCAAAACCTTTAAATTCATTGTCTCATTTATATTTACATGCATTTAAAAATAGTGAAAAATCACAAGTCTTAGGTTGTGTGTTAGAATAATCCTTTATTTTTATGTTGTGAAAACTAAGTTTTCCTTCAAAGAAGAAGTTTATTCAAGCCTTCCTCAGAATCATTTTTGTGATCAAGTTGTTAAATTGATTCGTGTGGATAGATTTTATAAGAATTATTTTGAGTCAGAGTTGCATGTTTTAATCAATTAGGTGCATCACCCACAGTTTACAGTTTTCAATCCATTTATTTCAAGCCTTTTTACCCTTTTCCATTACAAGTTACCCAGTAATTAACCTAAAAATTTAATAGGAAGCCAGCCTAGAACCCAGAGGTTTACTTTCAAATAGGATACTCACAACCTAAAAGTAATCCAATGTTTCAACAGATTGCTGAATTTAATCATTCAAGCATTCCAGGTGCAATCTATTTGACAACATGAACAACATGCAATGTTACAACTCACCAAAGCTTTGTTGTAAACTCTGAAAACTTGTGTGAAATGACTAGCTTGGATATGGATCTTGAATCAAAGAAAATCTTGATAAATATGAACTTGAATTGCTTGCTTGAATCAAAACCCTACATCAAAAATGTTAGCACAAAAACAAACATGATGCAAGAATCTCTTTGATATGATGCTTGAATCTTGATGATGGCTCCAAATGCTTGAAGAACTACTCTGGAATGCTCTTTTGAACTCAATTATGCTATATGGAATGCTCTCACAAAATACTTGATATGAAAATGAGTGAAAGAACCTTGTATTGATACTTATCTATGCTTAATATCCTGAAATTACACCACACCGAGCTGAAATATGAATTCATTAATTAAAGGAGGCTAAATCCCACCAAGATTTGAAATTAAATCCTAAAAATACCATAAGGCCCGGACTAGGACAACCTAGGTGGTGTCTTAGTCCCAAGGCATGAAACTCAAAGCATACACTCCAAAAATGGGCCCATTTTTAAGGCACGCTTGAAATGAAGGTCTCAAGACCTTTGGGGGACAATGATGCCCTGGGTGGTGTTTTAGTCCTGGCCCAAAAATTGGGGACACTTAGACATAATCATTAAATTATCATTTCCCCTTTGAATTTTGTCGAGATTAGCCAAAAAAAGATATAATTTATTAGGCTTGTGGATGCAAAATAGGACCAAGATATAAATTAGGATAAACAATGCAAGGAAGGCCCAAAAAAGTGTGAAAATGCAAGGGTATGCATTTTACTACACTACATTTAGCCCCCACTTAATTGAGAGGATGAACTTGCTTCAAACCCACACTAAAGTAGCCAACCACACAATCAAGAGGGGTTCCAATGTACAAATCCTAGTAAGATATGATGGCAATAACCAAGAGGGTGGTCAAGCCCCCAAGATCAAGATCCTATGACAAACCAACATAGGCACAAAGGAACACACTTGTGGATGATATATGAAGCCATAACCAGATCGCAAACATACACCATCAAAGATAGAAAAAGAAAAATGAAAAATAAATATGCAACAGATCAGGCTTCGACTATTCGTCCAACAGATTGTGGACCAAGTCTAGGTTGTTTTTCCAAAAGAGGTTTACAAATGGAACATGATGTCCACTATGCAAACAAAACGCATGCTCACAAGGGCTAGTGAAACTAGTTGTTCACTAGGTGAGCCCCAAGAGGTCCATATCAAAGTCATACCCCCATGAATATGACTGTAAGTGTGAATAAGAAAATAAGTAAAACAACTAAAAACACTTCTTAACGAAACATTATATCAATATTTAACATGAATTAAACTAATTTAAAAGCACGAAAAGCTTGAAAGCATCTCATTGTCTCCTATCTCCAAAGATTTATCAAGTTACAGAGGGCTCTCAGATTTGTAAGCACTGTAACTGTTAAAATACCTATCTAGAGAATGGAATTGATGCTAAATGCAATGATGTGATGATTGATAATGAAACTAAAAATCTATGATATTACTGTAATCTATTCTGACATGAAGTCTAATGGATGAAAGCTACAGTAAAACTATGATGTTGTTGTGATGTGAATTCTACGGATGCTTATGATTGCTATGATGCTAAATGCTATTGCTATTGCTATTGCTATTGATATGATTGCTTGATTGATATGAATGTTGTAGAGTAAGTTTGTACAAATATTCAGGGTTCATTTCCTGTGAAGAAAGGTTGTATATATAGATTTATGGTAGCACATTGTGACGGGGCAGCACAACAGAGGCCTGGATTCAATCTTAAGATTTGAAGGATGAGAGATGAATAAGTTGGAACTGATGAAGGGAATGGTTTCTCCCCATTAGAACATCAAGAAATATGATAGGAAAGATCAGAGGAAGAAGATTTGAGAGATTGATTCAAATTTGTCTCCAATTTGTCTCCACAGCTTCCTATGAATGCCAGTTGAAATAAATTGGATTTTGGAATATCAAATTTGGTAGGTGAGTGAATAGAGCAATTTGCTTTATGCCTTTATTTAAATTTATTTTATTTTATTTAAATTAGCAAAAAAGGAATAAATAATTTAATAAAACAAACTATAGAAGTTGTTTATTAAATTAAAATAGAAGGAATATGATAATTAAACAATAAAGTGTAAAAATTTATTTATTAAATTAAGATTGATGTTATAATTAAATAACACCAACTATAGAAGTTGTATATTTAATTAAAATTGAAGAATAGGAGAATTAGAATGTGAACTATAAATAAATATTTTTATTTATTTAATAGTAGAGGAAATTAAGATAATTAATCAAATAAAAGCGTATTTAATTAATTTGATTATCCAAACCATTTTTTGGTGTATACTAATTGCTTCAAAGAAAATTTACACATTGATGTAGAAGTGATGTGTTTACACATTGCTTCAAAGAAAATTTTGTGATGCTGCTAGTAGTATCGATGAAAAATTTCCCGAATGCCCCAGACATGGATTTTCAAGTAATGATGAGTATATGCCCCCTCGAGAGATAAGTTAGTGAATTTTTTATTTTTTTGAATTTATCAAAAAACATCATTTTTTATGAATTTTCAATGATTTTGATGTAGATTCGATGAATATTTAGTGATGAAATAATTTATCTCCTGATAATTGATGTAGAAAATGCCCCAGGATGTTTTTGAATTAATCTTCTTTCAAAAAAATAAAATAACCCCACAAAAATCCTACCTGGACAATAACTTATTAAAAGTCAAAAGGGTCCTTTTCACACTCATTTGTGCATTTTGACTTTTGAAATCTTTGTGAGAGAGTTATTTGTGCCACTTGAAGCGAGATGTCAATTCTTTATCATCCCCACCGGTTTGAGTGTGTATGACATCACCAGCACCCGGTCGCCTACGGACCTCCAGTATGTACCCTTTATTCCCTTGTTTGTTGTGCCTTGTCTCATTTTTCACACATTTTTTGAATTTGTAAATTTTTAAATCTTTTAGCACTTTTAGTTTTTGTTGTAGCGCTTTAATTAGGTCTTTTAGCGCTTCAAAAAATTTAGCGCGTAGGGCTCCTGTTTTAGTGCTTTGAAAACTTTAGCGCATAGTATAACTGTTTTGGCACTTAGGCAGGATAAACTAGCGCTTTCAAAACTTTAGCGCTTTGATTAGTTTAGCACTTTGACTCGATGTTTTAGCGCATTAACCCTATAGAATGGTACTTTTGGTGAAATGGTGCTTTGACTGCCTGTTATAACACTTTTGACTGATGAAATGGCGCATGTCATGATTTTAGTGCTTTGAATGCCTATTTTAGCGCATTCAAATCAAATTGATGAATTTTGTAAAAAAATTCCTTGATTTTGTTGATTTTTTATCATGTCAGTCATTGGTTTGATTCAACTGATAATCCTAATCAAGTAGATGATGTTCAACCTCATGATAAGCGAGGTCTGATGTTTGATTTGATGATAATTATCCTCATGATAGGAGAGGAATAATTATAATTTGATTGATGTACCTCATGATAGGCGAGGTTCAATGATGCTTGCTCACGAGGTTTGATGAAAAATCTCATCAAGAGCTGATTAGATTTGATAGGATATTTGATGTTTGATGATTGACATGAAATATTGACTTTGATCTTTTCATGATAATAGGCTCGGTTGGAGAACCTTCAAGTTCGAGAGTGATTCCCATGGACATTCGATCTAATACCATAGTTGGCACAGCTTGACATGGCTATTATTACATGTTGTGGACTATCTCCTCTTTTATCCATGCCCTCGATTAGGATTAATCGGGGTCTGTTGACAGCGATAGCTGAGAGATAGCATAGTGAGCATAACACCTTTCACCTTCCTACCGGTGAGATGACAGTCACCCCAGAGGATGTCTGGAATATTTTGCAGCTTCCCATTATTGGAGATGTTGTCATTTATGATTCTACAGAGTAGGGTGGGATTGATGCTCTTTGCAGAGTGTTTCAGGACGATTGGATTGCTGGAGATTGGATTTCATGGCGTGAGATGGTTGATGCATATTCCACTTTTCCCACAGTGTTTTCTAGTTTTATTAGAGGATTCATTTGTCTTGATCGTAGGTCAAAGGAATTCTCTGTTGGTTGGGGTTGATTTTTGGAGAGTATGGTCATTCATGGGACTAGATTTTCTTGGGGCATGTGCATGCTTGCCCACCTATATCATGATTTACACTCAGCTATGTATCTTAGAGGTCAAAGTTTATCTGTCAGTGCCACTTTGCTTCAGGTATGGACGTGGGAGCACATAGTTGTCACGTGTTCAGTGCCAGTCAGACATAGACCACCTATGAGACCATATGTGTTCAGATATGCCGACCGCCTTACTCAGTCTAGATTGGGTAAGTTAGAGTATTGGAGGAGAGTGATCGATGAGATAGATTTTGTGACACGACATTCATATCTAGATTGTGGTCATTGGGACGAGCATGATATTCAGGTGCCCTTTCTCTATCAGTCAATGATACTAATTGGTTAGACTTGTTGGGTTCTAGAGATATTTTTTATTAGATGAGTGTATAGATAGTATGGTATGGTTCAGAGTATGCCCCAGGGTGTTTCCCATTACACCTGTCATCAGTCAAATTCTACAGATTGGGGGCCTGGTTTGTCATATGATGTTTCTATTTAGGATTTTTAGTCCTTGCAGCCGTTTGAGTGGGATATCTATCATGACATTGTTGAGCCACCAGTTACAGTAGACTATGCCAAGTATCTAGCCTTGCATCATTTTCCATGTCTTACCATTCCAGATGAGCCTACCCCATTACCCATAGAGGAGGACATTCCTATTGCACATGGTTGTAGGCGGAGGAGAGAGGAGGTTGGTGAGGTTGAGGCGAAAGATATCAGTGTTGTTGGTGAGGAGGATGTCGGTGTTGAGGAAGATGTTGGTGAGGAAGAGGATAGTGGAGGGGAGAGTAGCGGGGATGAGAGCAGCGGTGATGATTATAGATTTGATAGTGGAGAGGTTGCAAGTGGGTCAGGTCCTGCCTTAGATTTGTCGAAGGGGACAATGCCTCATAAGAGGTAGGCAGTGAGCGATGTATTAGATCAGCTATAGATAGTGAGCCTTCAAGTACAGTTAGAGACTGTTCAGGAGCAGCTTCTTCAGGCTAAGGGTTTACTAGAGAAAACTCAAGCTCAAATGTAAGCACAGGCCCAGTTACATGCAGAGGCTTTATCATCAATGCAAACTCAGTTGGCTATGGCTCAGTCTCAGATTGCAACATTGACAGTCGAGAGGGATGTTGTGGGACAGACTGCAGGGGCAGCCCAAGAGCAGATTACATCCTTGACAGCTGAGAGGAATGCCACTAGGTTTACAACAGAGGGTGCTCAGGCCACCGTCGAGAGATTACAGAGACTGGTATATGGTACCTCCCTAGCAGATTATATGTGAGAGGTTGCCCATATTGGTGGGGAGTTGAGTACTATAGAGGTAAATATTATGATGTCATCCCTTTTGAGTAGACACTGAGCTACAAGCAGTCCTGATCTAGCAGGACTCATTCTAGGCCTGTTAGTGCGAGTGTGACACAACCTCTTCAGAGAGACCCCAGAGATCCTGGTACATCTAGTGGTGATGGAGGGACCCATACTGTGATTCCTGCACCGTCTGGAGCCAGCAGTACTTAGCTTCAGATGTGATTTCTATTTGTTATTTGAGATGATGATGTACATTCTAGTTATAGCCATTTTTTTATGATATATCTCTCTTCATTTTAGACATCATTGTTATACTTGACATTATTATTTTGATCAATATGATATGCAGTGGACTCTTCGATCCATATGTTTTCTACATGATTCTTTGATGGATGCATTTTCTTTCTTGTTCTATATGCTATGTGATGATTCCTTTGTTATGATGTTATGGATGTAGTTTAGATCATGATAATATGCTATGATGTATGATATTCTTTTATGATGATGTATAATGATGATGTATGGATGATGTATGAATGCATGATGTATATGTATGATGATGTATATACATATATGGTTATGGATATGATGTGTTTGAAATGATATATGATATGTGATGTAAATGGGATGTGTGTTCTTTTATTTTGGTGTAAATGCAAATATATGATGTAATATATGGATGAAAATGATGTATGATATATGATATAATATATGGATGGATTAATGAGATATGATATATGATGTAATAAATGGACATATGATATGTGATATGATAGAGATTAATATGTAGATGAAGATTATGTGTGATATATGAGTGTTTGATGGATGTTTTAATGATATACGATAATGATATGATAAATGGACGTATGATATGTGATATGATAGAGATTTATATGTAGATGAAGATGATGTGTGATATATGAATGTTTGATGGATGTTTTAATGATATACGATAATGATATGATAAATGAATGTATGATATGTGTTATGATAGAGATTTATGTGTAGATGAAGATGATGTATGATATATGAATGTTTGATGGATGTTTGAAAATGCAATGATAGAGATTTATGTTTTTTTGATATTTTCATCATGCAATTTTATGTGATATGGAAAATGTGATATGATAAATGCAAAATTATTTGATTCAAATGTATGAATGTATGCAAATGAATATAATGATGCAACTATATGATTTTGATGATGTTTTTGTTAATGTCAAGTATACTCAATCTTTTAATGAGAAAAGATAACATCGTCTTTGAATGATTCACCACTTTTGTAACAAATACTCTACAAATGCAAAAACTATTATGAATGCAATCTAATTTAACCATGCAAATCTACATGCAAATTTTGGCATTTTAACAGTACTTGTATTCTTTGTATCATCATAGGTCTTTAAAAATGTTGAAAGTGAGTACAAGCATCAATGGTATAATTTAGACCATGATGACCTGAGTACTACTTCCATGATTTTTGATATTGCAAGCTAACACAAGCATCGAGGTATAATTAAACCGAGATGACCTGAGCATTTCTTATGTAAAGCAGACAAGAATTAACCACTTTCCTATGTCAATTGGAATGTCATCCATGATAATTTGTAGAGCACTTCCCGCGACAATTCACACAATAATTATGATTCATTCACAAACATCAGATAAAGAAAATATCATTCCCCTTCCTTGCTTCTCTAGTTCAGTACATCATCGATTTTCTCCAAAAAAATGATAACAATGATCAAAGTACAACATATCCCACATTTTCTTAAAGTATTTCAATCATTATTTATATTAGATCATCCATCCTGATTTTTTGATGTTTTTGTGATTTTCAATATTTTGAGAAAAGACCTAACCTAAAGACCAATCCTAGGGGCCTTGGGGGCTAATCAAAGATTAGCCTTGCCTATGTTATACACGCAGAGACCACGTAGTTCAACTGACATAGACTCATGTTTTTGAATTTTTGATATTGACCTTTTTGACATTTTTTTGGATTTTCCGATGTGATATGGATATTTGATGTGTTTTTGTATTTTATGATGGTGATTGATGTTTTATGTTAGGTTGTGTTTTGATCTTTGCTTTGTTGTGTTTGTCTGACTGTTGTTTGTCCATTTGATTAAGCTCAATGTTATTTCCCCCAATGACGTTCAGATGTTGCCCCCAGGCTAGGGTGAGACATGACCAAGTGATATGATAATGGATGTAAAAATGATGGTGAAAGCAATGACCATGACATGTGTCCAAATAGATGGAAGATTTGATTCGAATAAAAAACAACGCCTGTTTCTAGGTTTTCACTATGTGTTTTTATTGCACTTTTTTGGTCTTTTTTATTTTTGTTTTTGT
Organism: Sequoia sempervirens; assembly: GCA_007258455.2. Lineage (NCBI taxonomy): Eukaryota > Viridiplantae > Streptophyta > Pinopsida > Cupressales > Cupressaceae > Sequoia > Sequoia sempervirens. Next base: position 45,176,287 of record VDFB02018296.1, read on the forward strand.
ATTTTTCTCTTTTCTAATTTTTTTGTATTTTTTTGTTACCAAGACACTTGTTTGCTAGGTTTTCATCAAGGTAACCATTTTTAGAAGCTAATTCATGCACTAGGTGATTCAGGTATAGAACTTTTTGAGATGGATACTATTGATAGGTTCATCAAACAGATCCCCTTCTAGTGTAGACAGTTGATATGCTCCTAATCCATACACTAATATGATCACAAAGGGACCTAGCCAGTTAGGTTCAAACTTCCCTTTCTTTTCTCTATCCTACTAATTCCTAGGGTTTTCCTTTAGGACCAAGTCTCCAACTTGAAAGACTCTAGGTTTTACCCTATGATTGTAGCTCCTTGGCATTCTTTGCTAGTAGGCCTTTAAATTATTGACAGCTTGCTAACGATGTTCACTCAGTAATTCTAGTTCCTGTAGCCGAGAAACACTATAATCCTCATCTATAATGGTACCCTTCAATGAGACACAGAGTGATGGTATTTCTACCTCAATGGGTAAGATGGCCTCTAATCCATACACCAAGGCATATGGTGTAGCTCTTGTTGGTGTTCTAATGTTGGTTCTATAGGCACATAGTGCAGGATTTAGCTAAACATGCCAATCACGTCCAACATCATTTACCATTTTCTTTAGTATTTTGAGAATTGTCTTGTTTGAGGCCTCTGCTTGGCCATTTCCTTGAGGATAGTATGGTGTTGAGAAATGATGTTGGATATGGAATTGTTCACATAATTCCTAGACATCCTATTTTTTGAAAGGCCTACCATTGTCTGTGACAATGGATTGGGGTACCCCATACTGACAAATGAGGTAGTTGAGTATGAAAGATGAAATTTTCTTTCCAGTGACAGTTGTTAAAGGAACTGCTTCTATCCATTTTGTAAAATACTATGTTGTTGTGATGATGAACTTGTGTCCATTGGATGAAGAAGGATTTATTTTTCCTACCAATTCCAATCCCCACTGACAAAAGGGCCATGTTGGTGTGAAGGGTTGTAACTCTTGTGCTAGCGCATGAATTAGATTACCATGAATTTGGAATTTCTGACACTTTTTAACATATTGATAACACTCCTCCATGTTCGGCCAGTAATACCCCAAATGGAGGAGTTTCTTAGCTAAGGTTAGCCCACTTGAATGGGTTCCACAAATAACTTTATGGACCTCTCATAAGGATATTTCAGATTCGTAATGTTCTAGACACCGAAGAAGAGTACCATCTAGAGCTCGATGGTATAGTGTGTCAGCAATCAATGTATGTCAAGCGGATTGACGGATAAAGTTATGCTTTTGGTTTCTAGAGACATCAGGAGGAAGTATATTATGCTTGAGGTAAGTATAGATCTCTCCATATAGTGAGGTTTGAGTGTTGGTTATTTGGCATATGGTATGTGAATCAAGATTGTCATATGTAGGGTTAGATAGTTGTTCCACCATAAACTCATAACAACCTTACTTTTTTGGTAATTGCAAAAGGGAATAAATTGTCACCATGGCATTTGCAGCCTTATTCTCTACCCTTGGTATTTGTTCGAACTTGATATCCATGAAGTGCCTTTTAAGATCATCTATCATTTTCTTGTAAGGCATGAGTTTTTCATCCTGTCTGATACTCATCATTTACTTGATAGATGACAAGCTGTGAGTCCCCATACACTTGCATTTCTGTGATTTTCCATTCAATAACTACTTTGATGTTGATAATTAATGCTACGTACTCAGCTACATTGTTGGTACATGGAGACATTAGCCTATAGGATCTTGGGATGGTGTGCCCTTGAGGTGTGACAAATAGGATTCCCGCATCAGACCCTCTTTGTGTGTATGATCCATCAAAATAGAACCTCCATTGTTGTGTTGTAATATCCAGGATGTCCACATCTAGAAATTCAATGTTCATTGGATGATGATCTTGTAATGGAGCTTCAGCTAGTTGATCCGCTATTACCTATCCTTTGATGGCCCTCCTGTCGACATATTAGATGTCAAACTCACTCAAGATCATGACCCATTTTGCCAATCTCCCTGTTAGAGCATCTTTACTGAGTAGATATTTCAATGGGTCTATTTTTCTATGAGCCCGATTGTATGAGTCAACATGTAATGTCACAACTGTTGTGTTGCAAAGACCACTGCTAAAGAAGCCTTCTCTATGAATGTGTAGTTTATTTCATATATGTTCAGTGTCCTATTGATCTAGTAAATAGCTTGTTATTTTCCTTCAGAATCCTCCTATGCCAATAGAGCTCTCAAGGATATGTCAATTGTTGTGATATACAGTATCAGTGGTCTCTCTGCCATAGGTGGCATGAGTATTGGAGGTGACATCAAGTATTGCTTTATCTAGTTACAAGTTGTTGCATAGTCATGATCCCACTTGAATGAAACATTCTTATGAATTAGATGATTAAATGGGCGACTCTTGTCTGCAAGCTGGGAGATAAATCTTCTGATGGATTGCAACCTTCCTTCTAGGGACCGTAATCAATTGATATTTTTAGGTGACGAAATCTCCATTATTGCTTTAACCTTAGCTGGGTCCACTTCAATACCTTTTTTTGATACTATGTAACCAAGGAGTTTTGTTGATGTTACCCCGAACACACATTTCTTTGGGTTCAACCTTACATTAAGCTTTTCCAGCCTAGTAAATATTTTATCTAGAATCTCCAAATGTCCTTCCCTTGTGTATGATTTTGCTAAGATTTCATCCACATAATCTTCCATGAAAGTATGCATCATGTCATGGAAAATAGTGGTCATCGCCCGCTAATATGTTGCACTTGCATTTTTCAACCCAAAGGGCATGACATTCCAACAAAATGTACCCCAAGGACAAGTGAATGTCATCTTTTCTTGATCTTCAAGTGCTATTTTTATTTGATTATACCTTGAGAATCCATCCATTAAAGATAACATGGCATGTGCCGCTATTAGATCAACAATTATGTCAATGTTGGGTAAAGGAATATCATCCTTTGGGCACGCCTTGTTTAAATCTCTAAAATCCGTGCATATTCTAATGCTATTATCAAGTTTTGATACTAGCATAATATTTGAGATCCATTCTACATAATCTATGGACCTAATAAATCCTGCATCCAACAATTTCTTTAGCTCAGCTTTAACCATCAGGGCAATGTGGGGATGCATCTTTCTAAAAAAAAAATTGACTGGTTTGATTCCTTTTGGTAGTGATAGATGATGCATTAGGAGATCTGGATCCAATCCTAGCATGTTAGAATAAGACCATGCAAAATTGATGTGTCGCTCCTTAAAGAATTTTGTGAATGCAAGCTTCTCCTATTTTGTCATGGATGCTGCTAGATGTAGGATCTTAGCATTTTCAGTTGTTCCCAGATTTATAGACTGTGTTGGTTCTACCAATACTGATGATTTGTCATGGTAATGCTCTAGGAGAGTGTCAAATATTCCATCCTTCAGTGCCTCATAAAGGTTCTCACTGTTGGATACGTTCTTTATTTTTTCTTTTTCAAAATTTAATGCTGCCTCAGAAAGGTTTTTACCATTAGATTTATTTTTCCTGTTGTCATTTTTGCAACTGGAAGATTTGGCACCCTCCTATTGTGAAGCGTCATTATGAGTGTTATGGGTAGAACTCATATCAATTTCTTCACTGCAAAGATAGTTTATGATGGCATCATCATTGGAAAAGACTGGTAAATGAATAGGTTTGATGGGTTCCCATTCAATATGTTCAGAATGCCTCAAGGGTAATAAGTCATTCGGTTGAGTAAGGTTGACTATTGTAAGTGTTTTGATGGATAGGTGGTCAAATTTGTTGATAGGAAGGTCGAGGTCTATGATAGTACTTATCTCCAAGTCGTTCGTCTCACTCGATGTTTGATCATCCTCACTTGAGTCATCGATATTTGTTGATCCCATTACAAATGGTCTATTTCTTGAACTTTGTCCCTCCTCTCGTGAGGGTGTATATGTTTGAATGACATCAATTTGTTTGTCAGTGTAGGATGTAGTAGATAAATGATCCCATTCGTACTTGTTGGAATCTGTGTCGGAACCATCTCTCATTTGTAAAATCCTTTCTACCACTTTCTAAGTTTCTTCCTCTTTTGCTTTACCTGTGTAGCCTAATCTTGTTTTGTCTTTAGGCTGTAGAGTTAGAGGTTGAATAGGTTCTATAATACTATCCTTTCTCTTGCCAATTGGTCCTTGGCCTTCATAGCCCATTTTCTCTAAGATAGCCTTCCCTTTTCCATACTGATCTATTTTGATGCTAATATTCGCTGATGTTGAGGCTTCTTCATCCTTGTATAGCCAATTTAGAATGGCTTTGTCTTCTGAATCATCTTCGAGAGTACCTGCTTTAACAAATCTTTCATTAAGAGATGTGATTGGTTGTGATGAACTCGGTGTGTTTGACATGGGATGTCCATATGATTTTGGTGACAGTAGAAATTGTGATAGTCACAAATATTGCTCAAGGGAATATTCTCCTAAGCCTTTGTCCTTTAACTAAACCTTGTCTAAAAATTGTTGCGATAACTCATTCATAGGACCTTCAGTGTTTGATATAGTCATGTCTGTAATAGCTGTTTCCTTTACTTGATCCTTCTTCTCAATCCATTTAGATATGAAATTGGGTTGTCTTTCACCACTAGATGAAGTGGAAGTGTTGACTTCTCTGTTGTGTGGTACCAGAGTATCTTGATTTGCTTTTAACATGTTGCAAATCTGTGGATTATTATTGTCAACTGATATGGTGACCTCCTGTCCATTTACTGGAAATTTCAGACATTGATGGTATGTCGAAGGTACCAGTTGCATTTCATGGATCCATGGATGACCCAACAGTATGTTGGGTAAGTGCACCAAGATGGTTCCCAAAAAGGGGGCTTAAGTGGCCACTTTTTTTTTTTTCTGAAATCAAGAATGTTGACCTTGGACGTGAAATTGAGGATAGTTACATTCAAAATTTTGAGATGGAACAAAAACAAGGATTGAAGTGCTCCGAGTCTACTTTCTAAACTACTAATTTATTTTGAAAATGGTTGAGATTAAGGGGTTCAAAAGAGGGATGTACAGAAATTGGTATTGTTTTTGTCAGAAAAACATAACATAGCAACTCTTGTACAACCTGAGCACGGTGAAATTTTTTGTAGTATTTTTAAAATCACTATGGTCAGAAGTTAGCTAATAGCATCTAGTTGGTACACAATTTTTATGATAATTTTTTAATGAATATTTGATTTTTACTAATTTTCTAAGTGGGCACTTCCTAAAAAGAAGAATTTTGGCCGTGCTCCCCCTACAAATTTTTGAAAATAATTGATCTTTTTTCTTTCTTTTAAATTTGTAGAATGGAGTCTAGTTTCTTAAAATGTAATTTATTTGAAATTTTGATGAACGGTTAATTTATAACAAAAAAAACACTAAACACTACTTTTTGGAAAAAAACAGACATACAAACAAAAGAAATTATGGATGAAAGGATTAACATTGTCCAAAAGTGAAAAAATTTACATCGTTGGATAGCTAAGATAGAACCTAACATTACCCATGTTTTTTATTTTATCAATCTTGAACTAGATGCAATCTTGAAGGTGAGCACGGACCCGATTATGTGGAAAATTGTAGAATTTGTAAAAACACGTCTCTGGCCTTGTTGGGAATGCCCTCCAAGCCTTTGAGTTGGTATTCCAAGGCAAATAATTTCACTTTTTGCTTTGTTTTTAATGCGAAATAATACGTTCACATTATAACGCGAGTGCGTTTTTAAAAAAAAATCATAAGTGGCTAGAAAATTGGTACCCAACATCATGCGCCCGCCCTGTTATGTGTTAAGTCCTTGTTTAACACTTGACGAACAATTTTTTTGACAATTGGTCCTACTTGAATTGGAAGTACTATCAACCCTTTGGAAGACCTTTCCTCTTCATCATATGCCTTTATTGTTATCTTTCTTCTAGCATCAATGGCATTGCCAGAATAACCTAGTGCATGAATTAGTTTCAAAGTACAAATATTTAATCCATCTCCACCATCTATTAAGACACGATTGATGCAATGTTTATGGATTAGAACCTCTTTATGCAAGGCCACATTGTGTGGGTGATTTAGAGAGACATCATCTTGTTCAGAGAATGACAGACAATGAGGTGTGGTAAGATGTCCCACCATGGCTTGGAATTGAAAAACATCCAAATTATTGGGCACTATTGTAGCTATGTGATGGTGAAATTTTGAGAAGTTCCAGAATAGATATTTTTGTGGGTATATTTTGTAATTGGTCCACAATGTTGTATTGATGCGATGGGGGAGTAGTGTTTTTGGAGGAAATTCCTTTCAGTATCACTTTGGACTGCCCCCTTGTCGTTATATTGACTTGTTGATGGTCTTGAGTTTCCCTGATCTTTAGGACATTGATTTGATTGTTAGATGTGTATGTGTTGGGTATCATGTTCAAGGATTCAATTTCATTGATGTTTGTGTCATCTGTTTGATTATCAATGGCATTTTTCTCAAGCTCAGAAAGGAAAAGAATGGTGATGTTATAAACATAGTTTATACTTTTTCCTTTACCACTTGAAGAAGACTCCCCTTTTTCATAGTTGGGTAATGGATTTCTTAACGCGCTGTGATCATTGTTTGATTGATGCCCTTTGACAAAAACCTTATTTTCTTCAATCAAGTCTTGTATCAAATGTTTTAATTGCATACAGTCATTTGTTTTATGTGGGTATGTGCAAGATCATGATGGGCCAAAAAGTGGCAATATGATGGGTATGTGGATGACGACCTTTTTTTTACCCAAAATTGATGAAATGAAAAGAGTTTTTAAAAGAGATCTCAGCTTTCCGTGCCAATATAAATTATCCCTTACTTTGAATTTATTAAGTAATTATTATTCATTTTCTATTCAAATTACGACTAAAGCCCTAATTGATAAGCTGATTGAAAAACATCTATAACTTTCAAACGGTATCACATTTTTTGAATCCAAAACATGCATCACATTCTATGCTTCGCATACTATAGTATTTAAAAAAGAAAAATTGAATTTCATAAAGTTTTGACCAAGTTAAGGTGGTTAGACATACAAGTTTTTATATTTTTTAAAAGTTGTAATAAAAAAATCATAATTAATTATTTACTTAGAAAAAATTACAAAAAATGCATCACATCGAGACATGAGTCCTCTACTTATATCTAAAATCTTCTAAAAAAATATTATCTTTTTACTATGGTTAGGGTGGTCAGAAAGACACCTACTTATTTTTTACTTGAAATTTAAGTACTATTGCATTGAAATTTCAAATTTTCACCAAATAGACTTTTTTCTTTTAAAAAAACCTAGTAGTTTAGAAACTACATTCAATTTGCTATAGATTCTATTCTTACATATTTTTGAAATAATATAGATAACTTATTCAAACTTTTACGTCAAGTTGCCTAACTCTGATTTTTCTGAATTTTTTGCCACTTGGGCCTATTTTTTCCATGATGATCTTGCACATACGTATGTCCCTTATTCTTATGAAAGTTGCAATAATCAACATCATTCCACCAAGATGGTTTTACCTTTGGCTCCCAATTTCGTGCTTCTGGTAGAGTAATAATTTTGTTTGCAATGAGCTCTCTCATTTCCAATTCCAAAGTTTGTCCTAATGGGGTAAATCTCCATCAATTGGATTGTCTTTGATATGACGGTCAAGATTCCCCACTGTTGGTGTTATTGTTTTGAGTAGTGCTTTGATTGTTATTCTAATTTTCATTTTGATTTGTTTTAATGGTTGTTGCCGTTAAATTAAATACCGGTGGGTATGTGTAAGATCATGATGGGCCAAAAAGTCACAATATGATGGGTATGTGGCTGACAACTTTTTTTTACCCAAAATTGATGAAATGAAAAGGGTTTTTAAAGGAGATAATTCTTAGCTTTCCACCAATATAAATTATGTTTTTACTTTGAATTTAATAAGTAATTATTATTCATTTTCTATTTGAATTATGACTAAAGTCCTGATTGATAGGTTGATTGAAAAACATCTATAGCTTTCAAATAGTATCACATGATAGAATAAATTATCTATATACGTCAAGGAAAATTTTGAATAAGTTATCTATATTATTTCAAAATTATGTAAGAATAGAATCTGTAGCAAATTGAATGTAGTTTCTAAACTACTAGGTTTGTTTTAAAAAAAAATCTATTTGGTGAAAATTTTAAATTTCAATCTAGTGGTACTTAAATTTCAAGGAAAAAATAAGAAGTAGGTATCTATCTGACCACCCTAACCACAATAAAATGATAATATTTTTTATAATATTTTAGATATAAGTAGAGGACTCATGCCCCGATGTGATGCATATTTTTTTGTAATTTTTTTTCAAGTAAATAATGAATTATGAAATTTTTATTATAACTTTCCAAAAATTATAAAAACTCGTATGTCTGACCACCTTAACTTAGTCAAACTTTCATGAAATTCAATTTTTATTTTTTTAATCCTATAGTATGCAAAGCATAGAATGTGATGCATGTTTTGGATTCAAAAAATGTGATACTGTTTGAAAGCTATAGATGTTTTTCAATTAGCCTATCA
>VDFB02018296.1:45184980-45195023 GCA_007258455.2 Sequoia sempervirens
ACCTTCCTATTTTATTTTTTCTCTCTCTTCTTTTTGTAGGATGTTGTTGGCTGCAAATTGACACAACCTGGGGCAAAATGGGGGCGCTGTCAGCGCAACCGCATCGCGTCAAACCAAGGTAGAATTAATGTCAAATTCTCACTATGAATATCTGTAGGCCCTTGCAATGACATGATATTCTAGCTAGTTATTGGTGTATATAAGGGTTTGCTAGAAAAGACCATGTAGTCGTGGACTATAGATTTATTCATGATTATCTAGTTTCTAGGGATGTGCATGCAAACAAGCCGCATATACAAGGTCGCACCCCTAAGCAAGCGATGGTTGAGTATATTGGGCCATTCTATGCGAGGGTATAGGTAGGAGGAACACAATTTAAATACGCCTTTCCACGGCGTGGTGATCAATTTGTAAACTCTGCGATCCACCAGAAGATAAGCCATTGATGCTCCAGCTTGACAGTTAGGGAGCATACTCTGTAGAGGGTGCGGCACACTAGAGATAGAAGAACTAAGTATACCTGAAGAATGCCGCTATAGGCTTGAATGGCTACCCGCAGTTCTAGATCCAGTATGTAAGTGAAGGATGTGCTTCAGAAGTTTAAGTAAACAACCAGGTTATTTAGGTGCTAGTTCTAGCTCTTTCTTACTCTTGTAGTTGATTGTCTATTTGTGCCAATATAATAATAGAAGTCTTTTTGAAAGCTAGATATTGTGGGACAGTAGTTACCGGATTCTAAAAGCTTTGGCATGGACAAGCATCTCTCTCTTGTGGATCTTGGAGTCCATTGGTGGGTTGGGATAGGGAATTCTTATCCTTAAGGTGGGATTCACCATGCACTCAAATGTTGGAGGGTGACTAATCTTACGAGGCAAACAACCACTTACTTGAATCCATCTTATTTGAGGTAACACCCATGTGAGTATTGCTCATTGATTATAATTCAGTATTTTCATTTCATTGATACTATTAATTAATTGATGGGTAATCATGCATATTTTAGATTATGCTTACTATGAGGAATAGGAAGGGAGTTTTATGGATAATGTATGAAACATGAATACTTGGTTTCCAGGATTCCTAAAGGTAAATGGACTTGTTCATTACGAAGGATGGATAAATGGCTACAAATGAAACAATCTTACCTCCTCTTACTAATTGTAGGAAGAACAAATGATTTATCAAAAATTCCCTACTACTATTATAAATTTTTGTCATGTTCTCTTATGGTTGTTATGAATTTATGTCATGTATTCTTGTTGCAAATCATCAACTCAATTGTAAGTGACTATTTCAAACCTCCTTGTGAATGTGTAATGACCATGAATGCATTTCAATCATCTTCAAACCTATTTTATTGCAGTCATTGTATGTGGGTGTAGGAAGTTCTATTATATATATATATATATATATATATGTATTATTGCATAGTTTGGTTACAATAGTTTAATTATTTGTAGATATTGATAGCACTTTTCTAATCTTCGCCAAACCAACTTACTCTAAATCTTTTCTTTTTATGTTATAGTTAGCTAAAATTTCTCAAACAATGTACCTTGCTTAGGAATGGATGACATTTGACATCTTGTGAGATTCATTCATGCAATTCACATGACATTTACTCTTTAGGATCTTGAATAGTGTTCTTCACAATTTAGATAAGGGTCCTAAGAATTTCTATGTCATTCAATTTTCTTGTGGGGAATTGTTGGAACTCATCAACTATGAAAGGTCACTCTATATCATTACCTAAGGCTAAAATGTCCTTCTTTAGAGGAAATTTGGCTAGTGTGCTACTCTTCTTTTGATCTTTAATAAATTTTTAATGAGCATGATGATTATATGTGTTAGTTCAATTTGAGATGGACATGATTAATAGGATGGAGATAATGTACTATACATGATTATTATGTGTACTAATATTTATTTAGATCTATAAATATTTTTGAAATAATTGTTATATAGTTTATGTAAATGAATTCAAGCTATATTGAATTCATATGAAGGACTAAAGGTGATTTGAGCATAGCCTCATATTGAAATAATAAGATAAAAAACATATTAGAAATATTAACTATGTAGAGATTTAATCCAATTACAATGTCATTAAGGGAATAAACCTTTATAAATGAAATAAAAAAGCAAGTAGAAACCAACCAACTGATAAGATATAGCCATATAGACACTAGAAATACATGGAGAAATGCTTGCAACAATAAATTTCACCCCAAAGAAACTCAAACTTGAATTACTAAATGTAAAAAACAAGATTGTGGAATAGAAAAACAAGCACAAGATTGCAAATGAAATCAACCTATATTATTAGATAGTCATGGGTCTCCTTATAAAGGAGAAATATCCAAGTAGGAGGTGTTGAGGTGTTTCAACACCTCTCCAGTCTATAAAATAGTTGGGAAAAATATTAGGAAAATATCAACCTGCACAATAAATGCCTAATTAGGCTTAGGTCAACTTATGTGTATGCAAGAATTAATGTATACATTGACACCCCCCCTTAAGCATAACTTAGGTGGGCATGGATAAAATGGGTTCCAACTACTAGCTTGCTGAGGTACCCATGTACAATGCAATCTCTCTAAAAACTAGAGTAAGATAGAAAACCCAATGGGATAAAAACTATCCTCCAAAAAGAGAGAATATGTCGCGAAGACTAGAAAGCACCCCCAAGGATGAAGATGAAGCTGATATAGACCGCATTCCAAGAAGAGCTCGTAGATGATTGAAATTTCTCTCAGTGAAGGGTTTGGTGAAGATGTCAGCAACCTGCTCTGAAGACTGGAAAAAAACTAAGTCAACGATTTTTCCATGAATCAACTCTCAAATATAATGCATATGAATCTCTATGTGTTTGGTTTTTTGATGCTTAACCATATTCCTGCATATCTGAATAGTACTTTGGTTGTCACAATAGATGATGATAGGCTACTTGAAAGGAGTACCAAACTTAGAAAGAATGATTTGAATCCATATAGCCTCAGTAGCTAAGTTAACAACCCCCCTAAACTCTGCCTCTATGGATGATATAGCAATAACATTTTGCTTCTTTCTAGACCAACTGATAGGACCTGAACCAAGTGAAAATTTGTAACCTAAAGTGAACTTACAATGCTCAATGTCACCAAACCAATTTGAATCTATATAACCAACCAAGTCAAGTGATGAACCAACTCTATAGTGAATCCCAAACCTAAGAGTACCATGAAGATAGTGAAGAGTCCTCTTAGCTACTTTCCAATGTAGCTCATGAGGTTTTTGTATGAATCTTGAAACCATGCCTACTGCATAGGCAATGTCTGGCTTGGTATGAGTCAAGTATATAAGACTACCAACAAGTTGTCAATACAATGTAGCATCAACCAATGGTGTAGTACATGAAGTCTCAAGCTTGACTAAAAAAGAAGGGGAGTTAGAGATGGTTTGCAGGTAGTCATATGAAACTGTGCAAGTAGATCAAGAGTATAATTTGGTTGTGCAAGAGTTAATCCCTGAAATTAACTGTGAAATCTTGATTCCAAGGAAGTAGTGCAATAAACCCAAGTCTATCATGTCAAATCTATCTTGAAGTGATGTCTTCACTGCTACAATGGTAGATGAAGTACTTGTAGTAATCAAAAGATCATCAATATATAGAACCAGTATCAAAAGTGAATCATCCTTTCACAGTAGATACACATTAGGATCAGAATAAAATCTTGTAAAACCTTAAGATAGGAAGTAGGTGTCCATCTTGGCATACCAAGCTCTAGGAGCTTGTTTTAGGCCATATAGAGATTTTCGAAGTTTACAAACTAAGGATGAATCCTGAACAAACCCTGGTGGTTGTTCCATGTAGATTTCCTCCTGAAGTTCTCTATGAAGAAATGCACTCTTCACATCCATCTAATGTACATCCCATCCATGTGATACAGATATAGCAAGTGTGAGTCTAATGGAAGTCATCTTAGCAACTAGTGCAAAGGTTTCTATACAATCAATGCCTACAACTTGTGAAAAACCTTTGGTAACCAGTCGTGCTTTGTACTTATCAACTAACCCATCTATTGTAAATTTAGTTTGATATATCCACCTACATCAAACTATATTCCTTCTCTTAGGAAGTGAAGTCAAATCCCAAGTGTGATTTCTAATCAAGGAATCATATTCCTCATCCATAGCAATATCCCACTCTGGTATGCTTGATGCCTCTTTGAATGTCTGTGGATCAAAAATTGAAGCAAAGATGGCACGTGTCCCCCCTTGAAAATCTACTTGAATCAGTCTGTCATCTGCTAAATCCTATACGCCTGTTTCTATCCTATGTATACTGTAAGATATGGGTGAGTTTGGTGTAGATATATCAACTTCTAATGCAATCCCTGAACTAGATGAAGATGAACCCTCATAATTGTGAGAATTGGAAGAAGATACTACACCAGGAATCTATTGAGAATTATTTGAATCATTAGTATTGTAATTAGGATCTGAAGAGTCCACAATATGTTGAGAAGTGTCACGTATAGTTTCAAGAGATGTTTCTTGAAACTTAACACTTCTCTCAATAAACAACTCATGTGTGGTAGGGTTGAGTAGGTGATAGCCTTTTACACCATCTGGATATCCCACAAAGATGCAAGGTTTGGATTGTGGGTCCATAGCCTTGCATTGTTCTTTTGGAATGCGTGCCATGGAATGAGAGCCAAAAACTTTGAAATGATCAACTGTTGGTTTCCATCCTTTCCAAGCTTCAAAGGGAGTGATACCCTTTAAGGCTTTATGTGGAACTCTATTCTATATGTAACATGCATAGTTGATTGCTTCTGTCCAATATGATGGTGTGAGGCCCTTAGAGTGTATCATATAATTAGCCATCTCTTTTAAAGATCTATTTTTGGTTTCCATCCTTTCCAAGCTTCAAAGGGAGTGATACCTTTTAAGGCTTTATGTGGAACTCTATTTTGTATGTAACATGCACAGTTGATTGCTTCTGCCCAATATGATGGTGTGAGGCCCTTAGAGTGAATCATACAATTTTCCATCTCTTTTAAAGATCTATTTTTACGTTCTGTGACACCATTATTTGTGGGGTATAAGGAACTATTTGTTGTAAATCTATCCCCTCTGATACACAAAACTGCTCAAAACTATTGTTAACATATTCTCTCCCATTATCTGTTCAAAGAACCTTGATGAATTTCCCTAATTTTTTTTTACAAGAGCTTTGAAATCTTGAAAAGGCTCAAACACTTCTGATTTTTGTCTAAGAAAGTAGACCCATGTAAAATGTGAGAAATCATCAATGAAGGTGAGAACATATCTAGCCTTTGTAAAAGATAGATGGGGAAAAGCCCCTGAAACACCACTATGAACAAGTTCTAAAACTTGTGTTGCCCTCCATGATTTACCTTTGTCAAAATTTTCTTCTGGATGCTTGCCAAGTGCACAACCCTCACAAATCCCTTTAGAAAATTTAACCTTAGGTAATCCCTTAACCATATTTTGTTGGCATAGTTGTTCAACACAGTGGTAGTTAAGATGGCTAAACCGCTCATGCCATAGTTTGGTAACTTCATCTGAATGTGTTAGTAGTGCTTTTGGAGAAATATCTATGGAAAAGTTGGAGAAGGTATATAATATGGATTGGTGATTTTCCTTTCCTATTTCTACCAAATTGTTTCTTTGTAATTCTCTTATCTTAACTAAATTTGGAGAGAAGTGTACTCTCATGCCCTTCCCTAAATGAGTTATTTGATAAACTAAAAGGAGATTAGTTGAGAGTGAAGGTATACTTAGAACATTTGCAAATATTCCTCATTCAACTTCAATAGGCCCTCTCCCTTTTACCAATGTTGGAGTATCATCACCTAAGGCGATTGTGGACATACTTGATGGTTCTAACGATGAAAAGACAACCTATGAAGAACCCATATGGTGTGAAACACCAAAGTCTAGAATCCATGATGAAGATAAAGATGCTTTAGCAAATAAGGCTTTTCCCTTTTATTTCTTTTTGTCCTTAGTATTATCTTGATTTGATGAAGATGCCTTGATAGAATCAGGTATCCCTATATTATTCTTTTTGAGAATTTATTGTAGAACTTCAAATTTTTTCTTCATGCATTGATGATCATCATGTCCAAGATTTTTACAAAAGACACATGCAACTCTCTTTTTAACTTGAGAGTCCTTTTTGGAGTTGTCAATTTTGCTTTCTTTCTTAACTTTTGTGTTTTTTTTAGTGTTCTTCTTCTCCCCTTTTGAAGTTTGATATGTTTCATTTCCTACAAGTAGGGATTGAGGTTTATTAGACTTCAAAGTACCCATTTGAATTAACTTTTCTTGCTCCCTTGTGAAGTCAGGAATAAAGTTATCAAGTGTGGGAATTGACCATGAGGCTCCAAGAGCCCTTTTAGTAGAGTAGAAAGTTGATACAAACATAGAAAATTCTAGACCTAGCTTGGAAAGTACAAAAAGGATTAATTGATCCTCTTTCTTGTCAATTTCACAATCTTTTAAGTGCAACTTCAAGGATTTAAACTTAGTAAAAAAATCTTGTAAAGTTGAGAGATTCCTAGGACTAAGACCTAAGAGTTGATTTTCCAACTCGTGGCTTCTAAGTTCATCTATTTTCCCAAATAGTTTGTCAAGACCTTCACAAAATTGGTTGGGTGTTTTCAAGTTCTCAACATAGAACAATAAATCAGTGGATAAATTTAGACATAGGAAGCCAAATAATTGATCACATTTATTGAAAGACTTTTCTCTTTCTTTAGCTACAGTAGGTTCTATCTCTATTTCCATAGTTACCCTATATAAGCCTTTGTTCTTAAGTACAAGAATTACTTTCATATTCCAATCATGATAATTGAAAAGTGTTAAAGGCACTATAATAACATTAGATTCCATATTACTTTGACTTAGATAGTTTCTTGTAGAAATGCAGAAATGAAGAACTTAGAAATATGTGCAAAAGTGAAAGTAAAACACAATACACACAAATACTTCTTGAGGAAGTGTGAAAAAGAACCACACATAACGCCCCCCTTAATTATTTGTTTCTCCCCCCAATTTGACACTTTATGGAAGGAGTGCTTGTAACTAACCCAAAAAAGACACAAACAAGAACTTTATAAGATAAGTGCAATTTTGTGCTTCATGAATTCATGATGAAAAAATATACACTCTTGCAAAAAAGAACTCAAATCTTAAAGTATGGTGCAAAAGTTATTACAAATTGAAATTTTCACCCTTTACAAAATATTTGACCCTCCTTACAAAAATACAATTTCAGATTTAAAAAAAGAAAGAAATTGCAGTGCATCAAAAAGACAGAGGGGGAAAAAAGAAGATATAGAAGCCCTGTTGAAAAAGTGTTGAGATCAGCAAATTAGGTCTTCTCCTTTCAAGCACAATAATAGATCGGCGTCTCCAGGTCTTTGCTTCGATTCCTCTAGATTTGTTGGTGTCAAATTTATGCCCTCCCCTGTAGCCTGAAGCTTTGTAAAAGTCAGTTGCGAAGAGAAATTGGAGGGACAGAGGAAAATATTAGCAACAATGGAGTGCAGCAGGGAGGAGGAGCTGCAGTCGGTGGCTTTTGTGGCCTCTCTTACGTGGATACCAGATCAAGCTGAGTGTCGTCGCTTTATGCAGCATCTCTGTAGGCCGAGCAAAGCCAGAGCGAGCTCGTGAAGGGCCCAGACCTTAGTGGGGAGTCTGTCCCAAAGTAGCATGGGCCTCAGCAAAATGGAGCATGCGGTGCTCAAGGACGGGCCTCGTCAAGTTCAGTGATACTCTGCACAAAACTTGCTTTCAAGATTTCGATCGCCACATGGTATACAACAGGGGAATCACGCCTTCAGGAAGACAATACGCCGCCACCAATCAGAGATGTGTACCCTGCAAATGAGTACCATTCACCGCAGAGAATCGGCAAAAAAAGCTACAATCTATACGGACTGCTCAAATTCTGTTCGGCTCTGATACTAAGATGAGAAATTCTGTTCGGTGAAATGACTTTAGATGTCAAACCTTATCTGAACATTTAAATTAAAATTTGAATTTTGATGAATGACATTTTTTATCACATACCATCGGCTTTACAGATTATCCTCAACAAATTGAACTATGAGTACAGAGATCCAACGGCTGCAGAGCAACGAAACCAGAGAACAAAGCATTACTGCTAACCTTAGCACAAACGTACATCTAGAAATCAATTGAAATTTAGCATAAGAGAAGGAGCTTAAGGAGACTTAATAAATCATCTGGCTACATCCTAATAAGAATCTTTGTCATAACCCTGGCTTGTTGAAGTCGTTGCAGATTCCACAGGCACAGGAACGGAACCGAATTGATCAGCAGTTGCTTCTTCATCCGTAATATGAACAACAGCATTGCCATAATCATTGTAACTCGTATCGTATGAAATCCACAGAATCTGATGAGCTGGAAATGGAACTTGGCCTTCCAATATTTGCAGTACCGTTCTAATGCAAAGCCTTTCTTCTGGTCGAGGATGAGAACAAAGCAATCCCAATTTCAGCACTCTTTCCATTTCTTCCACATCATAATCACCATCAAGATTTGGATCGGCTGCGTGCAAGACTTGTCCATTTTGATATAAATCCTTCACCCAATCCACCAAAACAATCTGTTCATTCTCCATGGACAGATCTACGGGCCTCCTGCCACATGCAATTTCCAGTAAAACAACGCAAAAACTGAAAACATCGGAGCTTGAAGTAACTTTCCCTGTATTTGTGACTTCGGGAGCGATATACCCAACTGTCCCCACGACCCGTGTTGTCTGTGGATTTTGCGTGTGACCGTACAAACGAGCAAGCCCGAAGTCTCCAAGTTTTGCATTAAGCTCTGAATCAAGCAACACATTGCTGGATTTGACGTCTCTGTGAACCACTCTGCGTTCCCATTGCTCGTGAAGATATAACAACCCTGCAGCGACGCCCTTCAGAATTGCGTATCTTCGAGCCCAAGACAGAACTTCACTTTTTGCCTCTGGATTTGGGAATATCCATTTATCCAGGCTTCCGTTTGGCATGTAGTCATAAACAATAAACAGCTGTTTGTTTTGCCTGCACCAGCCCCGCAATTGAACAAGGTTTCTGTGCTGGAGACGACCCACGCTTGAGATTTCTGCAATAAATTCCTTCATTCCTTCAGTGGAGTCCTTCGTGATGTATTTCACTGCAACTTCAAGGCCGCTTCGGGAGAGAACGCCCTTGTAAACCCATCCGAAACCCCCGCAGCCCACCAGCTGGTTATTACTGAAGCCTTGCGTGGCAGCTTTGAGCTCTTTGTAGGGAATTCTGTGAGGCCAAAACTCTAACTCCCATTCTTCAATCAACTCCCTGTTTTTAATTTCTTTCAGTTTAAGTAATGCAGTGAAAGTGGCTACAAGGAACACAACATGAGATCCTACAGTCACACCCACCCTGAAGCCTCTGGTTTTAGTTATCTTCTTTTTTTTTTATGAATGAAGGGAGATATGATAGATGTAGAGGCGATGCTTTACCTGTTAAAAGTGCAGACCTAGATGAATAGATTAACACAGAAGAAAAAACAGATGGAACTAAAAAATCTATAATTATACTAATTAAAAAAACCCTTCAGCTCTCTGATCCAACCTTAAATGAAATCTCATAATAAAAATATAAAGCTAATTTCAAAATCTAGACTTTTTGATTTTATGGGTTTTCCCAATCTTGTTTTCTAAACTATTTCAATATTATATTGACATTACCTTCCCTACTGAAGCTCCAGCGGTGAATGTTATGATCTTCCATAGGGTAAGTCCCTGTAGATGCACAAAACCCTACATACACTTCTTCCTTCAAAACTGCAGAAAGATTGAATTTCCTAGCGGATATCAATGGCCGGACAGGCTTCTCCATCCCGACGACTGCAACACTCACATTAAGCCGGTCATCAACATGATCATAATCAATCCAGGCTTGGATATTCTCTCCACTTTTCAGATTTAAATTCTTAAAATGATCTTTGTCAATCCAACAGCCCGCCGGCCGAGA
>VDFB02018296.1:45195123-45308600 GCA_007258455.2 Sequoia sempervirens
TCACATTATTGGAGTTTGAAAATTATTGTAAGGATGTTGGGATCAAAAGGAATAAAACCATAGTTTACACTCCTCAACAAAATAGTGTTGTTGAACACATGAATAAGACTCTCCTAGAGAGAGCAAGTATCATTCTTAGTAATGCAAAGTTGGAGCAAGAGTTGTGGGTAGAAGCAGTTAATACAACATGCTATCTGATAAATCAATCACCATCGGTTGCAATAGATTGTAAGATTCCTAAAGAGGTATGGACAAGACATTCATGTGATTATTCAAATTTGAATTCTTTTGGTTGTGATGCATATGCTCTTATTTCAAAGGATCAGTGTTCTAAATTAAACCCCAAATCTAAGAAATACATTTTTTGTTGGTTGTGGTGATGGAATTAAGGGATATACATTGTGGGATCCTACTACCCCAAAAAATTATCATTAGCAGAGATGTAGTGTTTGATGAATCTTCTCTAATAGCATCAGATGTTGTAGAAGTTGATTTAGAGCAGGAACAAGTACCTTAATATCAACAAGTTTAGTTGGAAACTCAACCATCTATAGAAAATAGAGAGCAAGAAGAAGCTTTTGGAGATGAAGATGTGGATGTGAATGCAGGAATTATACAGGAAAATTTGGAAATACCACAACCATCTCTAAGGAGATGTAGATGAGTCAAAAATCCCCCTAAAATGTATGACGATTTTGTTTCATTTGTTGCTTTGATTTCTAATGATGGGGAACCAAGTTGTTATCAGGAAGTGACGAATGGCACTGAAGTGCTAAATGGAAAATGTCAATGAAAGAAGAAATCGATGCCTTGGAGAAGAATAAAACATGGGACTTGGTAGAACTTCCAAAGGGTTGGAAAGTTGTTGGTTGCAAATGGGTCTACAAACTGAAGAAGGGTGTTGATGATAAAATTGAAAGGTATTAGGCAAGACTGGTAGCAAAATGATATTCTCAGAAGGAAGGTATTGACTTTCATGAATTTTTTTCACTAGTTGTTAAGCTTGTTTCTATTTGGGTTGTTTTAGCATTAGTTGCATTACTTGATCTTGAGTTGGAACAACTAGATTTTAAAACAACATTTTTACATGGAGATTTGGATGAGGAGATATATATGGAGCAACCAGAAGAGTTTGTTCAAGATCGCAACAAAAATTTGTTTACAAACTTAAGAAGTCATTGTATGGCCTGAAGTAGTCACCCAAACAATGGTATAACAAGTTTGATTCCTTCATGGTGAGCCAAAACTTCACAAGAAGTGAGTATGACCATTGTGCTTACTTTAAACATTTGGAAAATGGTTTATTCATTATCTAAGTGTTATATGTTGATGATATGCTTGTAGCAAGAAAACGCATTGCTGAAATTAATAAGTTGAAGGCTCAGTTGGCTAGGACATTTGATATGAAGGATCTAGGAGTAGAAAAACAAATTTTGGGCATTGAAATACTGTGAGTCAGGGAACATGGTAAGTTTTGGTTATCACAATAGAAATATGTGGAGAAAATCCTCATAAGATTCAATATGAAAAATGTGAAACTAGTAAATATCCCTTTAACTTCCCATTTTAAGCTTTCTTCAAGTTTATGTCCTAGTAATAAAGAAGAAAATGATTATATGTCCTGTGTACCATATGCTAATGTAGTAGGAAGTTTAATGTATGCGATGGTATGTACAAGACTAGATATTTCACATGCAATTGGTGTTGTTAGTAGATACATGGAAAATCTACGAAAAGAGCATTCTATAGTAGTGAAATGGGCGCTTCGGTATTTTAGAGGCACAAGTGATTATTGTATCACCTATAATGGTTGTAGTGATTCAATATGTGGTTATGTTGATTTAGATTTTGTAGGTGATTTGGACAAAAGAAGATCCACTTTGGGTTATGTATTTACTCTTGTAGGTGGAGCTATTTGTTGGATGCCAAAGCTTCAATAAATAGTTGCTTTATCCACAACTGAGCTAGAATATATGGCTATGTCACATGCATGTAAAGAGGCAATTTGGTTGAAGGGTCTTTTGGGTGAGCTTGGAAAAGTGCAAGACAAAGTGCTTATATTTTGTGATAGTCAAAGTGCTATCCATTTGGCCAAAAATCCAGCTTATCACAGAAGGACCAAGCATATTGAAATTAAGTACCATTTTGTAAGATAAGTTATTGATGGAGGTGGAGTAACCCTTGAAAAGGTTCATACACCTAAAAATTTGGTAGATATGTTAACTAAACTAGTACTAGTAGAGAAGTTGAATTGGAGTGTGTCTTCTCTTGGTTTGCAAAAGGGGTGATGCATGGGCTTGCGAAAGTATTAGGTAAATTGTTGTCAAGGTGGATATTGTTGGATTGTGACAACAAGAAAAACAAAAAAACAAGATTGTGGCAACAATAAAACAATCTTTCTCTTATTTTAGAAAAAAAATAGTTTTTTGCTTTCAGAAGGAAGTTTCCAATTTTCTTTGAAGGAATAAATCAATTTTTATTCTAATGTTGAGAGATTGTTGTTATCCTCAAGAGGTTATAAATATTTTTTCTCTTGAAAGCATAATTACATGATCAGCATACGACGTCCTCGATTGCTCTCAGCAATGCCTGGTTGGCCTCAATAGCAACCCATGCATTTTCTACTTCGGTTTTGTTATTCCTTCCACTCTTTCTCCTTTGTTACTCTTTACCCAATTTGTGATGCAACTCTAAAGGACCTGGTTAACATTCCCATTACTACAACATGAGAACCTGACGGAAAAGAAAACTTCATATCAAAGTCTTTGGGAATAAGAGTGGTGGAAATTATTAGATATGTATAATATTTAATCTAGAAACTCATTAAATTCCATTATTTATGTTTAGATAGCATTATAAATCATATTTAATTTAATGCAATTAAAATAATTAAAATGTATAGGAAAAAACTTATTTTCAATAAACTACATTAATTATAGCATAACTTTTAAAAACAAACAAAGAAAGAAAACCCCTTGAAAATGCTATCTTAATTTACTATATTACTAACAAAATAGACATTTGGTCATTTTATAATTAACAATAAATAAATGTAAACAATAAATAACAAAACAACCAAATTAACATTTAAAACGAAACATTTCAAGACAAATTTTAAAAATATTATATGTTTCTAAAACAATAAAAACATTTAATATTATATATCTTTAATAAATAATGTTATACTAGAAAGAAATAAAATAATAATAATTAATATACATAATACAAACAAATAATGATGACATTTCTATCACTAAACCACAAACAGATTCATATATAATTTAAATATAGCTAAAATTTTAAACAATTTTAAATATTAAATTGAAGATAATAATTTTTAGATTCCGCCAGCTGTAGAGTAACCACCCGTGTCATTTTGGACTTTCCATAATCTTCTCCAGATAAAGACAAGTTTTTGATTTGAAATTCAAAAGAAACTCGCTCAATCAAACATAACAGATTTCTTCCACTAAATTTGATCACCAATTCTAACTGTTTGTTATCAGATTTCTTCAACGGTTTTTTTATATTTCATTATCTGTTCAACAAAATAAAATTTATAATTTAAAAAACAATAAAAATTTAAAGTCAAACATCATATTATTTGTCCTATCAAATCAATTACATTTTATTTTTATTTTCTATAAATTACAATTTAATAAATGTATTCATCACAATGTTAGAACAAACTATTCTAATTGATAATATTTCTAGTTTGGAATATTTAAAATAATTTTCAATTATAATAATATGTATATTTTAAATTCTAAAAATAAATTTATATTATTTTATTATTTGAATATTTTAAAGAGTTTTAATCATTATTAAATATGATAAGTAGGAGCTAAAGGGGGTCTATAATGAATGGTTCATAAGGCACAACACTTGGTGAAGGTTTGGCAAATAGGGTTACAAGTTAATTGGGATTAATCTTAACTAAAAATCCATAGATAAACATGCTTGAGGTTGAATAGTACTAGGATGGGTGACCTACTTGAAAGACCCAATGGTTCACTTTTGTGAACATCACCTAGATGCAATAAATGTAAATGAACATTCATTATCATGAGAAATGAGTTCTTATAAACCAATACTCATAAAAAATGAATCAATGATTTGACTCATAAAACTATAAAATTGAATCCTCATAACAATATCATAATTATTATTAAATATAATTTATTTACTACATTTAATTAATAATTTAACTTAATTACTCTGAAATAATAATCTTCCTACACAAACTAAACAACTCTACACAAAAATAAAATAAAGATCTTCTAAAATCATCTCTAACAACAAATTAACAATCTTTTAACTACCACCTATCACTTTCACTAAACCACACTAAAATAACCAGACCGCATAAGGAGTCTATTAATTGTGGCTCTGAGAGTGCATGCACACCGTCCCTTTATATGAGGATGGATGAGAAATAATTATATCAAGCATTTCAGGGTGCTGGTTTTCCTAGAAGAGCCAATGACTACCTTTTGCCAGCTACGCTTCTGTTTTATCATAGTGTTGCCATGGCTATTGTTTAGCTCACACTTGGCCTGCGCCAAGACTTTCACCTATAGGGATTTCAACGAATCGAGTATGATACTGTTAAATGATGCTTCAATAGACTGTCACCGGGTGCTCACCCTAACCAATCAATCCCGGTGTTCAATGGGTCATGCTCTGTACCCCAACCCCATCAGAATAAAAGGCGCCAATAATTCAGTTTTGTCATTCAGCACTAGCTTTGTCTTTTCCATTGCTGCTCCATCTGAGGGTGTTACGTGGATTATTAGGGGATGGAATTTCATCATGACTCAACAAGTCTATTGTAGAGCCATGGGGATTCCCGGCACCACCTTACCTTACGCTTCCAGCAGCAAATGGTTGCCTGAATCAGAACGGCCATGCAAAAGTCGAATCTGATGACAGCCTGGCGGACTCGACCTCGGTATAGATGACAACCATGTTGGAGTTAACAAAAACGGCGTTAACTCCTTCGAATCTCGGCCGGCGGGCTGTTGGATTGACAAAGATCATTTTAAGAATTTAAATCTGAAAAGTGGAGAGAATATCCAAGCCTGGATTGATTATGATCATGTTGATGACCGGCTTAATGTGAGTGTTGCAGTCGTCGGGATGGAGAAGCCTGTCCGGCCATTGATATCCGCTAGGAAATTCAATCTTTCTGCAGTTTTGAAGGAAGAAGTGTATGTAGGGTTTTGTGCATCTACAGGGACTTACCCTATGGAAGATCATAACATTCACCGCTGGAGCTTCAGTAGGGAAGGTAATGTCAATATAATATTGAAATAGTTTAGAAAACAAGATTGGGAAAACCCATAAAATCAAAAAGTCTAGATTTTGAAATTAGCTTTATATTTTTATTATGAGATTTCATTTAAGGTTGGATCAGAGAGCTGAAGGGTTTTTTTAATTAGTATAATTATAGATTTTTTAGTTCCATCTGTTTTTTCTTCTGTGTTAATCTATTCATCTAGGTCTGCACTTTTAACAGGTAAAGCATCGCCTCTACATCTATCATATCTCCCTTCATTCATAAAAAAAAAAGAAGATAACTAAAACCAGAGGCTTCAGGGTGGGTGTGACTGTAGGATCTCATGTTGTGTTCCTTGTAGCCACTTTCACTGCATTACTTAAACTGAAAGAAATTAAAAACAGGGAGTTGATTGAAGAATG
This sequence comes from Sequoia sempervirens, assembly GCA_007258455.2. Classification (NCBI taxonomy): domain Eukaryota; kingdom Viridiplantae; phylum Streptophyta; class Pinopsida; order Cupressales; family Cupressaceae; genus Sequoia; species Sequoia sempervirens. The sequence continues at coordinate 45,200,824 of VDFB02018296.1, forward strand.
GGAGTTAGAGTTTTGGCCTCACAGAATTCCCTACAAAGAGCTCAAAGCTGCCACGCAAGGCTTCAGTAATAACCAGCTGGTGGGCTGCGGGGGTTTCGGATGGGTTTACAAGGGCGTTCTCTCCCGAAGCGGCCTTGAAGTTGCAGTGAAATACATCACGAAGGACTCCACTGAAGGAATGAAGGAATTTATTGCAGAAATCTCAAGCGTGGGTCGTCTCCAGCACAGAAACCTTGTTCAATTGCGGGGCTGGTGCAGGCAAGACAAACAGCTGTTTATTGTTTATGACTACATGCCAAACGGAAGCCTGGATAAATGGATATTCCCAAATCCAGAGGCAAAAAGTGAAGTTCTGTCTTGGGCTCGAAGATACGCAATTCTGAAGGGCGTCGCTGCAGGGTTGTTATATCTTCACGAGCAATGGGAACGCAGAGTGGTTCAGAGGAAGGTCAAACCAGCGAATGTGTTGCCGACCAGAGCTAACGCAAACTTGAGTGACTTTGTATCAGTTCTATTTTGTACGGTCACACGCAAAATCCACAGACAACACGGGTCGTGGGGACAGTTGGGTATATCGCTCCCGAAGTCACAAATACAGGGAAAGTTACTTCAAGCTCCGATGTTTTCAGTTTTTGCGTTGTTTTACTGGAAATTGCATGTGGCAGGAGGCCCGTAGATCTGTCCATGGAGAATGAACAGATTGTTTTGGTGGATTGGGTGAAGGATTTATATCAAAATGGACAAGTCTTGCACGCAGCCGATCCAAATCTTGATGGTGATTATGATGTGGAAGAAATGGAAAGAGTGCTGAAATTGGGATTGCTTTGTTCTCATCCTCGACCAGAAGAAAGGCTTTGTATTAGAACGGTACTGCAAATATTGGAAGGCCAAGTTCCATTTCCAGCTCATCAGATTCTGTGGATTTCATACGACACGAGTTACAATGATTATGGCAATGCTGTTGTTCATATTACGGATGAAGAAGCAACTGCTGATCAATTCGTTTCCGTTCCTGTGCCTGTGGAATCTGCAACGACTTCAACAAGCCAGGGTTATGACAAAATTTCTTATTAGGATGTAGCCAGATGATTTATTAAGTCTCCTTAAGCTCCTTCTCTTATGCTAAATTTCAATTGATTTCTAGATGTACGTTTGTGCTAAGGTTAGCAGTAATGCTTTGTTCTCTGGTTTCGTTGCTCTGCAGCCGTTGGATCTCTGTACTCATAGTTCAATTTGTTGAGGATAATCTGTAAAGCCGATGGTATGTGATAAAAAATGTCATTCATCAAAATTCAAATTTTAATTTAAATGTTCAGATAAGGTTTGACATCTAAAGTCATTTCACCGAACAGAATTTCTCATCTTAGTATCAGAGCCGAACAGAATTTGAGCAGTCCGTATAGATTGTAGCTTTTTTTGCCGATTCTCTGCGGTGAATGGTACTCATTTGCAGGGTACACATCTCTGATTGGTGGCGGCGTATTGTCTTCCTGAAGGCGTGATTCCCCTGTTGTATACCATGTGGCGATCGAAATCTTGAAAGCAAGTTTTGTGCAGAGTATCACTGAACTTGACGAGGCCCGTCCTTGAGCACCGCATGCTCCATTTTGCTGAGGCCCATGCTACTTTGGGACAGACTCCCCACTAAGGTCTGGGCCCTTCACGAGCTCGCTCTGGCTTTGCTCGGCCTACAGAGATGCTGCATAAAGCGACGACACTCAGCTTGATCTGGTATCCACGTAAGAGAGGCCACAAAAGCCACCGACTGCAGCTCCTCCTCCCTGCTGCACTCCATTGTTGCTAATATTTTCCTCTGTCCCTCCAATTTCTCTTCGCAACTGACTTTTACAAAGCTTCAGGCTACAGGGGAGGGCATAAATTTGACACCAACAAATCTAGAGGAATCGAAGCAAAGACCTGGAGACGCCGATCTATTATTGTGCTTGAAAGGAGAAGACCTAATTTGCTGATCTCAACACTTTTTCAACAGGGCTTCTATATCTTCTTTTTTCCCCCTCTGTCTTTTTGATGCACTGCAATTTCTTTCTTTTTTTAAATCTGAAATTGTATTTTTGTAAGGAGGGTCAAATATTTTGTAAAGGGTGAAAATTTCAATTTGTAATAACTTTTGCACCATACTTTAAGATTTGAGTTCTTTTTTGCAAGAGTGTATATTTTTTCATCATGAATTCATGAAGCACAAAATTGCACTTATCTTATAAAGTTCTTGTTTGTGTCTTTTTTGGGTTAGTTACAAGCACTCCTTCCATAAAGTGTCAAATTGGGGGGAGAAACAAATAATTAAGGGGGGCGTTATGTGTGGTTCTTTTTCACACTTCCTCAAGAAGTATTTGTGTGTATTGTGTTTTACTTTCACTTTTGCACATATTTCTAAGTTCTTCATTTCTGCATTTCTACAAGAAACTATCTAAGTCAAAGTAATATGGAATCTAATGTTATTATAGTGCCTTTAACACTTTTCAATTATCATGATTGGAATATGAAAGTAATTCTTGTACTTAAGAACAAAGGCTTATATAGGGTAACTATGGAAATAGAGATAGAACCTACTGTAGCTAAAGAAAGAGAAAAGTCTTTCAATAAATGTGATCAATTATTTGGCTTCCTATGTCTAAATTTATCCACTGATTTATTGTTCTATGTTGAGAACTTGAAAACACCCAACCAATTTTGTGAAGGTCTTGACAAACTATTTGGGAAAATAGATGAACTTAGAAGCCACGAGTTGGAAAATCAACTCTTAGGTCTTAGTCCTAGGAATCTCTCAACTTTACAAGATTTTTTTACTAAGTTTAAATCCTTGAAGTTGCACTTAAAAGATTGTGAAATTGACAAGAAAGAGGATCAATTAATCCTTTTTGTACTTTCCAAGCTAGGTCTAGAATTTTCTATGTTTGTATCAACTTTCTACTCTACTAAAAGGGCTCTTGGAGCCTCATGGTCAATTCCCACACTTGATAACTTTATTCCTGACTTCACAAGGGAGCAAGAAAAGTTAATTCAAATGGGTACTTTGAAGTCTAATAAACCTCAATCCCTACTTGTAGGAAATGAAACATATCAAACTTCAAAAGGGGAGAAGAAGAACACTAAAAAAAACACAAAAGTTAAGAAAGAAAGCAAAATTGACAACTCCAAAAAGGACTCTCAAGTTAAAAAGAGAGTTGCATGTGTCTTTTGTAAAAATCTTGGACATGATGATCATCAATGCATGAAGAAAAAATTTGAAGTTCTACAATAAATTCTCAAAAAGAATAATATAGGGATACCTGATTCTATCAAGGCATCTTCATCAAATCAAGATAATACTAAGGACAAAAAGAAATAAAAGGGAAAAGCCTTATTTGCTAAAGCATCTTTATCTTCATCATGGATTCTAGACTTTGGTGTTTCACACCATATGGGTTCTTCATAGGTTGTCTTTTCATCGTTAGAACCATCAAGTATGTCCACAATCGCCTTAGGTGATGATACTCCAACATTGGTAAAAGGGAGAGGGCCTATTGAAGTTGAATGAGGAATATTTGCAAATGTTCTAAGTATACCTTCACTCTCAACTAATCTCCTTTTAGTTTATCAAATAACTCATTTAGGGAAGGGCATGAGAGTACACTTCTCTCCAAATTTAGTTAAGATAAGAGAATTACAAAGAAACAATTTGGTAGAAATAGGAAAGGAAAATCACCAATCCATATTATATACCTTCTCCAACTTTTCCATAGATATTTCTCCAAAAGCACTACTAACACATTCAGATGAAGTTACCAAACTATGGCATGAGCGGTTTAGCCATCTTAACTACCACTGTGTTGAACAACTATGCCAACAAAATATGGTTAAGGGATTACCTAAGGTTAAATTTTCTAAAGGGATTTGTGAGGGTTGTGCACTTGGCAAGCATCCAAAAGAAAAATTTGACAAAGATAAGTCATGGAGGCAACACAAGTTTTAGAACTTGTTCATAGTGGTGTTTCAGGGGCTTTTCCCCATCTATCTTTTACAAAGGCTAGATATGTTCTCACCTTCATTGATGATTTCTCACATTTTACATGGGTCTACTTTCTTAGGGAAAAATTAGAAGCGTTTGAGTCTTTTCAAGATTTCAAAGCTCTTGTAGAAAAAAATTCAAGGAAAGTCATCAAGGTTCTTTTAATAGATAATGGGAGAGAATATGTCAACAATAATTTTTAGTTGTTTTGTATATCATAGGGGATAGATCTGCAACACATAGTTCCTTACACCCCACAATAAAATGGTGTTGTAGAACAAAAAAATAGATATTTAAAAGAGATGGCTAATTGTATGATTCACTCTAAGGGCCTCACACCATCATATTGTGCAGAAGCAATCAAATATGCATGTTACATACAAAATAGAGTTCCACATAAAGCCTTAAACAGTATCACTCCCTTTGAAGCTTGGAAAGGATGGAAACCAATAGTTGATCATTTCAGAGTTTTTGGCTCTCATTCCATGGCGTGCATTCCAAAAGAACAATACAAGGCTATGGACCCACAATCCAGACCTTGCATCTTTGTGGGATATCCAGATAGTGTAAAAAGCTATTGCATGTACTCCACCCTACCACACATGAGTTGTTTATTGAGAGAAGTGTTAAGTTTCAAGAAACATCTCTTAAAACTATACTTGACACTTCTCAACATATTGTGGGCTCTTCAAATCCTGATTACAGTACTAATGATTCAAATCATTCTCAATAGATTCTTAGTGTAGTATCTTCTTCTTCTAGTTCTCACAGTGATGAGGGTTCATCTTCATCTAGTTTATGGATTGCATTAGAAGTTGATATATCTGCACCAAAATCACCCACATATTACACTATACATAGGACAAATATAGGTGTATAGGATTCAACAGATGACAGACTGATTCAAGTAGATTTTCAGGGGGGCCACGTGCCTTCTTTGCTTCAGTTTCGGATCCACATACATTTTGAGAGGTGTTAGGAATACCATAGTGGGATATTGCTATGTATGAGGAATATGATTCCTTGATTAGAAATCACACTTGGGATTTGACTTCACTTCCTAAGGGAAGGAAGATAGTTCAATGTAGGTGGATATATCAAATTAAATTTGTAGTAGATGGTTTAGTTGATAAGTACAAAGCATGACTAGTAGCCAAAGGTTTTTCACAAGTTGCAAGTATTGACTATACAAAAACTTTTGTACTAGTTGCTAAGATTACTTCCATTAGACTCATAGTTTCTATAGCCGCATCACATGGATGGGATGTACATCAAATGGCTGTGAAGAGTGTGTTTCTTCACAGAGACCTTAAGGAGGAAATCTACATGGAACAACCACCAGGGTTTGTTCAGGATTCATCCTTACTTTGTAGACTTAGGAAATCTCTCTATGGCCTCAAACAAGATCCTAGAGCTTGGTATGCCAAGATGGACTCCTACCTCCTATCTTCAAGTTTTACTAGATGTCATCTTGATCCTAATGTGTATCTACTATGGTAGGATGATTCACTTTTGATACTGGTTCTATATGTTGATGATCTTTTGATTACTGGGAGTACTTCATCTACCATTGTAGCAGTGAAGACATCACTTTATGATAGATTTGACATGAAAGACTTGGGTTTATTGCACTACTTCCTTGGAATTGAGATTTCATAGTCAGCTTCAAAGATTACTCTTGCATAACCCAAGTATACTCTTGATCTACTTGCACAATTTCATATGACTACTTGCAAACCATCTCTAACTCCCTTTCTTCCTAGAGTCAAGTTTGAGATTTCATGTACTACACCATTGGTCAATGCTTCATTGTATCGATGACTTGTTGGTAGTCTTATAGAGGGTATGTGCAAGATCATGATGGGCCAAAAAGTGGCAATATGATGGGTATATGTAGGGTATGTGGCTGACTGATTTTTTTCTACCCAAAATTGATGAAACGAAAAGGGTTTTTAAAGGAGATTCTCAACTTTCCATCAATATAAATTATCCTTTACTTTGAATTTAATAAATAATTATTATTCATTTTCTATTTTAATTACGACTAAAGTCTTGATTGATAGGCTGATTGAAAAACATCTATAGTTTTCAAATGGTATCAAATTCTAAGCTTCGTAAACTATAGGATTAAAAAAAGAAAAAATGAATTTCATGAAGTTTTGGCCAAGTTAAGGTGGTGAGACATACAATTTTTTATATTTTTTAAAAGTTGTAATAAAAATTCATAATTAATTATTTACTTGGAAAAAAATTACAAAAAAATATGCATCACATCGGGACATGAGTCCTCTACTTATATCTAAAATATTATAAAAAATATGATCATTTTATTGTGGTTACAGTGGTCAGACAAACACCTACTTCTTATTTTTTCCCTAAAATTTAAGTACTATTGCATTGAAATTTCAAATTTTCACTAAATAGATTTTTTATTTTTTTAAATAAACCTAGTAGTTTAGAAACTACATTCAGTTTGCTACAGATTCTATTCTTACATATTTTTGAAATAATATAGATAACTTATTCAAATTTTTACATCAAGTTGCCTAGCTCTAATTTTTCTAATTTTTTTGCCACTTAAGGGCCTGTTTTTTCCATGATGATCCTGCACATACCCTATACTTGACTCACACCAGACTAGAAATTGACTATGTTGTAGGGATGGTTTCAAGATTCATGTAGAAACCTCATGAGCTACATTGGAAAGAAGCTAAGAGGATCCTACACTATCTTCATGGTACTCTTGGGTTTGGGATTCACTATAGAGTTGGTTCATCACTTGACTTGGTTGGTTATATAGATTCATATTGGGTTGGTGACACTAAGCATCGTAATTTCACTTTAGGTTACAAATTTTCACTTGGTTCAGATCCTATCAGTTGGTCTAGCAAGAAGCATAATGCTATTGATATATCATCCACAGAGGCAGAATTCAAGGGGGTTGTTAACTCAGCTACTGAGGCTATATGGCTTCAAGGCATTCTTTCTAAGTTTGGTACTCTTTTCAAGAAGCCTATAGTCATCTATTGTTACAACCAGAGTACTATTCAAATATGCAGGAGTCTAGTTCAACATCAATGAACCAAACACATAGAGATTCATATGCATTACATTCAAGAGTTGATTCATGGTCATATCATCGCTTTGATACCATGTGAACTCAAACAAACAACAAATATTCAAAGCAAGCACAATATCACATAAATACATAATGTAGATTTAAAATATTAGATAGTCAGGGGGCTACATATAAAGGAAAATATACAAGCCTGAGGTGTTGAAGTGTATCGACACCTCCCCAGTCTATAAACTAGTTGGGCAGTTCATGATGAAAATATCCAAGAATGCCACTGAGTCATACTATCTACACAATGAATGCCTAAGTATGCTTAGGTCAACCTATGCTTATGCAAGCATTAATGTATACACTGACAATATCAAATTTCATTATCATATTCAATAACTCGTATTTAAACATCTTGACTATGTTATTTGTTTCACAAATTTTAGGTTTTAAAATTTTAAATTTAAATGAGTACATTTAAAATGTTTATTAATTAGTAGATATATTTTAGTTATGTCAAGTGGTTTCTTACATAAATATTATTTTAATATTCCATGCAATGTGGTAGAATGATGGTTGACCATTGAAAAAAATCTAACTTTGGATGAACCCATTATAATAAAAGTAAAAATAGTATTAAAACTATAAGTCACATGTACAAGCATGCGATGATCAACCAATAGGATGCACCACAAATGGCTATTCAATGGGAAGTAAGTAGCAGATTTTTTTTTGGAATACAATGGGAGATATAAATAATAATTAATGTTTGGAATTGTCTGATTGGTGCGAGAAAGGGAAAGTGTGCTAATAAGGCAATATGAACTAACGTGAAGTTAGTTCATAGTAGGAAGCGAATCTTATGATTTTGGACTTTACGTAGGATAAAGTAGGTGGAGTAGATCATAATGAAGGGAGATGTTGGAAAATCAATGTATATATTATTATGGATAATTAGATGGATAGCACAATCATATCAATACATATGTATTAAAGTTAAATTTGAATAGCCTAACCTGGACATTTAATAAATCACTTAATTTTGACGTAGATATTATTTTATATGTTTTCATTTAATTTTAGCATTGTAAAGGATTATAAACCTGATATTATAGTCTACTTGTTTGTTCTTATGATGTGGGATTAAGAATCATTTGCATAAAATGGAAAATTGGTCTTTGCGTTTCAACATCAAAATTTATTAGTTGAAAATTGGTTATGAAAATGTAAAATAAAATTATAGGTAATGTTGAATGAATCTTATTATTTGCTATGTATCGATTAATTTTAATTTTATGTAATTAATCATCAATAACTTTATTTTTATTAATATGTGATATTTAATAATTTTAGTTACAATAGTTATTTAAAATTCACATTAATTAATAATTTTAGGTATCACAAGATAAAGACAGATCATTGGGAACCCATAGTAAAATAATTCTCAATGAATATGAGATTTTAACTTTTTTTTTTTCTTAAAAAATTAGAATTGAAAAATTAAATAAAATTTAAATTTTTAAATAATTAATTTTTTAATAATAATAATCTATCCAAAATTTTAGGTGCGATATAATTTTAGCTCTATCTTTTATATTTACTAGATCTAGATGTACATCTATATTTGACCTTTTTGTGTAGGTTAATCAATCAATTAATAGAATATTATTTAATTATCTTAAGATACATATGCATACAAATACATGACAGAGTTGAAGTTGTGGATTAAATAATATTTATGAAAAGTATGGAACATTAAAGGATTCTCCTTTTTTAAAGAGTTATTAGTCATGCCTTGAATTACTAATATTCAATTAAAAAATATTCTTAAAAAAAAGTCAATCCATTACTTTAGGTATGGCATATTTTTTCCAATGCTTATGTGGTAGTAGATAATTTATTACTTTGATGTTATTTATTTTGATTATTTTTTATTTGAATATTAGTTATGATGGTCATCATTAACGACTTTTTCAAAAAGGAAATATCTTATAAGTAGTATTTAGTCCATAATTTTGGAAATAAGAGAATTATTCTAAGTGTGATTTATGTGTTAAAAGAAGAATGCAATGACATGATACACATATTTTGCATTGTTAGAATAATTGAGTTAGAAGGTACACCTTGTTTTGAGGCGATATGTGAAACATGTTATTATAGAGTATGACATGAGAAACATGTTATTATAGAGTATGTTTTTTGAAGCCACTTATACAAGGATTTGTGCACACATGTATCTATGTAACAACAAATATATGATGTTAAAAGTTAAACCACAAAACCCACGCTTGTTATCCTCCCTACCATATTGGCATCATGAAGCCTCATGGACTCTAGCAAAACCCTCGAGCAAGAAAAGTATGAAGCACCCATGGGAAATTTGATGGAGTTTCATAATACATCACACAATAACAAAGTTGGGGAAAATCTAGTGTTTTCATATATAATCTCTCATATTGTTGTGTTTTCTTTGCTGTGATAACTTTTTTAAAAAAAGGTATCCTAATTTTTGAATGCTTTTGCATATTTTAGCCTAGTTCCTACAAATAAAAGATAGGGGTATGTTAGTGGACAAACAAGGAAAATAAAAAAGAAAGCATAAAAAGTGAGTGAGTATATGGGTAAAAATAATATAGATAATGTGAAGCTAAAAATAATTAATAATTTTTACAATTGGTTAACCAAATCTATCTATTGACAATGGAAAAGTTTTGTACTTACATGCACCATTGATGGTGTTTAACAAGGATGGGCTGCATTGGATCGAGTTGTTGGACCATGAAAGAATTTGAAATAGATAGTTTACAATACACTAATTTTGTTGAATGTATATTTTATCTGTGCAACATTATAAATGAAATAATATAGATATACAATAAAATAGGTTAGCACTATCTATTGTAAATAGAAAGAGATAAAATGGAACATTTTGAATACATGGCATCTTGGTAAAGAATTGTCAATAAGTAATCTATTGGAGAAGTTGAAAAGAGAGTTGTGGAAAGAATGAAAAATGCAATGGATAGAATAAAGAATAGAGTACATGGGAGAATTTGTGTGTCCATGTATATAACAAGCAAGAAATATATGACGGTGGAAGGAAAAAGAACTAAACCCACGCTCCTTCTCCTCCCTACCATATTGGCATCATGAAGCTTCACAGGCTCTAGCCAAACCCTCGAGCAAGAAAGGTAGGTAATGTCCATGGAAAATCTCATGGACTCTTATCATATATCACACAATAAAAAGGTTGGGGAAAAATGGGTGTTTTCAAACAAGTTCTCTAATATTGTAGTCTTTTTTTTTGGTGTGACAAGTTGAAAAAAATAGGTATCCTGATAAAGAATTAGCATAATGGGGTTTAAAGATGGTTGGAGGAAGATGGATAGATGGAATATATAGAACAATGTACAATAACTAAAAAGGTACATCTAACTTCACAATACGAGTTTAAATGTACCTATATTTAAAATACAATTGCAATCTAAGGAAGCATATAGTTAAAATGGTCATTGAATTGACAAGCCAACTATTACATAGACTGCCAATTGTTACATAATGCACAAATTTCTTTGGGGAACTAGAAAAAAGAAGATCATAAAAGATATTGATACAACACAAGCAATCTATGTAACAACTGGCTTGTCAATTTAAAATTTAAGCTAACAGACAAAATAGATATTCTAAAAGAACTATTAGAAAAACACTTTAGGAATTAGAGGTAAATGACAAATGATCGAAAACCCACTTAAACATATATATACAAGACAAGCATTCTATGTAAGAGTTGGCTTATCAATTCAAAGTCACCCACACAAGAAAACACTTACCATTATACTTTTGTGTATCAAGGAAACCAACTCCACCTCCACTAGCACATGCAGGTAGCAAGCTCCACTTCTGTCATAATCAACCTCGGGTAGTTTTTTGCAGGGAGCTTGAAATAGACGAGGAAAAAAGAATATCATGAAACATATTGATATAAGATTCGAGTTACATTCTTTAGTAGTAGATATTGATGACAAATAGAGAAATTGTATAAGAGGTGTTAGAATAACACTTATTTGGTAGAAATTGTATAAGACAGGTTATGAGGTATGTCACCTTGGAAGGTAGGTATACGATGGTTAACTCTTACCATTTCCTTTTGCTTAATCATTTCTGGCATAAGAAATGGATTTCCTTTCCATACTACTTGTTGATGTTGCTTGACTCGGTGATTAAGGAACACATGAAAAACCCCATAAACCTTTTCTTGAATGTGGGGTTAATTTTCCTGATCTATGAACATGTCAAAGTTCATGAGGTGCAATAACCTCTTGTGCCCCCGAAGGAAAATATTGCTAAACCCCGAGAGGTGTATGAGATGGAGTTAGAAGAGGAAAGGGTTAGTAAAAAATATAAGAAGAGGAGGTTTATTTTGAACAAATATTCTGAGTCTAATAGGGATGATGATGTTGATTATGTCCTAGATTCATATGCCTCTTTTGAGGAGGGCCCCAATTCCCTTGTTCTAAGTAAGACTGGGAAAAGGAAGATGGATGACAAAGAGGGCTATACAACATGCAGTGATGAGGTGGTTGTGAATGTTCATAATAAGGGGGTTAAGGATGAAAATAAAAATTTATGGGGAAGTTCCTCTCCCCCCCCCCAATGAATAGACAATTGCAGGAGACTGAGGTTGGGAGCCAGAAGAAGGGTGTTGAGAACTGCTAACCAACTCTTGGAGAAGGGTTTCCCTCTTTCCCTGGTTGGAGGTATCTTTGATGAGGCTTCTCCAAGTGCTGACATTGGGTTGCATAAGCAAGGGAAGGAAAGGGTTGTTGGTAGAGAACATATTGTGGAAACTAGCAAAGAAGATGTGGATACGCTGATGAAAAGGAAGGTTGTAGTAGAGGAAATTGCTCACTCCATTTGAAAGATGAAGACTCCTATCTCCACGAACAAAGGTAAGGATATTTCTACTAATAAGGTTCATGTTAGTTCTTATGTTAAGGGCGTTTCTATAGGGAAAGGGATTGAGAACTTTGACAAGGAGGATTTTTCTGATGTGCTGAGATCAGCTCATGATAGTGGTAATGTGTTGTTTAAACTTTTTAAGTTGTTCTTCCATGAGATTACTAGGAGTAATGTTACAATTAGAAGTATTGCGACTAAGGATGAGGACCCTTCTATCCAAATCCAAATTGATGATCTATTGGACTCTCTTAATACTATGGCTAATACTATGGCAGAAGAAACCATCAATTTGAAACAAAACTTGGAAGGGATAATCTTGTCCCTTGAAGATAAAATGGATAAAATGTCGAATGTTGTAATGAAGAGTGGAGATGTCTCTAAGGTTTTGGGAATTTCTGACTCTTCCAAGGTGATCTCCCCTATGATTACTGTGAAAAATAGAAAGGATATTGTGTCTATTGATGATACTACTATTGTGGGTAAGCTGTCAGATGTGGATTGTGTTGGTGAGAAGGGTGGTGTTAAAGGTAGTGTTTTGAGTGGTTAGTTTAAAACTGGTGGGCCGAGGGTCAAAACTAGAAACAAAATGAAAGCTTAAGGCGGGGCCTTTGGTATAGAGGTGTCTGGTACTTTGGATGATGTGTAGAAGGTGGCTGCTAGTGAAGTGGAGGCTGAAGAGATACTGAACAATATGTAGTGTTTTTGGTCGGCCACCTTCTTATTGGCTACTTTTTGGTTGTTGGTTCGCTGCTTTTTGGTTGATTGCTGCATAATATTTTTATCTTTTTTATCAACTTCTTTATTTTTTAAAGGGTTCCAGGCCTCTTCAAAACCCATTTTTTACCTCCAATCAAAATAATTATTTGGTACTAAATATTATAGATAAAAAGTTAAATTGTATTGAATTCCCCAAAACATAGACATATACATATACACATGTATATATGTATTGAATTCCTTTATCCATATATAAAAATATACATATAGGAAGATATATATATCCATATATATAGACAAAGACCACTATGGCTCATTTGACAATGAAACAACAACTTATATATACATATCTATATCTAATTAGATGTGTATACTATCTTTATTCATATTTATGTAGATTGCAATTTAAAAAAGAGTTTAGAATTTCATATATAAGTATTATTTACATTGTGGGAAAATCACTACAATATAGTCATAACATTTAATGGTGGAGTATGTGTAACATGTTCACAATGCCACAATGGCTCTTTTGACAATGCAACTAAATCAATATATTTTCTCGCACATTTTAGAGTATACTTTCCCACACTCCAACATTGAATATTGCATTTACTTCCTCTTCTTCCATCGTACCACAATGCCAGGATGCATTAACCCTCACGTGAGTAAACACTTACCATTCTTCCTTCGTGTTTCGAGGAAATCAAGTCCACCACTACCAACCCACATAATTAGAAAACTCCGTGTCACCATAAACAACCCTGGGAAAATCGTCGACGGCCCCTGGTTGTTTTAAATTTCTGGCACTGAGAAATTCTATTCACAGCTGGGATGACAAAAAACCCGACAGAGATTTGAAACAAAAACCCAATAGGTAAATTCCAACTGTTACAAAGATTGGTTATGTTGTATCAATATGTTTCATAATATTCTCTTGTTCTCATCTGTTTGAAGCTCCCTATAACAAGTTGTTCATTGTTGTAGTTATTCTTGATATGTTAACCCAGGTAAAAAAAAATTGCGCATTTGAATAGGGATTGTTCCCTCATATATTTTTTTTCTTGGCATGACACTATAGGAGTATCTTATTCTATTGTCCTTGTGACAAGAATGGATTTTAACTTTCATAATTCTAAAATTTTGTAGATTGGTCTAAACTACAAACATAGCATTGACCTATACATTTGGACTACTTTCAATTTCTTTTCGTCTGTCTATGTTTTTTTGCATCTGGTTATTGTTCCTTGTTATCTTTGTTTATATTTGGTGCTATATGCAATATGTACAAAACAAGCTCTATATAACAAATTGTTCATAACCGTAGTTTACACCTTCTATTCTCCATATGTTAAAGTTCTATTTAAAATGGGTTTTTGATCATTTGTTATTTGAGGAATTGTAGAAGAGATGTTAGGAAAACATTTAAGAATCACATCTAAATGATAGATTATCAGAAACCCACATTAAATAAAACTTTAATAGAGGCAGGAAAACATACATAAACGAAGAAAAATGAAAGCAGGCCAAAGGTTTCTGTTGATTTTTCATTTACGTCTAATTCTTAAGTGTTACCCTAATTTACTTCTTACAATTGTTACATAGACTACTTATCTTGTACCAATATGTTTTATGATATTCTTTTTTCTTCATCTATTTGAAGTTCCTTAAAACAAAATGTTAATTGTCGTTGCTATTCTGTTTGTATGTTGAGAAAATATATTGATTAAGTTGCATTGTCAAAAGAGCCATTGTGGTGTTGGTTTGGTAATAGACTATTGTAAAAATTGTCACCCTCAGGTACATTTTATAGTAGATTTGAGGGTTTTAAAACTATTTTGCTCTTAAATTTCTAAGTTGTTTTACATGGGTATTTTGTATAAATAATTTGTCTATAATATTTAATGCCAAGCAATGTAGCTCAAATTTTGAATTAAGTCTATGGAATTATATGCATTTTGCATAGATTATTGCATTATATAATTGTTGTCATAACCTAAAGAAAATAGGTATCATCATAAAGAACTGGGTTTAAATAATTGATTTGGAAAGTTGAAAATATAGTTGTATAAGTGTGGAGAAATGTAGTAGACATAATACATTATGTTTTGTATTTGTAGTAGTCCATATATGATGATGCAAGGAAAAACCACAAAACCCATGCTCATTCTCCTCCCTGCCTTATTGGCATCATGAAGCCTCATGGGCTCTAGCAAAGCCCCCGAGCAAGAAAATTATGGAAGACCCATAAAAAATTTAATGGAGTCATATCATATATCAAACAATGGTGAAGTAGGGAAAATTTGGGTGTTTTCATATATGATTTCTTATATTGTGGTATTTTTTTGTTGTAACAACTTTAAAAAGATAGTCATGTTGATACAGAGATGCTTACATATAATTTTTTCCATAAGCTAAAAAGATAACTATAGAAACATGAAAAAATGTAAAGTGTATAATAGACTATGTTTATCGTAGTCAAGTGCATGTAAGAATTCATTCATGCATGTATATATGTAGCAACAAATCTATGACAATGAAAGGAAAAAGAACAAAACCCACGGATGTTCTCCTCCCCAACACATCAACATCATGAAGCCTCGTGGGCTCTTGCCAAACTGTTGAGCAAGTAAAGCATGAAACCCAGATGAGAAATTTCATGGAGTTTCATCATATATTGCACAATGACAAAGTTACAAAAAAATTGTGTGTTCTCATATATGATTTCCTTTTTCTAGTGTTTTTTTTGCTGCAATAACTTTAAAAAAAAGACAATGCTGATAATGAATTGGGCAGGATGGAACTTGTCTATAATGTTGATAAATATAGGAAAAGAATAATATATGGGAGATCTTGTTTCACAATAGAACCAATTTTGTGGATGAAATAGGCAGATATCGTTAAAAGCAAGACATCAAAGAATTAGAAAAGGTTTTTCTTCAAAGCATAGAATGCATATAAATAACTTTATAAACATACCTAATTTTGGTATATACTAGAGTGTATCTAGCCATGCAAGAAGAAAAGGGTTGAATGCATAACTTAGTAAAATATAAATTTATAAAACAAACCTTGTTTATGGTTAGAACTATGGTCATATTTTATGTACCAATTTTTCCACATTGGGCTTCATATCTTCTTGTCCATCTATGCTTGCATCGAGCCAAACATGATATTATTGCAACGCAACATTTTATTTGAATATATCAAAATATATGTGTCTAGTTCGATGTGTATGGAATGGAAAAAGAAACTGGAAAACAACTTACAACAAAAATAGGGGATGAGATGCTACAGATTGCGAAGCAAAACATTTTTTAAACCATCCAATCTGCTAGCTAACAGAGGTGGATGGTAGGATTTTACCATTTTGTACCCTTTGAATGAGGTAACCAACTCCACCATTGCCAACCCATGTGGTCAACAAACTCCACCGTCATTGTGAATGGGACCAAGGAAGCCCTTGTAAATTGCATGGTGTGCTATCATATATTAGGAAAAAATGCAATGTACAAAAGACTATATTTCTAAAAGTAATATACAGGAAGAGCGAAACAGTGAAATGCTCGAAAGATAATTATGTAGATCAACATTATACATATACATATACATATATGTATACACATACATATACATATACATACACATACACATACACATACACATACACATACACATACACATACACATACACATACACATACACATACATATACATATACATATACATATAAATATACATATACATACACATATAGATACATATACATATATATACATATACATATACATATACATATACATACAGATACATATACATATACATACACATACACATACACATACACATACACATACACATACACATACACATGCACATACACATGCACATACACATACGCATACACATACACATACATACATACATATACATATACATATACATATACATATACATATACATACACTTTTCACCCTTTGTTTATTGTTTGTATTTATCTCTGTGCATCTTTGGCGTTATATGCATTACCATATAAGCAATTGTAGTTAAATCTTCTTTCTTTCATCAAAAAAATATGGTTAGGGTTAGTAAATTTTTCACCTCTTCTATTCTCCATGTTTTTTAAGTTCTCTTTAATGTGGATTTCTGATCATCTTCCATTTACCTATGATTATTAAGTGTTTTCCTAATAGCTCTTTTACAGTTTCCCTATTTGTCTATAATATTTAGTGGCAAATTATGTAGCTTGAATTTTGAACTAACAAGCAACCTGTTATATAGATTTCTTCAAGTACGATATAGTTTTAGCTCTTCGTATTATATTTATTAGACCTAGATGCACATCTATATTTGACCTTTTTGTCTAGGTTAATCAATCAATTGATAGATTATTATTTAATTATCTTAAGATACATATGCATAGAAATACATGGCAAACTTGAAGTTGTGGATTAAATAATATTTATGAAAAGTATGGAACATTAAAGGATTCTTCTTTTTTTAAAAGTTATTAGTCATGCCTTTAATTATGAATATTCAATAAAAAAGTATTCCTAGAAAAAGTTAGTCCATAACTTTAGGTATGGCATATTTTCTCCAATGCTTATGTGGCAGTAGATAAATACATACACAAGTCTTAGCATCCCATAGTCAGCATTAAAAAGGAAAGATAAGGAGAAATGTTAAAAAGTGCAAAAAGAGTATTCAAAGGGTAGGCTTGCTAGTGCACCCTTTTTCTGAAACAGGGGCATATATCTTTAATATATCTGAAAGAAACAGTTTACACTTTTTTTGGAAATAAAGTTTTGTTTCTTTCACAATCATTGTTTTGAGTTGGTCCTCAGAATTGTAAGTGTTTGTTCTAATCAAGGCAGTAAAGATGTAATGTTTACGAACAAGACCTTTAATAACAACAACAAGATTTGGTGTAGACTCGGAGCTATCTTGCAACATGTAGAGGTCTTTTGTTGGAATTTGTAGTAAACTAGTGGTAGCTTTATCAAAAGCAATACACCAAAGGCTGGTTGAATGGTCTTGAGCTTTAACTACAGAAGGTAGCGATAGTTTCATTCCTCAATTTACATCTGGTAGTGATAAAAAACTAGACACCAAAATGGGGGCATGTGCATTTTCTTTTGCATTCTTTCCCATTAACCAATAAGGAGAAAGGGGGATAACAAAAATACTCAATTTTTGCAATTTGAACAATTGCTTTAAAAATGGCTTCAACAGTTTATGGAAAGCCAAGGAATTTGTTCAAGATGAATGCAATAGTAACTCTATCATTTGAAGGATGAAGCCTACAAGGTGTACAAGAAGATGAAACCATATGTTCTACTTTGATTGGGCTCGTGGATCTGACAGTGTTTTCCTCAGGAATAGAAGGGTTAATGTCAAGGGTTGTTCTTGTTGATGTGTTGATAAATTTTCCATTAAAGTAGCCTACACGACCACCCCACACAACAACTATGACTATATTAGCAGAAAGATACATCAACTCGAAGAAATCACCTTTTTCTTTCCAACTTGGGCCTCACAAATTAATATTAATGAAACAAATATAGATATCATATAGTTTAATGGTTCACCGGATTGTTTCAAATCCATTTTTCTTATGAACAGTTGATATGCACCCAATATGGACTACAATGCCACTAATATCAACCAAGATATTATCACTATAATTGGTTATGTCACTAATTTGCACAAAGGATGAGGGTTTTTTTGGCACAAAGATGTCATCTTCACACCATTTCATTATTGATTTTTCATCCAAAACAATTTCTAGATTGCTATTTAATTTATTGATTTTTTTATTTGCTTCCTTCACCGAGCTTCTTGATATTAAATAAGTTGCACCTATCCCAACTCGACCATAATGTAGTTCAACAATATCATCAAAACAAGTAACACAATTTTTTGTCCCCTCCATATCTATAATGTCAAAAATGAAATGTTGGCCTTCACCTCTTTGTTTATGGAAATGGTACATCTCTCTAATATGTGTTACATGCCCTTTCACTGCCCAAACATTTTGATAAATGTTCAAAGCTTTAATAGGGCTGACATTTGGAGGATTTTTTTTTTTTTTGAGGGGACAACTACACACCAAATTGAGGGGTCCGTTTAGAATGATAAGGTGACTCTGGTCCCAACATTTTCTCTTCTTACTGCTTGAAGAGATACCTAGGGGTCCCAATGATTTGACAATCTAACATAATCACAACTAAGCTAAATATGATTAAGGCCTTGAAAAAGAAGTAAAACAATAAATTGGACACATTATACAAGGCACATACAAAGGAGAAAGATAATTTTAAAAAATAGAGAAGAAACAATGCAACCCACCTTAAATCCTATACATTTCTATAGGCATAGTCTCACAAACATATGAGGGACCCTATTTTCAAGGAACCTAAAAGCAACAAATCATTGCATTTGGAAGTCAATGTTCTTATTTGCATATGGTGTCCACCAGACAAGACAACCTTATATCGCTCAACCTTCCCTTCAGCACCACCAAATTTTTTAAAGGACATGAGCTAAAGGGCCAGAGAGGGAACAACATCTCAAACATTGATGGAAGGAATTGCAAATGAAGTCAAAGTTGGTTGTTTCTTTGTATCCTACAAAGATAAGTTCAATTGAGGAAAATGTATTTCATCACACCAAATGGATAAAAGGATTAAGGAAAACAAAGGCTGCAAAGAGATGTTTTTATGTGCTTGAAAATATCAATGCATATGTACTTCCATATCCATATGCTTTACCAGGGTCAGCCATGTGTGCATACACCTAAAGGTCAATAAAATTGGAAACATAAATAGTAAAGGGTATGTGGTGTGCATTTCTGTATTTGAGAATCCTAAAATTAAAGGAACAGAAAGGAAATGTCCAGGTTGATTACAAAAGAGGAAGGAAACAATAACATTAAATTTGCAACAAGTATAAGGAAAAGGAAATATAAACTTAGGAAATAAAGATCTGGAGGCTGGTGGATGGTACCCTTAGAGTCGGACTCCACAGTGGAACCTGTGGGGGATGTCAACAAATCAATCACCAAATCAATTTTGGGGGGCTTTGGAGACCCATCCACAAAGCTCAATTTTGCATACATAGTTGTCCAAACTTTTAGATGGAGGAAATGTTGAAATTATATTTGACTGATTGGCAGCTCTATTTCACAATAAAAATAAAATATTAATGTATCAACATCCAATGGCAACTGGTAGAAAAATTAGAAGTATTGATAATATGGCACCCATTTTACTATTTTGATTAAATGAAAATGGGTATAACCATTCCACTTTTAATATTGTCCAAAAAACAAGAGATACAACAAGAAGAATTAAAATGATAAATGCAAATGTATATATCCCTATATGTATACGTTTATCTTTGAGGTTGCTTATATATGTATGCAGGTAGTTTTTTACTATGTTTATATATATACATATATGTAGATATTTGTATATGTTTTTAGTTGCTCCCGTCATCCTTTCTTATCAAGCAATAAGATATACAACAACAAAGAATAAAATGATTAAATACATATATCCATTTGTTGGAATCAAGCAACAGGAGGTGAATCGGTGTTGTGCAATTTTACTATTAATTTGATCTTCAAAGTACTTATAAAATTCAATCAAAATAAATATACATGGACATAAAGTAGCAACAACAACACCATAACACAAAAGGATTTTTCATTGAAAACCCTATTAGGGTGAAAAACCAAGTGGATGACCAATCCACAATATAATCTGATATACTCAAAGATGTTTACAAAATGGGAATGCACTTACATTGGAACAACGCCTAGAGCTCACTACTCAAAATCGAGAAAGGATCACTACCTTACAAAGTTTGGAATACTTCCAAATATTTGAACTAAGAAGTAGCATCTACAAATGCCGATTATAGTTCTACATCAACTCACAAAAAATCCTTAATGCACAAGTGAAACTAAACGGCTTAATCATTTTCTTGATCTTCTACTATTCACAACATACATCAACTCACATGAACATACACAAAATGATATAATTGATCACTTATATATATTCGACAAGGGTTTTGATTGCTCCATATCTGACTTCAACAAGATAAGAAAATATTCACAAGCATGTAAGCTTCAAATCATTCATAATATTCAATGTGAATCCACAGAGTTGACCATAGCATAGTGAGGACCCAAAACAAAGTGCTTTCGATTACAAAAACACTTAAACAATAACTCCTCAATTATCTGTGACACACTATATTCACCAAGTCAACTTTTATACACGAACAAAAAATTAGACAACCAGACCTCTTAACTTACATCCAAATTGATACAAGGCACCAAGATTTTTAGATAATACAAATTATGTGTCAAAAAATACTCCCTGAGATCTAAAACACAAAATAATAATAGACAATCTGCATATGAATCGAAGAACATGAAATTATCAAATGCTCTATTCTAACTTAGCAGATAAATACTAATCTTCAATCTTTCTACCGGTATGAGTGCTGCAAAATGCAACATACAAATCAACTACCTGATAAGGGTTTTCATCAAGGACAACACCATAAAGTATATGTAGTCTCTTGCCAACAATCTCCCCCTTTGGCATTGATGGCAAAACTTGGTGAAAAATAACCAAGTGTCAGATTAGTACCAACAAAAAATACACTGCCAACCAAAACTGCAAAAAGATCTTCAAAACTATAGCTCCCCCTTAGATGAACATACATTTTTCATTGTTCTACTCTCCCCCTTTGACATCAATGGAAAAGATAGGGAATCCACATACAAAGAAAATAAAAACTTCAAACTGTATTTGTACAAATTTTGTTCAACAATTTACACAAACTTGAAAATATCTGCCAAATTGGTTTTCAACAAATTCAGGTATGAGTCCCAACACTTCTTAAGACTCTCTAGAATAGTTATGTGACCACAAAACAAATAAGATTGCATTTTAGTTCTTTCAAGGTTTGCAAGGTCACTGACCACCAAAGCATCTTGTGCTTCCTTCAAAGCACTCAACATAGTTTCCATTTTTGGACCAATTAAACCTATAAGTTCACAAGCTATTCCCACAACTCTATCATTTTCATGCTTAAGACTCTTTATTTTTTCAAGTAGGGTATGTGCAGGATCATCATGGAAAAAACATGTCCTTAAGTGGCAAAAAATTTAGAAAAATCAGTGTTAGGCAACTTGACGTAAAAATTTGAATAAGTTATCTATATTATTTCAAAAATATGTAAAAATATAATTTGTAGAAAATTGAATGTAGTTTCTAAACTACTAGGTTTATTTAAAATAAATAAAATCTATTTGGTGAAAATTTGAAATTTCAATAGTAGGTACTTAAATTTAAGGGAAAAAATAAGAAGTAGGTGTTTGTCAACCACCCTAACCATAATAAAATGATAATATTTTTTTATAATATTTTATATATAAGTAGAGGAATCATGTCTGGATGTGATGCATTTATTTTGTAATTTTTTTTCAAGTAAATAATTAATTATGAAATTTTTATTACAACTTTTAAAAAATATAAAAACTCGTATATCTAACCACCTGAACTTGGTCAACACTTCATGAAATTTATTTTTTATTTTTTTAATCCTATAGTATGTGAAGCATAGAATGTGATGCATGTTTTGGATTCAAAAAATATGATACCACTTGAAAGTTATAGATATTTTTTAATCAGCCTATTGATCAAGACTTTAGTTGTAATTCTAATAGAAAATGAATAATAATTATTTATTAAATTCAAATTAAAGCATAATTTATATTGGTGGACAGCTGAGAATCTCCTCTAAAAACCCTTTTTGTTTTATCAATTTTTGGTAGAAAAAAAGTCGTCAGCCACATACCCTACAAATACCCATAATATTGCCACTTTTTGGCCCATCATGATCCTGCACATACCCAGTAAAGAGATAACTTGACCAAGGAATTTCAACATAAATAGTTAAAGGATCAAAAGCATCAAAAATAGCAGCTAACTCTTTCTCATGATCCTTAACCTTCTTCTCATTATCCTCAGTAAGTTTTGATAAAGAAAAACATGACTTATAGATTTTTCCACCTTCAGATAGAGCATTATGAACATCCTTTGCACATATAGCTAACATAAATTTATCTTTGGCTATCATACCTTTCAGAATATTGAACCTTTTGTCATCAAACTCCTTTTGTACCTTGATCAAATTTGACTTCTCAAGTGACTCAAAATGAGTACTTACCGAATTTATAAGCTTCTTAAGCTCACTAGAGGAGGAACCAAATTGATCCTTAACATGAGTAGGCATGATCTTGTCTAGAATACTAGATGCAAGATTCAATAACTCACTATCCTCAATGTGGGATTTTAGAATTTCTTCCCTAGCCTTAGCTTGTGAAAACGATACAACTTTCATTTTCTGAATTGGGGATAAAGTAGATAAATGAATAGGGCCTTCTCCCAACTCAAGATAAAAATTTTCCTTTTTCTTATCCAGAAATATCTTCACTGCCTTTGCAGTGTCTCTTGCTTCCACTGGATTTTCCCTAACTTCAACCTTCTTTTCCTCAACCATAAATTTTTGCTTGACATTTGGAATTTCAGCCTCTTCAATCGACATCTCCTTTTCTTGAACCAACACAACTTTAGGAGCTTCAGTCTCCATAGGTGTTTCGGTATGATGCACATCAGGAGGAATTTGAGTATCCTCAACTGTAACCCCTTCATTTACCAGACTAGATGAAATTTCTTCTACATGCTCTTCTTCAGAAACAACATCAATCATGTTCTTTAATAGAATTTCCTTCAGAATTCTCTCATTTTATTTTGCAACTTATTTTGTCCTACCCAACATAAGCTTGTTTATCCTTGATTTTCTCTTGAATTCTCTTTTTCCTTCTTTTAAGATTGACTACATTTCCTCAATTGGCATGACTAGACTTAGATTTGCAAGAATTCATTCTCTCATATGCTCATCTTTAGTAATAACACTAACTCTCCTCATATCCAAAATTTCATACAATTCCTTGGGAAATGTGCCATTATTTCAATAAGAGTCATATTGAAATTGTTCAAATATTTTATTGTAGCCTCCTCAAGGACTCTTTGACCAACAGTATCAAAATTACCATACACTTCACATAAAAGGCTTGAGATTTCCATCCTTTATTATACCTTTCTCAACTTCTTCTACGAACATACCTAGTTTCCCATGCTTCATCTTCTTCTTTTCTTTTTCTTTTTCAATGGAAGACTTGTCCATAGTGACTGTTGTTGCTGCTTGGGTGACCATATGCTTTATTTCCCTAACTTCTTCATTAGATTTTGTTTCTTCATCTTCTAAAATAGCTTCATACACTCTTGTGCTCTTATCCTTCTTCCTCTTACCAGATACCTTGACTTGA
This sequence comes from Sequoia sempervirens, assembly GCA_007258455.2. Taxonomy (NCBI): domain Eukaryota; kingdom Viridiplantae; phylum Streptophyta; class Pinopsida; order Cupressales; family Cupressaceae; genus Sequoia; species Sequoia sempervirens. Next base: position 45,224,981 of record VDFB02018296.1, read on the forward strand.
GCTTTTGCATGACCGGATAGAGGTGGGTATGTGTAGGATCATGATGGGCCAAAAAGTGGCAATATGATGGGTATGTTGCTGACGACTTTCTTTTACCCAAAATTGATGAAACAAAAAGGGTTTTGAAAGGATATTCTCAGCTTTCCACCAATATAAATTATGCCTTACTTTGAATTTAGTAAGTAATTATTATTCATTTTCTATTCAAATTATGACTAAAGTCCTGATTGATAGGCTAATTGAAAAAAATCTATAGCTTCAAACAATATCATATTTTTTAAATCAAAAATATGCATCACATTCTATGCTTCCCATACTATAGGATTAAAAAAATAAAAATTGAATTTCATGAATTTTTGACCAAGTTAAGGTGGTCAAACATACGAGTTTTTATATTTTTTAAAAGTTGTAATAAAAAGTCATAATTAATTATTTACTTGGAAAAATATTACAAAAAAATATGCATCACATTAGGACATGAGTCCTCTACTTATATCTAAAATATTATCATTTTATTATGGTTAGGGTGGTCAGACAGACACCTACTTATTTTTTCCCTGAAATTTAAGTACTATTGCATTGAAATTTAAAATTTTCACCAAATAGATTTTTTTTTAAACAAACCTAGTAGTTTAGAAAATAAATTCAATTTGCTACAGATCCTATTCTTACATAATTTTGAAATAATATAGATAACTTATTCAAATTTTTACGTCAAGTTGCCTAACTCTGATTTTTCTGAATTTTTTGCCACTTAAGGGCTTTTTTTTTATGATGATCCTGCACATACCTAGGTGCAAAGCTACTTGTTGATCTAGTTTAGGAAGAGGATGCTACCAAAATGGTAGATTCAATTTTAGGTTCTTTTCCTTTTTCAACATCTACTTGTTCTCTCTTCCTTCTGGCTTCTCTTACTTCTACAGATATTCCCATGCTTTCTGCAAAGACTTCCACTTCCTTTCTTACTCTTCAGACTATCATTGGCTTCTTTAACTACTCATAGAATTGCATGTCCTTTTTGGCATAAGTTCCAAACCTTTCTTTAGATAGATCCAAAGGCTTACTCAACAGATGTTGTGCATATAGCTCCAAGATTTCTTCCTCAACTTCATATCCCATTGGAATAATCCAAATGGTTCTTGGATTAGCTACTTCCATCAAGCATTGATCAATATCCACCATAAGAAAAAATTTGTCCTTATACTTCTCAACAATAGAAGTATGAATCCTTTCCCTTGCTTCCATTATATTCTAAAAGTTCTTGAGATATCCCTAGATTGCAGTTTTCCTAACTTGACTATCACCAAGGTTGAATAACATCTCTCTAATCTAAACACCTATAGGCTTATCACCTCTTTTTTAGAACACTTTCCTGACTACCGGAACTTCATTAATGAAATAAAAGAAAAAAAACAACAAAAACTTACCATATTTAAAAGAATTCTTCTTGTCTTTCTTTATTTTTCCAAGATTCTCCATAAGCTGACTTCGAAGCAATTCACATAGGTCATACTTTGCATTCTCCCTTACCATTTGATAAGCTACATATATGGCAGTACCGGATACATAATTTTCTCTACTGGAGTGATATATCTTATAACCAATGGCCATCGAGGAAAATTTTACATCCACATCAGTGATGTTATCAATTGTCATTGCTATTCTGTCAAATGTTGAACCAGTCACATCTATGACTGTCTGATTCTTTATAGACTTCATAATAGGAAAACCATCATAAGAATTTAAACCTATAACAGCTCTTATAGCTTCTTTTATTATCTTGAAAGGTTGATTCAACCACATAAATTCAACATGGACTCGACTCAAGATGTACAAGACCCATTCACTTTTATCAAACGTGGGGAATTTCACAAAATGCATGAATTTCTTCTCCTCTATGATTTTGAATTGAGGCTTAACACATAAATCCTCTCCAACAATGTGTTTGGAATATAGATTCAACAACTACGAGCTTCCTAGCTCCTCAATATTAACATGAACATATGCCCTAATATCTTCAACATGTAAAACTTTGTATGACATAGACGAAGATGCACCTAAGGGCTCGGTCTCAACAGACTTGAAAGGGTAACATTTTTGAACTTTGGACGGGGTCTATCCTTCACTTCAATTACCAATGGAGTAGGGCCATTTCAATACATTCATAGGTTTACAAGTTTTCCCAAAAATACCTTTTAGTTGGAGTAGGGTTTGAGCTTTGAATCACCTTCATGCTTGAATTCTCCCAAATTTCACCAAAGTTTTCTTCAGAGCTCAAAAACTTCTTCTCAAAATTCAAAGTGACAAATGAAAGATAGAAATGACCTTTTCATCCCTTACACACCTAAATTTTTGACGTAATAAATTATTTTTCCCTAACTCATTCGGATACCATATTTTCATAAATTATTTTTCCCTAACTCATCTGGATACCATATTGTAATAAATTTTTTCAATGACTCCATGAATCTCTCAGCATTCAGAAGATTTTCTTTCATTTCCTGGACATCATATTTTGACAGATCAAGATCATCTAGGGCCACCATAAGTTGTTGTTGAAGACTACTTGAATCGATTGAAACAATTTCCAAGATCTTCCCAAGTTGTTAAAATCTTTCTGAGGAAGTAAGCTCTGATACCAATTGTTGGAATCAAGCAACACTGAGAGGGGGGGTGAATCAGTGTTATGCAATTTTTTACTTTATTAATCTGATCTTCAAAGTACTTATAAAATTCAATCAAAAGAAATATGCATGAACATAAAGTAAGCAACTAGAAGACCATAACACAAGGATTTTTACATGGAAACCCTATTAGGGGAAAAACCACGATGGATGGCCAATCCACAATATAATTTGAGTATACTCAAAAATATCTTTACAAAATGTGAATGCGCTTGCATTCAGGCACATTGCCTAGAGCTCACTTCTCAAAATCAGAAAGGCTCATTGCCTTACAAAAGTTTGGAATACTTCCAAAGACTTGAATTGAGAATGTAGGAATGTACAAATTCCTGATTATAGTTCTGGTTAGGCTCAACAATAAAATTTGGCTCTTTTAGACTGATTCTGCTCTTCTGCTTTGTTCTACATCAACTCACAATAAAAATCCTTAATGCAGAAGTGAAACTGCATTTAATCTTTTTCCCAATCTTTTGATATTCACAACATACAACAAATCACATCGACCATACACCAAAATGATATAATTGATCACTTATATATATCTGCTACAAGGGTTTTGATCACTCCATGTAGACTTCAACAAGATAAGAAAATATTCACAAATTCTTGGCTTCAAATCATTCATCATATTCAATGTGAATCAACAAGAGTTAGCCACAACATAGTGAGGACCCAAAAAAAAATGCTCAATCACAAAAACACTCAAACAACAACTCCTCAATTATCCACAATACACTATATTCACCAAGTCAGCCTTTATACATGAACACAAAATTAGACAACCAGACCTATTAACTTACATCTAGATCAATACGAGGCACCAATATTTTCTGATAACATAGATTATGCATTGAAAAATACTCCCTAAGATCCACAACACAAAATAATAATAGAAAGTCTGCATATGAATCGAAGAATGCGAAATTACCAGATGCTCTGTTCTAACTTAGCAGATAAACACTAATTTTCAATATGTCTTCTGGTATGAGAAAAATGCAATGTGTAGATCAACTAGCTAACAAGGGTTTCCATCAATGACAACACCATAAAGCATCTATAGTGTCTCTTACCAACAACATTGAATTTCCCCTTTGTCTACACATTTAAAAAAAATATATAACTAGACATATATATCTAGTTGTACACATGTATATATTTATTTATATATACACTAGTATATCTAAATAAATGTGTATACTATATTTATTCCTGACTATGTAGTCATTAACATGCCAAGCAAGGACCTACATAAAAATGGGCATAATGTCAAAGGTGCACAGTGGCAAAAAGGAACAATAAGCAAAGGGAGAAAGTTCTACAAGTCAACAACATATTTTAAACATTGTAGCCTGTTAAAATATTTATGCAAAAATTGACATTTACCTATGGGCTATTTGTTTCAAATTTCTTCTAGGATTTTCATTAGCCTAGATGTGAATAGAAATCCTTAGCACTAGGGGCTAGTTTTTGCCGATAGCCGGTGGGGAGTTTCTTGGGGTTGTTTATGACAACGTGGAGTTTTCTAATTACATGGTTTGGCAGTGGTGGAGTTGGTTGCCTCAATACACGAAATCAGAATGGTAGGTGTTTTCTCACGTGAGGGTTAATGCATCCTGGCCTTGTTGTACTATGACGCTGGAGGAAGTAATTTCAATATTCAATGTTGTAGTGTGGGAAAGTATACTCCAAAATGTGTGAGAAAATATATTGATTAAGTTGCATTGTCAAAAGAGCCATTGTGGTGCTATGATATTTTTAACTCTTTTTAAATCAAAGTCTACATAAATATGAATAAAGATACCATACACATCTATTTAGATATACATGTGTATATATAAATTACTGTTGGATTTTCAAACAAGCCACAGTGGTCTTGGTCTGTATATATGGATATATATATCTTCCTATATGTATATTTTTAAATATGAAATGTGGAATTCAATACATATATATATGCTTATATGTATATGTCTATGTTTTAGGGAATTCAATACAATTTTGCATGAGGGTTAACGCAACCTGATGTTATTGTACAATGGTGCAGGATGAAGTAAATGCAATATTAATTGTTGCAGTGTGGTAAAGTATAAAAACATACATGAGAAAAGGTTGGAAAATAGCATTGGATAATATTAATTTTGATATATAGTTTACATTCCATACCATTCCCTTTCAATGGATTTTAAGTTAAATTTGTCAAAAGAAAAGTAAGCAATAAGATGTAAAAAAATGTGTATAGCACCAAAGATGCATAGAGATAACAAGGAACAATAACCAAAGGCCAAAAAACATACACAAAACAAAAAAAATTGAAAGCAGTGCAAAGGTACAAGTCAATATCATGTTTGTACTTTATACCAATCTATAAAATTTTAGAATTTTGAAAGTTAAAAACAATTCTTGTCACAAGGAAAATAGAATAAGAAACTCCTAAAGTGTCATTCCAAGCAAAAAAAATACACGAGGACACAATTCTTAATTAAATGCACACAAATATTTACCTGGATTAAGATATGAAGAATACAAGAGCTAAACTGTGGCAATCAACAACTTGTTACATAGAGCTTCAAACAAATGAGAAAAAGAGAATATCATGAAACATATTGATACAAGAAAGGAAATCTATGTAATAGTTGGCTTATCAATTCAAAATTCAATCTACATTATTTGGCACTAAATATTATAGCCAAATAGGGAGACAGTAAAAGAGCTATTAGAAAGACACTTAATAATCACAAGAAAATGACAAATGATCAGAAACCCACACTAAATAGAACTTAAAAACATGGACAATAGAAGAGGTGAACTACAATAATGAGCAGTTTGTTATGGGGATGTGGGAAAAACAATATCATGAAACATATCAATACAAGACAAGCAATCTATGTAACAGTTGGCTTGTCAATATAAAATTCGAGCTACATTTATTTTGTACTAAATACTATAGACAAATAAAGAAATTGTAAAATATTTTTTAGAAAAATACTTAAGAATGACAGGTAAATGATAGATGATCGAAAACTCACATTAAATACAAATTTAAGAGAGGTAGAAAAATGTACATAGACCAAAAAAATTGAAAGCAACCTAAAGGTACAGATCAATGCCATGTTTGCAGTTTATAGCAGTCTACAAAATTTTAGAATTTACAAGAGCTAAACCATGACAATGAACACTTTGTTATAAAGAGCTTGAAATAGATGAGGAAAAAAGAATATAATGAAGCATATTGATACAAGACAAAAAATCTATGTGAGAGTTGGCTTCTCAATTCTAAATTCAAGCTACATTGTTTGGCACTAAACACTCTAGACAAATAGGTAAATTGTAAAAGAATTATTACGGAAAATACTTAAGAACCACATGAAAATAACAGATGATCGAAAACCAACATTAAATAGAAATTTTAAATATGGAAAAATATTCAACTCAACAAATAGGAAAAATGTTTAAATTAGGACAAGATAATAGGATGCACTATCAAGAGGATGTATTCTCACTTGCAATCAATCCAAGACATAGAAATGACTAAATAGAGGATTGATCTAGACCATTTGTCATTATGATAGGATAAGGGTTGTTAAATTTTAGATTTTAGGTCAAATTATATGTGAAATTAAGATAAATTAAGCATTAAGACTTTGCATTTAAAACAACAAAAATACATCAAATAAACTTGATATAGAAATGATAAAAGAATATACCTTATTGAAATTAAAAAGGTTACAATGGTAGACCTTACTGGAAATTAAATCTTCAATGTTGTATGTTGATCCTCAAATGAAGATCAAAGATCTTGTAATGAAAAATCTCATAGAAGATAAACATGTTAGGGATTAGCTATCATATATTTCACCATATATTTGAAGGCACATCATACATTTTAACAATAATGAACAGTTTGTTATACGATACTGGAAAAGAAATATCATAGACAAATAGGGAAATTGTAAAAGAGATATTAGGAAAACACTTAAGAGTCACATGGAAATGATGGATGATCAAAAACCCACATTAAATAGAACTTTAAAATATAGAGAATAGAAGAGGAAAACTACAATATTGAACAATTTTCTTTGTGTGTCTAGAGGAAAGAATGCCATAAAACATATCGAAAAAACACAAGCAATCTATGTAATAGTTGGCTTGTCAATTATATATTTTAGTACATTATCTGGCACTAAATATTATAGATAAATAGGGAAATTGTAAAAGAACTATTAGAAAAACATACATACATACATATATACATATGTACATATACACATATATATACAAATATATATAGATATAGATATATATACATATACATATACATATACATATACATATACAAACACACATATATATATGTATATATTTATTATGTATATATGTAATATATATATATACATTACATATATATATACATACATATAAATACATACATACATATATATATACACATACACACACACACACACACACACAACTCACAGATTCCAGAGTATAACAATTTTAAAACCCTCCAATCTGCTATAAAATAAAGGTGGAGGAAACAATTTTTACAATAGTTTGCTATCAAACCAAGATCATAACATGGCTCCTTCGACAATGCAACTTAATCAGTATATTTTCTCGCACATTTTAGAGTATACTTTCCCATACATACATACATATATATATATATATACATATGTGTGTGTGTGTATACATACATATATTCTAAATTCGAGCTACAATATTTGGTGCTAAATATTATAGAAAAATAAGTAAATTGTAAAAGAACTATTAGGAAAACACTTAAGAACCACAACAAAATGATAGATGATCGAAAACCAACATTAAATAGAAATTTTCAATATGGACAAATATTCAACTCGAGAGACAAAAAATAGGTTTAAATTAGGACAAGATCATAGGATGCACTATCAAGAGGATGTATTCTCACTTGCAATCAATCCAAGGCATAGAAATGAGTAAATAGAAGATTGATCTAGACCATTTGTCATTATGATAGGATAATGTTTGATAAATTTTAGATTTTAGCTAAAATTATATGTGAAATTAAGATAAATTAAGCATTAAAACTTTGCATTTACATCAACAAAAATGCAACATAAAATAAACCCACCATAGAAATGATAAAAGAATATACTGTATTGACATTAAAAAGATTACAATGGTAGACCTTACTAGAAATTAAGTCTTCAATATTGTATGTTGGTCCTCAAATGAAGATCAAAGATCTTGTAATGAAAATCTCATAGAAGATAAACATTTTAGAGATTAGCTATCATATATTTCACCATAGATTTGAAGACACATCATACATTTTAATGACATAGAACAATTTGCTATAACATACTGAAAAAAAAGAATATTATAGATAAATAGGGAAATTGTAATTTAAGAGCTATTACGAAAACACTTAAGAATCATAGGAAAATGACAAATGATAAAAAAACCACAATAAATATAACTTTAAAATATGGATATAATAGAAGAGGAAAACTATGATACTAAATAGTTTGATTTGTGGGTCTGGAGGAAAGAATCTAATAAAACATATCGATACAACACAAGCAATCTATATAATAGTTGGATTGTTAATTCTAAATTTGAGCTACATTATCTAGCACTAAATATTAAAGACAAATAGGGAAATTTTAAAAGAACTATTAGAAAAACATACATACATACATATATACATATATAAATATGAACAGTTTGTTATAAGATACTAAAAAAAAAGAATATTATAGAGAAATAGGGAAATTGTAAAAGAACTATTAGAAAAACATACATACATACATATATATGTATATATATGTATATGTATATATATGCATATGTATATGGGTATGTGTAGAATCATGATGGGCCAAAAGTGGCAATATGATGGGTATGTGGCTGACAACCTTTTTTTAACCCAAAATTGATGAAACAGAAAGGGTTTTAAAGGAGATTCTCTTTCCACCAATATAAATTATGCTTTACTTTGAATTTAATAAGTAATTATTATTCATTTTCTATTTGAATTATGACTAAAGTCCTGATTGATAAGTTGGATTGAAAAACATCTATAGCTTTCAACGACATCACACTTTTTTAATCCAAAAATACGTCACATTCTATGCTTTGTATACTATAGGATTAAAAAAAGAAAATTTGATTTTCATGAAGTTTTGACCAAGTTAAGGTGGTCAAACATATGAGTTTTTACATTTTTAAAAATTTCTAATAAAAAAAATCATAACTAATTATTTACTTGGAAAAAAATTACATAGTAATATGCATCACATCAAGACATGAGTCTTTTACTTATATCTAAAATCTTATAAAAAAATATTATCATTTTATTATGGTTAGGGTGGTCAGACAGATACCTACTTCTTAATTTTTCCCTAAAATTTAATTACTATTGCATTGAAATTTTAAATTTTCACCAAATAGTATTTTTTTTTAGACAAACCTAGTAGTTTAGAAACTACATTCAATTTGCTACAGATTCTATTCTTACATATTTTTGAAATAATATAGATAACTTATTCAAATTTTTATGTCGAGTTGCCTAGCTCCGATTTTTCTAAAAAATTTAGCACTTAAGGACCCGTTTTTCCCATGATGATCCTACACATACCCATTTATATGTATGTATATATATTGTAGACATGCAAAATTAACATTATGCATTTAATTAGGTCCATTCATCAAGTAAACCAGGTGTCACATTCATCCACTCATCAAATTAATCAAGTTCACCTTCATCCATTCATCAGGTAAACTCATTAATTTCAATCTCCTAAGGTCATTAATTTAAAATTAAATAAACTTTATCATCAACCTTTTAATTAAATAAATCAAACATTCATTTAATTAAATCCCAAATGCATTTTCATCCCTTTTTTATTTAAATAAATCCAAATATTCAAGTCAAAAGGGTCAAAACATCCTAATCATCATTAAGCTAATCTAATCCTAATTAGCCTAACCTAACTACCCATCACATTCTCTAGATTTTTCCTAAGATACTAATTTATTGATTTATTAAAATCAACATTTTCCATCAACATGGCATCTTTGAGGAATATTCCCTCAAGTTTGAATTCAAAATCAAGTGGACATGTACATCCAACAAAGCAATTAATGTCTCTTACATGTCCCTTGCACAAGTCAAACTCAACATTTAGTCTCAATTTCAAATTTGAAATCTCCCTCTCTTTGGCACATTGACCAAAATGTGGTCATCCTCAAGCCTATCACAAGTTGACAAGTGGGCTCTTTTCATTGGCTTATCTTTAGTCCCACATCCTCCATGTTTGGCATTCTTTTACCACTTTTGGCCATAAATAGAGGTCTCCTCTATTGTTCAAATCCTCCACAATCATTCATGTAAAGTCACTCTCTTCAAAAGAACTGATTTTTCCACCATCACTCCATCTTCAAGGAATTTCATCATTTAGCTTATCTATCAAGGATTGGGAAAGGGCTATTTTCCACAATAGCACCAATCCACTATGAGATAAACATACGTCATGTTTTTCATGTTCTTATTTAGCTTGCTTTTGTCATTTGTTTGCATTTAGAAGCATTGATGTATCATTTCATAGAGATGTTATCTATTTTTTTTAGCAACTAACCATACTAAATGTGTGTGTGTTGGAGGTTTTAACAAGTTACAGATTTCACCACCACATAAATGGTGCTAGGAGGGCTTTATCACTTGAACATTTGTTTCTATTGTCAATCTGATATTCTGATGCCCGATTTATCACATATGCACCTTACTATTTAACAATGGTATCTTAGGCCTAAATAGTATGCAATTTATTGATACTCACACACTTTATTGATATTGGGCATCAGAATTAGCTCTGTGTTTAGAGCTTACCCAAGGTTGTTCATGCGACCCCTAGACATGACAAAACTGGACTATTTTTACATAAAATCTATTGTGTTTAGGGTATTAAATTTTGGTGGCATGTTTCTTTGCTAAATCTGCATTCGAAGGTGAAATCATTCTCAGCATATAGTTGGTACATGAGTTCTTTCCTTCATATCTTTTTAAATCTTTGTCTTAGGCAAAGTGCTACCAGTAGATACCACGATTATTTCTATTAGATTTGACAAAATCCTTTCTTCATGCATTATATGAATGTTTGTAACCCTTTCCAAAGCTTCCATTAAGGCGCAGGTAGGGATGATGTTGGGATGATTGGTGAGTCTGTCTTTACACCCGCCAATTACTTTCTCTTGAAGTTTGTTTTATGTTGTTTGAAAGTTTTAAACAAAGGTTGTATTTTTCACTTTTCACTTACCAATTGTGTTGTTACAAATATAAGCTTAGAAATATAGCTGAAAGCTAGGCTATCTCTTTTCTCAGTAGTGTCATCCCTCATCATTATGCTATATCAATTCCACACCATCCATTATATTCGACTACCTTTTCCTTTTATTTACACCTATTCGCAACTCAACAACATCACTTAAAGCAACGGTACATATGTCAAACAGCCTGCAAAGGACATTCAAAGTCATGGAGGCTTGCAAGACACACCATAGGCCTCAAATCAATTGATCTCTACCCAATATACAGTGAGCACCCATATGTGAAAAGACCACATCTTTTAGAGGCACATGTGGATTGCTTGTGTTAAGCTTGCAAATTTTTTTGGTGATACACTGATGTTTGATATATTAGACTTTTCTAATTTGCATTCACATCAATACTATTGGAAGCATTAAGTGCCCTTTAGACTCTTAGCTTTCTAGAAAAGTCTTCACCAGTACTTCCTGGCGATTTAGTCAGTGGTGCAAGATATACTAGATATTGCCTAGAACCTATGTTTTTTCTACTTGTCACAAATTCTCTTTACTCTCTGATCTGTAAGGATGATACTTGTATATTGAGCCTTTGTTGCACCCATGAAGCAAAGTTGAACAAGCTCGTACATTGTTGTACACATAGACAATATCATTTTCTTGAGCCAAAACAGTATTTCATGCATTACGACTTTTGCAGATACAGTGAATGTAGTCCATATGTAATGGGTAATGGCATAATGAATATAGTGTATGGTTTGATGTGACATGCACTAGTGATGATGATAAACTACTCCTGACGTGATAAACTACAACAGTTTCCTCTTATCTATGTTTTGATGTATGTCCGCACCCTCTTAAAAAGAAAAAATGTCATTCTTAGCATAGAGAGGATGCTACACAAAGATTGTGGAATTGAGCATTACACCTGTTGAATCCATTTGCATTGAAATATTCTATGAACATTCCTAATCAACCCATTTTTTGTATATCTCTGCAATAATTGCATTTCATGAGATGAGATCTCTTCGAGGTGTTTTATTAAGCAGTTATTGTGCCTTGTCTATGTTTCCACGCCTTGCATTAATGCCTTATAGGTAGTCACGATTACAACATTTACAACTATTCTTTGATGGATGCCTATAAATTGTTTCGATGCTTCTATTTGGCCAAACGCGGGAGGAATGCTAACATATTGTGATTTCTTATCACTACCTAGATCTGGATTTATGAATAATGTCCCTTCACATCAATCAAGGCTTCTGGGAATTGAATTGTATGCAATGGCTTGAGTGATTTTGGGTTGGTGGGAAGTTAAAGTTGTTGATTGTTTAGGATAATGGATATCGGCACCATGGATCTACTTAGATTAATGGATTTGTCGATTATAACTATCAAATTAATGTTCTTTGTGCCAAATTTATGGTATGGAGAAGTAGAACTGACCAGAGTTAGGTACATGGTTCAGGTTTAGGAGAGCTTTTGCAAATCTTGTTTAGGTTGAATGATTTGATAGTTTGGTTCACTTTTTTCAACGTTTATTTTTTTTAATGATAAAGTTAGCTTTTTAGCAATTAAGGTCAGTAATAATGATTTGAGAGTCTGGTACTTGATTGTCAAATTTGGAATTATAGTTGCATTATCTAAAAAGTTTCTAACACCTCTTCAATAAAGCCATTTTGTGCACATCCTGCAATCAATGCATTTCATGAGCTAACATCTCTTTTTGTCTTTCTGTCCAACTATCCACGTTCCTATTCAATATTTCCATGATAGACATATAGAATAGTACCTTCTACATCATGATCCACTAGCAAAAGTTGTAGAGTACTGTCATGCACCTACCATTCTATTAAGTCAAGTGTTATCAATGCTCATAAAATGAGTGTCTGGATACTTGGGTGCCCAAGAAATAGGCTACTGAAAGGCTCTGGCACCAACCACCATGCTGATATTTCAAATCAAGTTTTATAAATTTGTGCCATCTCTAAATTCGTTGGTTGTTGTGCAAATAACTAGCAAAGGTAGCGTCTATTATCTATAGCTTTAAAGGCTGTAGTTGACAGTGGTGGGTAATGATTTTAATATAGTGAATATAAATAAATTGCTACATTTTAGTCTTTTTCTTAATCACTGCATTAAATGCTTTGATTCTCTTTTCATATTGTCAAAGTAAATCAAGGAGAGATCTGATGTTATTTATAATGCTACATTAAAATCTAAGAGTGGAGAGGCCACACAAAATATGACAGTACTAGCACTTATAATGCCATGCATCTTGGGAGACAAAGCCTCAAATTTTTTGAAGTAGTTAGATATGTGTAATGATTAGGCTCCTTTGAAAATCCTTGATTGCAGTTTACTTGCTATCTTCCCATTATACATCTACTTCTGTAAGCTGAGGGAAAGTTGTGTTTTATTTGGATTCTGGTTGTTTGAACTTCCCAATGTCATTAAGAGGAGTGAGCATTTAAAAATTTTGTAGATTGAGGCTCTTTCTTTCTTTCTTTCTTTTTTTGGAGAAGGGTGATATTGAAATCTATATCTATCATTATGGAAAATCTTATACCTATGCACATATTTATCATATCTTGATTTATCCATTAAAACTAAAGGATTCACATGTCTTTAGATTTTTCAAGATGCAATCATCATGTCATACAGGTATTTAATAATGATCATTTAAAAAAAAAAAAATTGCTTTTGATTTTATAGGTGTGGCATTTGAAGGGTAGAAGTCACGGGTTTTCTTTTTATAATGGTTCTTTACTATTAATCTTTGGTTCATGTTTAATGTATCAGTGATTTGGTGGGTTATCTTAGTTTCTGATAATTTTGTATTATTTGCAAGATAGGTTGACATCAAGATCAAGCATTGGAATCAAACAAAGACAAAAGCTAGATCAGAGTTAAGGATTCGAGCATCAAACTTGAAAATCAAAAGTGTTTTTTTAATGCTATGAGCTTTTGTCGCACGCCTTAATTTTTTTATTTTAGGCTAACTCATTTTTTTATTTTTGGTGCTTAAAATGAACTCATCATTGCTTTGGAAATTAAAATGAACATGTGCATTTCATGTCTTGTAATCTTTTTCACAATGTAATATCATCTAAAATGCGTATGTGCTTCTCTCACGCCTCACGGCGATCTTGAGAATCAAAAATATTTTTTTGATATTAAGTTGTCAAAAAGATTGCCTCCACACTTCAGTTTGGGCTTTAAAAAATTTAACAAGATCTTGTGCGAGTGTGACTGGAGGCATTATCGCGTATATTCTCTCTCTTTGTTGCCATCAAAGATTGATCGAGTTGCGGATTTTTGTCTTTACTCGCTTTTGTTTATCCTAGAGGGCTTGCCTTGGGGAAAAAGTACTCACCCAAGAGAACGACTTAACTGGTAGCACTCTAAAGCCAAGAGTATTTCGAGCCAGGATATAAATGTGGGTATTGGAAGAAACGCCAATATCACGCAGTTGATTCTGACGAGATGGATCCAAAATGGGACTCTCGCCATATGGGTCTATCTCCATGAATGGAAAATCCAAAATAGAAGCCTTATTCTGTAGTGACCAATTGATCCATTCAGCGAGTTTATCAAAGTGGTGCATTGGAACTTAGATTCCAAGAAGTTACTTGCCATGTCCAATCTTGGTTGAAGTATAGAGGTTAAGACTTCATTCTTAACATACCTTTATACTCTTTCCTTGGTTGTATGTAAAATCATCTCTTCTACGAAGGGCATGAGGAAAGCCCACCAAGAAAAATGTACCAATTGAGCTAGGGTGTTATATTCCTTGTGAGTCAGTTTGAAAACACAGTGCTTTAATCAAAAACATTGGAAAACCAACATTCAACATGAGCATCAAATCTCAAACCCTTTAGGAGAAGTAAATATCCTTGAAAAAATTCACATGTTATTGCTTTCCCTTGGGATTTGTATCCTTAGAGGCTTCTCAACATTTGGATTTCATCTCAATTTGCTTCTACTAAAGTCAACTTTAGGTAACCTTTGCCTTGATTTCCTCGATTTCTGCATAATGCACTTTGTGGGATGAAAGAGAATTAGGACATTGGACATTCAGTCAAAAACCTAATCAAGAGTGTGTTTGTGGTAAAAATAATCCATTAAGCAAAGATTAAATCAATTGGACCCTACATATGTGCTTGGCATCTTTTGGTCATACGATTTTCATGCAAACATTGGTCTTTTGATTTTGAATTACTCTTAGAGAAAGGCATGTTCTTCACTATCTTGGCCTAGTAAACAAGTCCTTATTAGGTTCATTTAGGATCAAATCAAACAACTCATCCATCGAAAACATTTATCATCTTCATCCCACAAACAAATTTAGAACTTTGGAAACATCATTCTAGACTTGGGTACATCCTTTAATCAAATCAAAATCATTTGTTTAGTTAGGTGTGTGGGAATGCATCTTTTCTCATACATTTAGTTAAATCAACAATCCTTTGAACAAGTTCATCCTAAGATAACATCTTACATCTTAGGGTTTATAGGTTCATTATCCAATCAAACCAATGAAAATCAAACCCCAAGTCTAGCATTGATCCAAATTCCCAAAACGTTCAACACTCATATCATTTCCCCTTTTTCATCCTTCATATCGTCATTAGTCCTAAGAAACTTAGAGGTCACTTTTGCAACAAGGTCAAAACACAAGAGGAACATGGAATATAAACTTGATCCATACATCATGAGTAATCCAAATCAATTGAACTTTCAAAGCCTTACAATGCCAATTGATTACAATGATAATGGCACAACTAGTGAGTATCCCCAAATCAAAGATTGGAGGACATTTCCAGATCATAGATCTAAATCCAAACCTACAAGTTTGTCAACTGAATAATCAATGCATGAGCCTTCAAATGAACAACGTCATCCCACCAAATCCCTACATACCAAATGAGAATGTCCCAAGTACAAGTTTTCCAAACATGAATTCGGAAAACTTTAGGATAAATATGTCTGCAAATCATATGAATATTGTTCAAAATCCAAACAAGATGTTAACGAATCCAAGTCAAGGTAACACCATGCAAAATCAAATCAATGAGATTCCCAGCATCAATAATGGTTAATTTCAACCTATCATGCCAAATCTGAACATCATCCCAAATCAAAACATTGTCCAAAATCAAACACAAGTACACACTCCAAATCTTCTTAAACAAAATCCAAATCAACTATATCTAGGGAGTCAAGATCGAAATCAAGATCAAATTTGGTGAGATCAAATTGATACACTTACCAAAATAGTTGAGTAATTATGCCAAGAGACATCTCCACCATCATTACCCATATCAACATCATTCCTTGGTTTAGGACTTCCCCCTTTACCTAGCACCAATCACTCCATCCAAATCAATCCACCTAACACCAATCAATCCATCACATCAAATCGTTTGAGTATACCATCGACATCGGGCCAATAGATGGTATTCAATCAAGCAACAATGTTGATCCCAACAAATCAAAATATGGTCTCCCAATGGCCTATCACCTCGGTCATTCCAACCATCCCTATCACTTCGATCATTCCAACCACCACTATCACGTCCATCACATCTCAAACCCTCACGATCACTCCAAGCATATCTCAACCACTCATCACTACATCCAACACAATTCCAAATCCGCCACCACTACCACCAAAACTAAATGCAGCAAGACAATATGACATTGTACTAACAACTCATCAGGCCTACCAAAAGGCCATCCAACAATATCTAGCCACGCAACAAGAAAAACAAGCTCAACAAGTGCAACAAGCCTCTCAACCTACCCAACGAGCACAAGCACAAACACAAAAAATGACAACTGTTGAGAACAAGGATCAAGATCAATCCATCATTGAGCACCTTGAAGCTGTGTCTACTCCATCCAATGATCAAATCAACATATGTCAGAAGTCACTTTTCAATCATGATCAAAATCCACCAACAATACCCAAAAATTATCCAATTGAAGAAATTTCAACATCATTTGACCCTATGGTCAAGGACATTAGAGGACATATCTCAAGAATTTATTCCAAAGCATGATCAAAATCTTTCACCAAGGTCTAGGAATGGTCCTTTCCAAGACATATTGACATCCTTCAACCTCATGGATACAGATACTGAAGGAACCCTAAACTCGACACTTGAGGATATTGAACCACTTACCATGTCTAATGACGACATCCAAGAACCCTTTGAAACTGATCCATGTCAAGAACTTGATCCAAAGCATGTCGAAAGAAACCCTGAAATCATTCAAGATCAAGAATTTGTATCTTCAAGATACTAAAATAATCTAATGGACACTCTCATATCTATGCAAGATGATCATATCCCCATAACACATATTCCTCCATCTACCCATGAGATGCTTTCTACGAATGGACACGTAGATGATCTTCATTCAGAACATGATTCCTTTACTCCTAATATTATTACACAAAAAGAGAAGATTAGTGATTCCTATAGTCAAACTGAGTTGTCAACATCAAAATCAGATATATCCAAAATTCAGATTAAAGAAATCATGAATAAAGATATCCAACATTATCCACTCAAGGAAACAGGTTAGACAGAACAAGATATTCTGAAGTCAACAGAGCATCAAATTCCAATAACATCATCTGTAGTGGTCATTTATCAAAGAATGAATTTTAAACAAAAGCTCTCAGAACATGCAAAATTAAAGCATGAAGGTACTACTACCACCATACTGGGGGCAACAATGTCTCAAGAAAACATCAACAGAGGGAGCACAAAGAGTCCTTATTATGAAACTAGTGTCAATACTACAACCAACCACATCATGAATCTTCATCCACCCATCACCCCATCCATGAATTGGGACCAACATCAAAATAAAGAATTGAATCAAAGTACGAAGAACGTTATCAAAGAAAAAGAAGCAAAACATGATGGAAAAATCAAATACAAAAGGATACCAAAGAATAAAAAGAAAGATCATCCCTATCAAACTCCATCAGTCAAAGAAACTATGGGGAAAAATCAAAAAGGGAAAGGTATCCATCAAAGATGTTTACAAAAGCAAGAGAAGGCTTTTCAAGTGATGTACAAAGTGTATCAGGTAGTTGGTCCTAATTCCACGCACACTTTCATATCCACCCATCATTGCACATCTTCCCAAGTTTGGAGAGTCAAGGATTCCAAACTATTAACCAATCCATTGTTTATCCTTAAATACACTCCATCCCCGCCTCCATGCATGATATCCAATTCTCACATTGACCATGTATTGGCAATGACCCTTTATCATAAGGATTCAGAAAGAACTCTACTGTGATGTGCACACCAAGACAAAGTCAACTCCAGTATCAATAAAGCAGATCAGGAATCTCAAAAGTTGCATTCAAGTGCACATATCTTAGCAAAGAAAAAATTTCAGGTAGGATTTCGATGGCACATTATGATAGGGGCATCTACATCAACAACACCTTGTGATTCAACATGAGCTTAAAATCTTCCAGAAAGATTAAAAAATTAAAAAAAGGCGAAATTCCAAAAAAATCAGAAAAAGGATTGAAAACAGTAAAGAGAAAAAATTGTCCTCTATGAAAACCACTTCGATGACGCTTTGGGAAAGACCATGATGAAAACCTAGAAAACAGGCATCATGTGTAGAATCGAGCATCTACGTGCACCAATTCAGATAAAAGCATCTCATACCATCCATAATAAATCCAACATTCCATCCATCGTATCCATAATAAATCCATTCATCCATGAACCATTTATCCAATCCATTTTTCCATCTACATACATGGTCCAAATCATCTTGATCTTGGTAAAAGTTTGGGGCACACTTTACACTTGCTTATGGTAAACATCTTGACATGGGTCATTTTCATTGGTCCTATCCAATCCACCATTATCTAAGCCATGAAGCATCATCCAAATGAGCATTCTTTATTTGAACACCTTATCTTATCGCAAGATAATCCTTGGCATCCTTTGCCTACCTACCATATCCATCCATCCATAAACTTATCTGAGCATCCATCCATCGCATTCCATACATTACTAGACACTGGGGGTAGATATTTACATCTTACTTTGAGAATAAATCTTGATCTATATCCTCCAACATATGTGATGATCTGAACATTGGAAAATGTGAAATCAAATTGGTCCACCACTTGTGAGCAAAATTCCAAATCACTAGCCCATGGCATATTTTGACGAGAAGACATTCCTTATCATTCTTCATCTTTCATCGAACAACAGTCCAAATAATCACTATCAATCACATCTAATGTGTACTTCAACGTCACACCAAATCATTCAAACAAATTTTGTTCCAAATCAAGCTTCAACAAACCTGATCGATCAAAATCCAATCAATCCATCATCTTGGGATATCCATCCTAATCCATGTGTTGCTTAACACTATCATTGCATTGTTATGCATCCTCAACAATGTTATTATCATCAATCCTGATCAATCAAATCCTTGCATTGTTGTGTATCCTCAACAATGATATCATCGTCATCAATCCATCGATCTGATCAACCAACCTTAGCTTGGTTTTCAACAAAATCCCAAACAAAGCACTGATATCATCATGCATATCTATATCCAAAATGTCAAAATCATGAGAAAATCCAAAAACATTCAAAACATATCAAAATCTAAAAACAAGTCAAAAAAATAAAACATCAAAAACATTGGAATTTGAACTACATCGTCTCTAAGCTTAAATGCAGGAAAGGCTAATCTTTGATCAGCCCTCGAGACAAAAAAACACAAAAACATTCAAAAACATCAAAATCCAAAAACATTCATAAAATATCAAAAAAGCCCAAAACATTCAAAAAATCAAAAATCAAAACATTTGTAGAATCTTGAAAATATCAAAAATAGCCTCAAAACATTCCAAAAACATCCAAATATTTGAAAAAATCCATCTATCTCATTTTTTCTTTCACCCGTGATAATCAATCATCCATAATAAACTGATCATCACCTTCATCTTTTGGCAACAAAAATAGAAACAATCATAGTAGTCAACAAAAGCGATCTTCAATCATAAAATCAAAATTGAAACAACAAACCTTTAAAACAAAATCAAACTCTTAATCATTTTCAGACATGTCAATCAAACTTATATCAATAGCCTATCAATCAACTTATCAAATGATCATCATCCTATACAATGCATGTCCTAGGATACATCGTTCTGATAATGGGCATCATTTTGGATATCACTTGGATTCTTATCTTATCAAAACACATCCCTCTGGCTAAAGGTATGAAGAACATTGATTTGTTTGCATACTTGGTCTTTTCTTTTGATTTATCTTATTGCACTCATTCCAAGGACCTCTCGATGATATCCGAACAAAGGATTTAGAGAGATAGGAATGGGGCAACGATCATTATAATTTTGTCTGTTGTGCTTATTGGATGTTCTTGTAATATAACTTGGCGAATACTTTCTTTGTTAGGTACATCCTAGGAAAGGTTTCCGTATGTCAAGTGTGAACAAGAATACTCCTATATGTTTGTTGAGTCAAAGTCCATCACACTAGGTACAATGCCATCCTGGTTCTTTATACCTTGATGCATCGTATCTACATGTGTTATCAAACATAAGGTAAGTAGCCCTTTTAAAATCCCAATCCTTGATAAGAAAATCATCATCATCTATCATCATCATCAGCATCTCTAATAAAGTATCGTCAAATCATGGACTTGTTGGATCCTCTTGTCATCATCTAATTTCTTCTTTTCTGCACTAACATCACAACATGAATAGTTAATCATCATCCACAGTGCATCCATCCTGCATCCACAAACCATCGGTATTCTACATATCATCTCACATGCATAACCATCATCATAATATAGATCTGTTAGTCTAAGCATCTCATAAAATCACACATTTGCATAATCATGGCATATCACATCATCAATCTAATCCATCTCACATCATATCATCATTTAAGTTGTTTAAGATAATATAGTTTTGTTATTCTAAGCATCTTAAAACCATATCATTTGCATCATCATCCATAACCATCCATTTTGAACCTCTTTATCATGAGATCGACCCTCAAATCGAATCTTTTCACTCGATCTCTCGAGGGGGCAATGTACCAATGTACTTTTTTCCGCTAGGGAAACCGAAAAAATAAGAATTTTTTTGAATTTTGATCACAACAAGTTTATTCTTTAAACCAACGCAACAAGTACATTACTTGAAAGAGGGGCAAAATGTAAACATGCAAAATTAACATTATGCATTCAATTAGGTCCATTCATCAAGTAAACTAGGTGTCACATTCATCCACTCATCAAATTAATCAAGTTCACCTTCATCCATTCATTAGGTAAACTCATTAATTTCAATCTCCTAAGGTCATTAATTTAAAATTAAATAAACTTTATCATCAACCTTTTAATTAAATAAATCAAACATTCATTTAATTAAATCCCAAATGAATTTTCCATCCCTTTTTTATTTAAATAAATCCAAATATTCAAGTCAAAAGGGTCAAAACATCTTAATCATCATTAAGCTAATCTAATCCTAATTAGCCTAACCTAACTACCCATCACATTTTCTAGATTTTGCCACTTGCACCAATAAATCAATTTATTAATTTATTAATATCAACATTTTCCATCAACATGGCATCTTTAAGGAATATTCCCTCAAGTTTGAATTCAAAATCAAGTGGACATGTACATCCAACAAAGCAATTAATGTCTCTTACATGTCCCTTGCACAAGTCAAACTCAACATTTACTCTCAGTTTCAAATTTGAAATCTCCCTCTCTTTGGCACATTGACCAAAATGTGCTCATCCTAAAGCCTATCACAAGTTGACAAGTGGGCTCTTTTCATTGGCTTATATTTAGTCCCATATCCTCCATGTTTGGAATTCTTTTATCACTTTTGTCCATAAATAGGGGTCTCCTCTATTGTTCAAATCCTCCACAATCATTCATGTAAAGTCACTCTCTTCAAGAGAGCTGATTTTTCCCACCATCACTCCATCTTCAAGGAATTTCATCATTTAGCTTATCTATCAAGGATTGGGAAAGGGCTATTTTCCACAATAGCACCAATCCACTATGAGATAAACATACTTCATGTTTTTCATGTGCTTATTTAGCTTGCTTGTGTCATTTGTTTGCATTTCAAAGCATTGATGTATCATTTCATAGAGATGTTGTTATCTATTTTGTTTTAGCAACTAACCATACTAAATGTGTGTGTGTGTGTTGGAGGTCTTAACAAGTTGCAAATTTCACCACCACATATATATACATGCATACATATATATATACATATATATATTTATATATACATACATATATATATACACATATATATATGCATGTATATATATGTATATATCTATACAGCTCATAGATTCCAGAGCACAACAGTTTTAAAACCCTCCAATTAGCTATAAAACAAAGGCAAGGGGCAATGATTTTTACAATAGTTTGCTATCAAACCAACACCACAATGCCTATTTTGACAATGCAACTTAATCAATATAAATTCTCGCACATTTTGGAGTATACTTTCCCATACATACATACATACACACATATATATATATAGACACATATATACACTCAGTGCATCTTTGGTGTTATATGCATTTTCCACAGTTAGTTCCTTGGTATCTTTCGAATAGATTTAACTTCAAATCGTTACAAAGAGAATGGTATACAATGTGAACAGTATGTGGAAATTAATGCTTTGAAACATAGACAGATACATATATGCATATATATTGAAGAGAAATAGATTAATTGTATAAGAGGTATTAAAATAACACTTAACAACCACTGAACTAATATAGAAAAAAATTAATTGGAGAACAAACAAAGCATACATCTAATTAGGTTGAATGCGCATATGCATATATGTAAATGTATATGCATATGGATATGTAAATGTATCTATGCATATGCAATGTATTTTTTATGGAGAGTGTAACAAATGGAAGGTATGATGTATTTTTTTAAGGAGACTATAATGCTGCTGCTAGTTATGCTTATGCATCGTTCCACTCTCCATCTAAAAGAACTTCATTTTTCTGATTGAATATGCATATATGCATATACATATACATATACAAATGTATATATGTATATACATATGCATATTCATATGCATATACATATTAATATGCATATGCATATACATATATGCATATACATATACATATACATATGCATATGCATATACATATACATATACATATACATATACATATATATATACATATGCATATGCATATGTATATACATGTATACATATGTATATATGCATAAGCATATGCATATACATAAACATATCAAACAATGCTACAAAGTGTAACAAAAAATTCGTACATGTAAGATTGAGTGTAATTGATGAACAAACTAACCATGCATATGACAAAGAGCCAATACAATTCTCCATAGAAAAAAGGAAACAAGGAAAAAACTTATGGGATTGGTTACTAACATTTTTCTAGCATCTTGGGGAGAGCTAGACTCCACCGACATTGTTGGGGTTACTCTTTAAAATATGGAGAATCACAGGAAAATGACAGATGTTCAAAAACCCACATTAAATTAAACTTTAAATATGGAGAATAGAAGAGGCAGACTATGTTAATAAATAGTTTGTTATGGGGAACCTAAAAAAGAATATGATCATGAAAAATAGTTTGTTATGGGGAACTTCAAACAAATGAGGAAAAAAAATATCATGAAACATATTGATATAAGACATATAACATGTTCCATCTAGACAAAATAACAACGACAATTAGCAGTTTGTTATAAGGAGCTTCAAAGAGATGAGGAAAAAAGAAATTCATGAATCATATTGGTACAAGACAAGCAGTCTATATAATAGTTGTAAGAGGTGTTAGGGTAACACTTAAGAATCAAATGTAAATGGAAAATGAATGAAAACCCACATTAAATAAAACTCGTAAAGCCAATGGGTAGCAATAATCTCTACAAAATGGGTATAACACCACAAACCTAATTGAAAATTTGAGATACATTACCTGGCACTAAATGAAGAATAGTTTGTTATGAGGAACTTCAAAAAAGTGAGGAAAAAAGAATATCATGAAACATATTGATACAAGACATATAACATATTCCATCTAGACAAGATAACCATGACAATTAATAGTTTGTTATATGGAGCTTCAAATAGATGAGGAAAAAAGAATATCATGAATAAAATATGGAGAATAGAAGAAGCAAACTGCAATAATCAACAGTTTGTTATGGGGAACTAAAAAAATGAATATCATGAAGAACATTTTATTACGGGGAACTTCAAATAGATGAGAAAAAAAAATTATGAAACATATTGATACTAGACAGATGAACATAAAGCCACATTAAATAGAACTCCTAAATCCAATAGGTAGTGATAATCTGTACAAAATGGGTATAACGCTAGAGACTTCATTGAAAATTCGAGCTACATTACCTGGCACTAAATATTATAGACAAATAGAGAAATTGTAAAAGAGCTATTAGAATAACACTTAACAGCCATGAAACTAATTTTATCTCCAATATGTTTATGCTTTCATACTAACCCTCTCCATATATATATATATATATATATATATATATATATATATATATATATATATATATATATATATATATATGTATGTATGTATGTATATGCAATTACTCCTATGTTAATGGGTATAATGCAAAAGATGCACATAGATAACTAAAACAATAAACCAAGGGTGATAAAATTACTAACCCTAACCATATTGTTTTATGAAAGAAAGAAGATTTAACTACAATTGCTCCTATGGTTGTGGGTATAATGCCAAAGATGCACAAAGATAACTACAAACAATAAATGAGGGGAAAAAAATTATTAGTTACCCTAACCATATTTTTTGATGAAAGAAAGAAGATTTAACTACAATTGCTCCTATGGTAATGGGTATAACACCAAAGATGCATAGAGATAACTACGAACAATAAACGAGGGGAAAAAAATTACTAACCCTAACCATATTTTTTGATGAAAGAAAGAAGATTTAACTATAATTTATCCATCCATACATAGCCATAATCTCTTTGAAGTATCCAAAATGGGTATAACGCCAAAGATACAAACATATCACAAGAAGAAATGAACAATAAATTAATCATTTATGAAAAATACCCATGTAAAATGACTTACAGATTCTGGAGAACAACAGTTTTAAAACCCTCCAATCTACCATAAAACGTAGCTAAAGCAGACGATTTTTAGAATAGTCTTCTATCAAACTAACCACAGAGTCGAAGGTGATGATTTTTACAATAGTCTGCTAACAAACGAACACAATAATGGCTCTTTCAACAATGCAACCTATTTTGGCACATTTCAAAGTATACTTTCCCACACTACAACATTGAATATTGCACTTACTTTGTCCACCACCATTGTACAACAATGATAGAATGCATTAACCCTCACATGAGCAAACACTTACCATTATACTTCTATGTATCAAGGCAACCAACTCCACCACTGCCAACCCACGTAATTAGCAACCTCCACGTCATCATAAAAAACCCTGAGGAAGTCGTCATCGTTTGAGAGATCTCTGGTGTCGAAAAATCCTATTCATGACTGGGCTGATGAAAATCCCGGCAGAAACTTCAAACAAATAGCCTATCGGCTAAAAACATAACATTTGATACAAACAAAGAAATCAAATAATTAGATATGGTTTTAAATTCATTTTATAAAGGGAATAAAGAAAAAACAAAAAATCCATAATTTTAATATTTTACAAATTATAATAATTATTAAATTATATTTTAAAAAATATTTTACTACACGAAATTTACCTTATCTAATTAATCATTGTACTTTTTATGAAGAAAGAAAGCAAAAGAATTATATATTGTTTCTATTTTTCCACTAATATTCAAAGTGTATAAATCATATATTATAAAGGCATCAATAGTTGAAAATGTGTTAGCATGATTCAAGACTATTGAAAAAGATCTAAACCCAATATAAAATAATCAAAGAAAGAAAGAGAGAAAGCAACAAATAAATATTATTTCTACATTTCCACTAGAAAATATGGTTTGCATGCAATTGTAAAGGTCAAAAACAAAAGGGAAGAAAAATACTATTATATTTTACAAATTAAAAAGCTAATATATATTTTATAAAAATATATTTAAATATATTGAATTTAGTTTACCAAAATAATCATTGCACAAAGAAATTAAAGAATTAAATATTGTTTCTAAATTTCCACTAATATTCATAGTTTATAAATTATATCATAAACACGAAGAACAATTAATTTAATGTTTTTGATAAAGGAAAAAATGAGTTTTACAGGGACTCGAAACCACAAAGTTTATAGAAAAAAGGAATAAGCATTAAAGTCACCAAAGACAAAAAGGTTGCATCAAAATAAATCCTAAGAAACACAACAGCCACCAACCCAAGGCCAAGAAGGGCCGCCCAAAAAACCCAAACAAAAAAACCAACAAGAAAACTCTAGCTAACCTAAGAACTTAAGAGCTTCAAAAGCCTTAGCTTCAAGATTGTGCATTTCCTAAGTGCCCTTCTTCAGGACCTAAACCATCTAGGCTGTAGGAGTCTTTCTTTTCATACTGGCTCTCATCCACTTAGAAATACTAGCATCCTTAGTACTGTTCTTGTCCTTATCCGCAGCCAGATCTACAACCAAAGAACCCTACTGTGAATTCTCCAGTTTCTTGAACATTGCACTAATAATGATGGCATTATGTTTCACCATTCTATGATTATGCTCCACAATGGTTTTCATAGTATTTTTCATTTTACCTATTTCATCTTCCAAATGTTTGAATTTACCTTCATTATCCTCGAACTCCATTCTCATTCTATCATCCTACCTCCCGCACTCCGCATTAATAAGGGAGCTAACTTTACCTACCAAATCCTCCAACTTGCCATTGAGGGCTTTATTTTTGAGATTAAGGTCTTTAATTTCATGGAAGGCCCATTTCATTATTCTGAAGTAATCCCCAACACCATTCCTGGAAATAGCCAGGATATCCCTAGGAAACTCATGGTCTAGTTTAAAATAGTGGTCCTCAGATTTTAGGTCTCTAGGAAATTTTGGCCTTTTTTCTCTGTCCAAAGCAGGGAAGGACAAGTAAGAGTTTTGGCTTGCTTTAGGGGCCTCTGAAAAGTCTTCCTAGGAATCCTTAGAGTAAGAGACCAATTTATTAGTAGGGGACTCTTTTTGGGTGGGCTTAACACTTTGACCAAAGCGGTTGGGGTTTTTAGCTTTTGAAACAAAGTAGCTGGGGTTTTTGACAACACTAGGATTCTTGGGTAGGGGAATACCTTGCCAGGTTTTCTTACCATAATTTGGGCTCAGGCGACTTTCAAAAATCCACTCAGGGTCAAGCTCCTTACCATCCTCCGAAACACTATCCTCAGTATCCTCATCTTCTGAGGGAGAAGCTAGGATAGGGTTAGATAAGGCTGACATATTTTGAAAGTGTTCATAAATGAGCCTAATAAGGCCAAAATTAGAATAGGGTACTTCTTAGGATCCTTCTTATGATCCTCCAGGCTATTGCTCATGGAACAATACAAATAATAAGGTAAAGAAACCCTTACATTGTGATGAAAATGGTTGAGCAAGGTGAAGTGGTAGCCATAAACCTTGGTGAATCTACTAGGTATGTATAGGATCATCATGGAAAAAATAGACCCTTAAGTGGCAAAAAAATTAGAAAAATCAGAATTAGGTAACTTGACGTAAAAATTCGAATAATTTATCTATATTATTTAAAAAATATGTAAGAATAGAATTTGTAGAAAATTGAATGTAGTTTCTAAACTACTAGGTTTATTTAAAAAATAAAAAATCTATTTGGTGAAAATTTGAAATTTCAATGTAGTAGTATTTAAATTTTAGGGAAAAAATAAGAAGTAGTAATCAATGACCACCCTAACCACAATAAAATGATAATATTTTTTATAAAATTTTAGATATAAGTAGAGGACTCATGTCTCGATGTGATGCATATTTTTTAATATTTTTTCCAAGTAAATAATTAATTATGAATTTTTATTACAACTTTTAAAAATATAAAAAAATCGTATGTATGACCACCTTAACTTGGTCAAAACTTCATGAAATTCAATTTTTTTTTTTAATCCTATAGTATGTGAAGCATAGAATGTGACACATGTTTCAAATTCAAAAAATGTGATACCGTTTGAAAGATATAGATGTTTTCAATCAGCCTATCAATCAGGGACTTTAGTTGTAATTCAAATAGAAAATAAATAATAATAACTTATTGAATTCAAAGTAAAGCATGATTTATATTGGTGGAAAGCTAAGAATTTCCTTTAAAAACCCTTTTCATTTCATCAATTTTGGGTAAAAAAATGTCGTCAGCCACATACCCTACACATACCCATCATATCACTACTTTTTGGCCCATCATGATCTTGCACATACCCTACCATCCAAAGTAATGTATTCCATAATGATTCTAAGCACCTTCCTCCATAGCGATTTAATCGTATCCGCTTCAAAGTAGCTCTTGGAGACTTTTATCAGCTTGGTCTTTTCTTTGTCTTTCCTAGGGAATCTGATAACCACTTCATCAGAGAACCTTCTATCACAAAATAATTCCATTCCCTCAGTAGACATGCTAGTCACCTCTCCAATGAGGTTCTCGCCCACCTTGACTTTCCTACCAAGCATAAATATTTCCCCATTCTTCTAGTTTTTCTCAAAGTACTTAATAGGCTTCAAATTAGGCCCATGAAGCTTCTCAATAAATGGGAGTAGCCCACCACATTCAATTTTTTCCTAGAACTTTGGATTCCTCTTACGAACTTCATAGGTTTTCAGCTCTACCCTTTTCCTGTCTCCTCCCATTGTCACAAACACCTCACTACCAGAGCAAAAAGTTAGAAATAAAATGCCGCAGCCAAATCAGAGAACCCACAAAATGTGCCACCTCTTACTGCTAGTTAAGGAATTAAAAGTGGCTCCATCAAATCTAATGATATTGAAGTACTTGGCCCTACTCCCTTTCATCATTGGAATAAATTGCTGCTTTCCCATGCATGATATCATAATTAATTAAAGCCTTGACATCAACACCAAGATCACTGAGGTTTTTCCACATGACCAGCTCTAATTGTTTAACCCCTTCGTTAGCAAAGAAATCAGCTACACTGTTGGCTTCCCTAAATGTATGACTAATTTTAACTTTATCAAAATTAGCTAAGAGGGACTTAACCTCTTCTATCCAACTCTTAATAGACCATGATGGAGGGCACTTCCCTAGGAGGCAATCAATAATATTTTTAGAGTCTCCTTCGAGCAATAAGTATTTAATATTCTTACTAACAGCTAAGTTAATCACATGAAATGCTCTAATAGCTTCAGCCACGTGATTAGTTTGACATCCAATGGGAATAGCCACTGCCACTAAAAAATTACCATTAGAATCCCTAATCACACCTCCACTTCTAGCCAACCTTGGGTTTCCCTTAGCCACACCATCAAAATTAGCTTTAGACCAGCCACACAGAGGAAAACTCCAACACACCCCTATCTGGTATTTTTTTGTAGGTTTAGAAGCCTTGGACACATCATTTTTAATCTTCCACTCCTTGGCTATCTTTAAATCATATGGAGTGCAAACCACTGCCTCTTTTTTATTCTCTTGTTGAGGAATGGTATTATAGTTTTCAAGAATTAGCCTAAAGGTTTTTTCAAATACATTTTTCTATGACATTTCCTTGTCTCTAAAGAGTCTATTATTTCATTCTTTCCACACACCCCATGCTATATAGGGGAAAGTGAAAGCCTATAATCTTCAAATAGAAGGATTCAAAGAGGGAACTTTCCATTGATAGAAGAAGTCTTCAATAGTGTAAGGAAACACCCATGATATATTCCAGAGAGTCATAAAATTACTCCATATGGTGACAATAAACAGACAGTGGAAAAACACTTGTGATTTGTAGACTTCGCCTCATTCTTACATAGATAGCATCTATTAGGTATTTGGAATCCTCGCTTACAAAGATTGGAAACTGTGAGAAATTTGTTTTGAAGAAGGATCCAGAGAAATATATTGACTTTAGGAGTCAAATGTTTAATCTATGCTTTGGCCCAAAAGGGAACAGGGGATTGAGAAAAGGATAGCAAAGAAACAACCAAAGAAACATAGAAATTTCCTGAAGGGTTATTTGTTTAGACTAATATGTCATCCTCCTAATTTGAACCCATCCTAATAGCCAAGAGAGATGATTGGATTAGATCAATATTTGATCTAAGCTAGCGTAATTCCACCCAGCTCCCATCACGCCAATAGTCCTTAACATGAGTTCCAAAAATCCTTTTGTAGATATCATCCCACTTGTTAAATCTGTCGTTGTTAATAAGGGGATCCCTTAGCAGCCATCTATCCTCCCAGAACTTAGCTTGATTTCCACTTCTTATATTCCATCCAATACCTAAATCCACAATCTTTCTCCTAGTAATCATGCCATTCTAGCATGCTGATCCATGGGGCAAAGATGGAGAGTCCAGAAGAGCCTTAAGAGATCCACAATTAGCCATATATTTACTTTTTAAAATGTCTTTCCATTCCCTATTAGATGAGAAGGGTCTCTAGATTTTCTTAACAAGAAGTGTTTTATTCAACATTCTAATGTTTCTTAGACCCAGACCACCCATCTTCTTTGGCATGTAGACAAGATCCCATCCAATAAGAGGCATTTTATTTCTTTCTACAATCCTTGACCAAAGAAATATTTTTTGGATCTTTTCAATAGCATCAACATATTTATTAGGAATTTTGAAAAGACTTAGGGCATAAATCGGAACATTCTAAAGAGAGGCTTTAAGAAGTTGGCTTTTTCCTGCCTGACTAAGAAGGGCTCCTTTCCATCCAACAAGCCTTTTGCTAAACCTATCCACCAGTGAATACCAGAAGGACTTAGGAGGTTTAAGGCCTAAAGGAAGACCAAGGTAAATGGAAGGTAAGGAGTCCACTCTACAACCCATAATTCTTGCTATCTTGACCTATCTGTGATTAGGAGTATTAAAAAAGAAAAGAGAACTTTTCAATCTATTAACTGACTGACCAAAATTTCTCTCATACTCATCCAAAATTATTTTTAGATTCTTAGCTTCAATCACCCTGGACCTCCCCATCAGCATAGTATCATCAACAAATTGTTGATGAGAGAAAATAAGATTACTAGAAGAGGGCCTTAGACCCACCAAATAACCCTTGTCAATCAATCTTTTCAAATTACACCCAAGACATTCAACCATAATAGTGAACAAAATAGGGGAGATAGAATCTCCCTGTCTTAAACCTCTCAAATTCTAGAAAAAACGAGAGGGGGATCCATTCACCATAACAGAGATGGATGCATTAGAAACAAGTTTCTCAACCATTTGAAGAACTCTGATGTTGAATCCAAACTTTCACATGATCTAAAGAATTGTGATGTTGAATCCAAATTTTTAATGCATATTCAATATTATTTAGTTTTAGACATTATATGTGTGTATAATTTTATTTCATCTTCCTACACAATACAAACATTTATTTAAAATTGATTTTCTTCTTAGTTCAAAGCATTTCACATTTACATTCTACTATAGTTAATGTAAAATACTAAGCTCTATCCATACAAATTCTAATATTAATCTATATAGTATCGGTTCAGAGATATTTTCTAGTGTATTATTTTAAATTCAAAAAAGTAAATAAAATGTTCCTTCTAAATGATATCTTGCCACGTATAATATATAGATTAATATTAAGATATATATGCTAGTTTATGGGTATGTGTAGGATCATGATGGGCCAAAAAGTGACAATATGATGGGTATATATAGGGTATGTGGCTGACGAATTTTTTTAACCCAAAATTGATGAAACGAAAAGGGTTTTTAAAGGATATTTTTAGCTTTCCACCAATATAAATTATACTTTATTTTGAATTTAATAAATAATAATTATTTATTTTCTATTTGAATTACGACTAAAGTCCTGATTGATATGTTGATTGAAAAACATCTATAGCTTTCAAATAGTATTACATTTTTTAATCAAAACATGTGTCACATTCGCTTTGCATACTATAGGATTAAAAAATAAAAATTAAATTTCATGAAGTTTTGACCAAGTTAAGGTGGTCGACATATGAGTTTTTATTTTTTTTTTTTTTAATTAAAAATTTATAATTAATTATTTACTTGGAAAAAATTACAAAAACATATGCATCACATCGGGACATGAGTCCTCTACCTATATCTAAAATATTATAAAAAAATATTATCATTTTATTGTGGTTAGGGTGGTCAGACAGACACCTACTTCTTATTCTTTCCCTAGAATTTAAGTACTACTGTATTGAAATTTCAAATTTTCACCAAATATATTTTTTTTTTTTTTAGAATAAACCTAGTAGTTTAGAAACTACATTCAATATGTTATATATTCGATTCTTACACATTTTTGAAATAATATAGATAACTTATTCAAATTTTTACTTCAAGTTTCCTAACTCTGATTTTTCTGAATTTTTTGCCACTTAAGGGCTTGTTTTTTCCATGATGATATTGCACTTGCCCTTATAGAAACCAATATTATATTCAATATTAATTGAAAATTAATATATATTATTAAATATTTTAATATATTAATATTACTATATAATTTTTATATTGTTAATATTAATATATATAATAATAATGATTATTATTGATAATATCAAATGATAATATTATATTATATTATATTATTATTAATATTTTTATTATATTATGATGTAGTATTATTTATGGTTTTTTTTTGGTGCATAAAAGGCAAGTTTTATATTAATGCTAAAATTTAACCTGGCCTACACTAGGTGAGATCACAGAAGAGGGATCTCATCCACATGGTTACAAGATTACATATGATTTATTCAACCATGGTCATGTTGAACCAACAACATTCTACGTAGTTGTTACTGATGCCATAATTAGAAACCAACTCTACCTAAAATGCAAGATAAATAACATAAAAAAAATTCAACCCGATTGCACATGTGCGCTATTGAGTACTGACATCATATTTAACTTGGTGAACTATAGATTTTTGGCACCTTGCACCTTTCTAGCTCTTCTAGGGTTTTGCACCTAAAAGGAGAGAGGTAGGCCAAAAAAACTATGTAAGTTCATTCAAATTAGGTTATGTATGATTTTATTGTGTCTATATGAAATAAAATAAATTCAATTAAATAATCTAAATGACTGATTATGTATGCCAAACTTGATATTTATGCTATGTTGGAAAATACAATGTGACATGCAAACAAAGGGCTATGAAACAATAAATGCAGAACAAAAATAAATGAGCTGAATCAATGTGCACCTGGAGGTCTAATGAGGATTCTGGAATGTTTTGGATGCTTTCTAAAATTATAGAAATTTACCAGTTGGACTCATTCGCCTAGGGTGGTGAATAAGTCCTACTTCTAATGAAAACTATTGGACACATGTTTCTGAGTCTTAGGATCTAGAATCTGACAAAACTTAGATTTTCAGCCTTAAGGTGGGACTCATTTGCCACTAGTGGCGAATCATTCATCTTCCAAAATTTTGAGAAATCAGGAGACAACTCTACAACACCAGATTTGAGGATGTCTGCTTGTCAGGTTGCCAAAGTCAGTTCTGCAAGAAACAGACATAATACCTTCTCCAAGCTTGAAATTTGGTTGATTTGACTTGAAACACCTTGTTGACTTGTTGACCACTCTTCAACACCTAAATTCTTGTTAAATCTACATACAAAAGTCCACAAACACACATGCAAGAGGGGAAAAAATGTTGAGGGTTAGCAAATAGGGGTTTGAGTATGTGCAGGATCATGATGGGCCAAAAAGTGGCAATATGATGGGTATGTGGCTGATGAATTTATTTTTTACCCAAAATTGATGAAAGGAAAAGGGTTTTTAAAGGAGATTCTCAGCTTTCCACCAATATAAATTATACTTTACTTTGAATTTAATAAGTAATTATTATTCATTTTCTACTCAAATTATGACTAAAGTCCTAATTGATATGTTGATTGAAAAACATCTATAGCTTTCAAAAGGTATCACATTTTTTGAATCTAAAACATGTGTCACATTCTATGCTTTGCATACCATAGGATTAAAAAAAGAAAAATTGAATTTCATGAAGTTTTGACCAAGTTAAGGTGGTCATACATATGCATTTTTCATATTTTTCATATTTTGTAATAAAAAATTCATAATTAATTATTTACTTGGAAAAAAATTACAAAAAAATATGCATCACATCAAGAAATGAGTCCTCTAATTATATCTGAAATATTATAAAAAATATTATCATTTTATTGTGGGTTTTGGTGGTCAAACAGACACCTACTTCTTATTTTTTCCCTAAAATTTAAGTACTACTGCATTGAAATTTCAAATTTTCACCAAATAGACTTTTATTTTTTTTAAGAAAACCTAGTATTTTAGAAACTAGATTCAATTTGTTACAGATTCTATTCTTACATATTTTTGAAATAATATAGATAAGTTATTCAAATTTTTACGTCAAGTTGCCTAACTCTGATTTTTCTAAATTTTTTGCCACTTAAGGGCCTATTTTTTCCATGATGATCCTACACATACCCGTTTGCCTTGGTCAAACCACACTTTGGTAATCAAACCCTTAATGAAATAATGAAATGAAAGAGAAAGATAAACTAATAATATGCAAATGATATCAACTTACCAAACCCTTGTTGAAGAAAATATGAAGATATGTCAATAGATGATTCAAAACGCTTGATGAATGCTTGATTTGATGTTTAAAGTGCTTGAATGAAAATATTTCTTGGACATGATGTGTGCGTGTAGGAGAGAGATGTAAAATGAGGTGAAAATCACTTATTTATGCAATCTTATGCCTTAGTAACCCGTTGATACCTCATCACAGGCCAATATCGAGTGATTTTGAATACAAAACTGAAAGGAAATTCAAAATATTTTGAATTTGGAGCCAAGGGGGACTCATTAGCCACCCATGTTGAATGGGTCCCACCTAGGACCTGAAAATGGGTGTGGAGAATTAAGTCATATTTAATGTTATTTGTTGGGTTTACATTAAAAAATGTAATTAATTAAAGCTTATAAGGGAATAAAGGGGTCAAATAAAGCATAAGAAAGGTGTAAATAGTGAAGTTATGCCTAAAAAAGAGTGAAATATTGTTCCAAGACTTACAACATTTCAAAATAGGATTGTTTAGTGATGAAAAGGTGATTTTTGGGTGAATTGTAATGAATAGAGTCTAGAAGAGTGTTGAAATGTTTTACAACACTTCACAACACCTTTGCAAGATGTCATTATTTAAATTTTAGTACCTAAATATGCATGTTCAAGCCACATTATGACATAAAATCAAAGAAAAATATACCAAACATCATGAAAAAAGACCTAAAAGGCCATGAAAATGACAAGGGGCCATTTTTCTATGGCACATTTAGCCCCCACTTTAGTGAGAGAATGGACTTGCTTCAAACTCACACTAAAGTAGCCACGAACATCGAGAGGAGGGTTCAAATGTACTTACATTAGCAAGATGGAATGACAATGATCAAGAGGGATGATCAAGCCCTTAGGATGAAGATCCCATGGTAAACTAAGTATAAGAACAAAGGAACACACAAGTGTTGAAATGAATGGATATAATGAAGCTTCGATCATCTGTCCAACTAGTTATGGATTAGATCTAGGCTAGTTGTTTGAAAAAGAGAATGCATTCAATCTGGGGAGACAAAACTCATGGCAGTCTACTGGGTGAGAAACCCCAAAAGGTAAGATACATACACTAGTTGGTATGCACTCACAAACATAAAGATGGTTATGGGGAGAGTTGTGTCGCTGAATGGGCTTCCCACTCAGCCATATTAAAGTTATACCTCTTGATAACTTTAACAAGGCACCACAACGGAAAATGTTGGTCCATGCTTCATGAGACAAGAAAATCTTTGTATGCTTAGAACTCATGAACAAAAAGCAACGTACCACAGGAATGCAAGTTACATTATGCAAGGTGCTAAAAATGCAAAGAAAACATTTGTAAAAAATGAAAAAATGTAAAAGAATAATAGTGTAAAATGGCAAATATGTTCAAAGGATTCTTATTAATTTCATGCAAGTTTTATCATCTAGGAACATTGTTTCTAATGTCTCCAAGAGAGGACCAATCAAAGGATAGAATATTCACAACTTAGGTGATGCAGTGTGTCACATCAGGCCACCAAGAGGAATGTAATATGCTAAGATAGATCACACTTATGAAGGACATCACATCCAATGTTATCCACAAAGTGACGAACACATCATATGAACAGACAAGGCTACACTACGAACCAAGAATTCAATTGAATTAATGGTAATTTATGCCCCCCACTTTAAAGGAGTTTCCACACATCATTCTGTGAGTAATTAGTTTAAAGTAGCAAAGGAAAGAGAATACAAAAAGGAAAAACATGACATGAGAGCCAACTTGGAAAGCCCTATGCCAAGTCATATGTTTTTGAGTTAGGCAGCTTCATGTAAACAAAAAAGAAAATAAAAGAAAAGGAGATTTCCCCCTAGAAAATAACACACCAAAAAAATATACGATCTATGGATTTGAGGTCAGTATGTTTGTTGTTGCAATGTTTTGTAAGGAGCTCAGAACTATCAACATTCCCCAAAGTGCATATAACTAGAAGAATGACACAAAGAGAGTGAAAAAAAAGGAAAAAAAGTCTATTTTGGGTCAATATGGAAGAGACATTGTAGTCTCAATGCTTTGCATTGTCCCCAAAAGGAAAACACAAGTGAAAAGAAAATGAAAAAGGAAAAGGAAAGGAAAATATTTTGGGTCAACATGAAGGAGACATTTCGGTCTCAATGCTTTGTGTCATCGGAAAAAGGAAAAACACAAGAAAAAGAAAAAGAAAAAGGTCCTTGTGGGTCAACATGGAAGAGACATAGGGTGTCTCTATGCTTTGCATCATCCCCAAAAGGAAAACACAAAACAAAAGTGAAAAAGTAAAAAGGACATTTTGGTTCAATATGGAAGAGACATAGGGGATCTCTATGCTTTACATCATCCCCAAAAGTAAAAAACAAAACAAAAATGAAAAAGATAAAAAAGGACCTTTTGGGTCAACATGGAAGAGACATAGGGTGTCTCTATGCTTTGCATCATCCCCAAAAGGAAAACACAAAAAAAATGAAAAAGATAAAAAGGACCTTTTGGGTCAACATGGAAGAGACATAGGGTGTCTCTATGATTTTCATCATACCCAAAAGTAAAACACAAAACAAAAATGAAAAGATAAAAGGGACCTTTTGGGTCAACATGGAAGAGACATAGTGAATCTCTACACTTTGCGTCATCCCCAAAAGAAAAACACAAAAAAAAAATGAAAAAAGATAAAAGGGACCTTTTGGGTCAACATGGAAGAGACATAGGGCATCTCTAAACTTTACATCATCCCCAAAATGAGAAGACAAAAAAAAGAGAAAAAAGAAATGCATGACATATAGAAGAAGAGAGGTACAAATAGAAGAAGTGTACGATGAGAGAGAAAACACCAAACGCATGATATAGGGGAATACGATACACACATACAAAAACAAAAGAAAGAACAAAGAAAAATTTAAAATGCTAGTAAGGAAAATGAAAGTCAACCATCTAAAAGTCATCCACCTCCCAATCATGCTCAGTCTATTGTGAGGACAGTTGATTGTCCAAAGGAAGAAGTGCAAGTGTCGAACTCGGAGATGTGCCAGGTTCTTCACTTGATTGAGAAGATTTATCATTTAAGCTCATGGTAGATGAAAATAAAAAATTTAAATTGTTATGCACTTATTCATCTATTTTTGAAATCTCCTCATCATCATCATCATCAAGATTGATTATGATAGGAGGATGAAGAGTTATTTCTAAGGAAGTATGAATCAAAATTTGTGGCTATTGGATTTGTTCATTTTGTTGTGATGGTTGGACTGTGTTATCTATCGGTCGATCAAGGGGAAGGGGGTGGTCATCAATTGCTTCAGTCAATGGTGTGGAATGATTTTCTTGATCGTCTTCTATTTGAGACTGATGAGCAAGGAGACGGAGATGATGCCTACGCTCTCGAGCACAGTGGTTGCGTTTACTTTAATTTTGAATTTGTTGAGGTGTAAGAGTAGGTTGATCCATCATAGGTTCCTATTCTTTTCGATGGGGAAGAATAGAAGAAACTGAAGAGGATGGGTCAATCATTTTCTCTTTAGATTTGTACACTTGTTTGAGGTGGGGAGGTATGATAGGATTGGTTTCACTTTCTCTTAGTCATTTAAATGATTGCAGGGAAGTGTCTAAGGGTGGTTGTTTATGAGGATGTATAGTTTTTTCAATTTCAAACTCAGGTTGAAGCATGGTTTCATCTAGCATAGGTGAGGAGGAAGATGACAGGGACATGTTACAAAGAGACAACTCGGCTATGCATTTGTCCTTGAACTTTTGATAGGTTATGAAAAAGAAATCTTTATAGGGGGTGATGCATTCCATAGGTGTGGTCCAAAAGGCTTCTAAGGAAAAATTACCTTTAGATGATAATGAATTAAAGCCACTATGGTGTATGGTAAATATTTCATTTCCATGTGGAAACTTCAAACACTTGTGAAAAATGGATGGGACCACTTTAATCGAGTGCAACCAAGGATGGCCTAGCTATAAACGAAATTGATCCGATTGTGGAATAATTGAAAATGTTATCTCCAAAGTTTTAGGTCCTATTTGTAAGGGGAGTACGATTGATCTAATCATAGGGCACACAAATCTAGTATGCATTTTAATCCATGTAGTTGGTTTGTTATAATCATCTTGATACAACTCATGCAATACTAGAAACTCTTTTGTGATCACATTTTCACCAGAGTCAAGATCTACTAATATCCCATTGGTGGGCTTATCATAGATTCTGTTGGCTATGTAAAGAGGACCATCACGAAGTTTTTGAAGTGTATCTTTAGAAGAAAAAGTGATATCAAGATTTTTTTTTGTTGGGACCTTACGTGGGATGATGTCTATCGCACCCACAAGTTCATCCATAGGATTAACTTGGGTAACATTTGGAGTTTGTTTAGTATTTGTATCAATGTTCATGACTTGAGGGTTTGAAGGTTCACTAGCCTTGAAAAATGAAATATTGTGTTTAGGCATGGGATTGGTAAAGATTTGTGAATTCTAGCTAGGGGGTGCAATAGACTTATTACCTTGATCATTAACACCTACAATGGACAAACTGCCTGAATCAATGAGGTCTCGAACTAAGTGTTTGAGATGCTTACATTGTTCAGTGTGATGGCTACTTTGGTGATGAAAATGGCAATTAGCATTAGGTTTAAAGGTGGGTGGTAAATTTTTGGTGGTATCAAGCAGTTTTATGGTAGGCAACGTGATCATTTGTTGTTGGAGTAATTGGCTCATTGTATTATGAAGGGTATCAGGTAAGGGAGTGAATTATCTCTTCAAGTCCCCATAGGTATAAGGCACTGTTGCTTTAATAGCTTCCACTTGAATTGGAATGGGTAGGTTTGGTTGTGGTTGAGGAGGTGGATTGAATTGTAAAAATCCTCTATTTGGTTTATGAAGGTTTTGATTATTATTTTAATTGCTTTGCTTAGGCTTCTTAGCTCGGTTAGAAGTAGATTTGAATCACAACTTGAAACTGAGTTATGATATTCACACAAGGTTGTGCATAAGTGCATGAACAAAGGGAATTTCATCATAGTTAACTTATCCTAAAGGTTTGTGTGTAAGTTTTCAATAAACATCTTCTACAAATTTGAATTAGGAATTTTGACATCCACTTGAGCATACAATGACTAATAATGTGAAATGAAATCAATGACTTTCTCATCAAAAATTTGTCTACAATGTATTAGGTTAGCCATTGTCTTTTTAGGGGTCATATGAACTCAGAAGTGACTTATGAAGGCATCCACAAGTCCATTAAATGACCAAATGGAATGATTGGGAAAGTTGGAAAACCACTCCAATGCAATATCTTTTAGGGTGCTAGGAAAATTTTTAGCCAAGAGTTTATCATCAAGGACAAAATCAATGCATAAAGTTGTATAAGCATTGGCATGGTTAATAGGGTCTCCTTTACCTCTGTATTTCTCAAACCTAGGAATTTCTATCCCTTGGGGTATCTACGTGCGTAAGATATCTAAGGATAAGGGGCTACTATGAACATGATATGTGGGTGGAACAGTTTGACCTTGGCTAACGGTGGAAATTTTTTGTTGCATGGATGAAAGAATATTAAGGAGTTGAGTAATAATGAGATTTGGGTAGGTGGTTTGAGGTGGAAGAGAAAATTGCGATGAAGTGTATGTAATGTGAGGGGAAGTGAAAGGAACACAAAGAGGGGTGAATGTAGTGGAGGGGACTTGTGGTTCCACAAGAGAACTAAGAATGCTAGTTTGAATTGTGAAAGAAGGAGCCACATGACTAAGTTGTTGCATAGTTGTTGTAACATGAAGAGTGGTATAAGTTGGTATAGATGTTATGGTTGAAGGGGGAGTAATGTGAGGTCATCCTTGGCTTGCAACTATGTTTGTTTATTGGGAATTAGAAGAAGCATGCTTATTGTAAATCTCAACAATTCTTTTCATAACTAGTAAACCATCATCACTTTCAATCAAATGATGGAGGTTTTATATGGCTGGTATGGTAGCAGTGGAAATGTTATCAAGGGACAAGTCTTGTTGTAACTGTGCAAAATCCCCATGAATATTAATGACCCTTTCTTGTGGTATGGCATTATTTTTTGTGTCAACATTCATTGGATGGAAAGGTGAAGACATAGAGGTGGTATTGTCCATGCCTAATGCACCATTGTCCATAATAGGAGTAGGAGATCTTGAGATCCCAAGGTCCACAACAAAAGTGCTATCGTAAGAGGCCATGAGTCTAGAACTTCGTCTCACAAAATTATTATCAATGGGGCACCAAATACTCATACAAGTACCACAAAAGATAGGGTGAATACAAATGCAAGGTAATCTAGGTGTTCTAAATGAAAATAACATAAATTTTGTTAACTAAAATAGATAAATAACAACAAAGAACAAAAATGCAGGAATATGCCAGAAAATGTTGTTTAAAAAGTGTAGGTGGACTTATTCACCCAAGGTGGCGAATGAGTCCTAGTATGAGATTTTTTGTGTTTTTCAAAAAAAATAATGTGATTTTAATGATTTTTAGACACCAATGAAGAATGTCGATGCAAGTGTTCATATTTTTTAATTATATGCAATGCTAAAATGAAATCTAAATGAATGTTTCACTAATTAGTTTTGAGAAACCCTAGGATGCAAAAACAAAACAATACCCTAATTAAATGTTGATGCAAGTGAAGTCTAGGATGCAAGATGCAAATGAAATTAGAAAGATAATATGTTCAATATGCAAGTTCACCAAAATGAACCATAGATTTTTGGCACCTTGCACCTTTCTAGCTCTTCTAGGGTTTTGCACCTAAAAGGAGAGAGGTAGGCCAAAAATACTGTGTAGGTTCATTCAAATTATGTTATGAATGCTGTTATTATGTCTAAATGAAATGAACTAAATGTAATTAAATAATCTGAATGACTGATTATGTATGAAAAACATGATATTTATGCTATGTTAGAAAACACAAAGTGATATGCAAACAAAGGACTATGAATGAATAAATAAAAAACAAAAAGAAATGAGTTGAATCGGTGTGCATTTGGAGGTATGATGAGGATTTTGGAATGTTTTGGATGCTATCTAAAATTGAAAACATTCACCAGTGGGACTTATTCACCTAGGGTGGTGAATCAATCTTGTTTATGATGAAAATTATCAAAAATAGGTTTCTGAGTGTCGGGATCCAAAATTTGAAAAAACTTGGATTTCCATCCTTAAGATGGGACTCATTCACCACTGGTGGTGAATTATTCCTCTCCCAAAATATTGAGAAATCTGGAGACAACTCTACAACACCAGATATGAGGATATCTACTTATCGGGTTCTCGAAGTCAATTCTGCAAGAAATAGACATAATATCTTCTCCAAGATTGAAATGTGGTTGATTTGACTTGAAACACTTTGTTGACTTGTTGACCACTCTTTAACACCTAAATGCATGTTAAATTTGCATACAAAAGTATGCAAACACACATGCAAGAGGGGAAAAATGGTTGAGGGTTAGCAAATAGGGGTTTGCCTTGGTCAAACCCCACTTTGGTAATCAAACCCTTAATGAAATAATGAAATGAAAGAGAAAGATAAACTAATAACATGCAAATGATATCAACTTACCAAACCCTTCTTGAATAAAATATGAAGATATGTCAATAGATGCTTCAAAATGCTTGATGAATGCTTGATTTGATGTTGTAAAGTGCTTGAATGAAAAGATTGCTTGGATGTGATGTGTGAGTGTAGGAGAGAGATGTAAAATGAGGTGAAAATCACTTATTTATACAATCTTCTACCTTAGTAACACATTGATACCTCATCACAGGCCGATGTCAAGTGCTTTTGAATAAAAACCAAAAAGGAAATTTAAAATATTTTGAATTTGGAGCCAATGGGGACTCATTTATCACCCATGGTGAATGTAGGACTTGAAAAATGGGTGTTAGGAATTAAGTCATATTTAATTTTATTTGTCAGGTTTACATCCAAAAATGTACTTAATTAAAGCTTATAAGGGCATAGAGATGTCATCAAAAGCATAAGAAAGATGTAAATATTTAAGTTGTACCTAGAAAAGCATGAAATTTTGTTACAAGTCTTTAAAAAACTTCAAAATATGACTTATTTAATGATGAAAAAGTGATTTTTAGGTGAATTATAATGAATAGAGCCTAGAACAGTGTAGAAATGTTTTACAACACTTCACAAGACATTCGCAAGATGTCATTATTTGAATTTTAGTATCTAAATATGCATGTTCAAGCCACATCATGACA
Source organism: Sequoia sempervirens (assembly GCA_007258455.2). Lineage (NCBI taxonomy): Eukaryota > Viridiplantae > Streptophyta > Pinopsida > Cupressales > Cupressaceae > Sequoia > Sequoia sempervirens. The sequence goes on from VDFB02018296.1 coordinate 45,268,072, forward strand.
TAAAATCATAGCAAAATTGACCAAACATCGTGAAACAAGTCCCAACAGGCCATGAAAATGACAAGGGGCCATTTTTCTATGACACACTTGGGAACCCAATTTATTTATAATCTCCATTAACTCGAGGATAACATTCTTCTTTTTTTGAGCTATGAGCCAATCAACATCCCCAAACTTTTGTTCCTCAGGACTAGATTTAGTGTGCGATCGAAGCCAAAAACCGTTGTCACCCTCCCACTTTTGATTGATATTCTACTTCCTTTTCTTTATTGTTTTCCATTCATTTTCACTATCTCCAACAAAACAATCCTTCAATGGAGGTGGTGGAGCCTAAGTGAGGGTATAGCCAAGCATTGTAGATAGAGCACCCACAACCCCAATAGTATATTTTGTACATTATTTTCCTAATGGAGTGAGAATACCCACATCACTGCCACCATCATAGACAGGGCAACAAGAAGCATACAAAGAAGGCAATTCCTGATCCTTTTTCTTCTTCTAGAGAAGACTTACCAAACTAACCTATATTCTTGTTGCAAGAAACTTTCTCTGGAGAATCACAACTCATAGGTGAGTTTGAGATAGAATAATGCTTGGATGATGCATCTTTCTACTATGTGGCCTTCCAATTTGCTTGAGATTTCATAGTTGGGCAATGTAAAACAATACGACTGACTTTGTAACACCTTCTACACCTAAATATTAAAATTTTGTAGTCTAGTGATTGCAAGCGACTGTTACCATTCACATTCAAGATGATTTCAATTAGGAGGGATTTGGAAGTGTCCAACTCAACCAAAATCCTAGAAAAGGTTGTATGAATGAAATCCTTTGATTTCACATCTATACTTATGAAATTTCTAAGAGTATTACTAATTGTTTCAAAATAGAATGCAAACAAGTAATGAAGGGAGATATTTGGGAGGTGAACCCAGAACGACATAACTACAAATGATTTAGTGGTGGGATCAAAGTTTGGATTCCATAATTTTAAAAACAATGTGCTTTCTCTCCACAAGCATGTACGATTAAGGATAGCATTTTTTTCTTGCTTGCTGGAAAAAACAACTGTGAAAAACCCTTTTGAACTAGGATAAATTTCAAAATTATTTTCCATTAGCGGGCCCCATGATTTTGAAATCTATTCATGTAGTGTAGGGAGCCTAGGCCAAAATTGACTAAACCTACCGATCAATACATTATTAGAAAAAAATTCTCATTTTCACATAGTTCTTTCAGTAAAATGGTATCAAAATTCAATTCCAGTGGTTTATCCATGTGATAAACTAACCTCTAGTTGATTATACCTATATTTTGTGACTTTGATGGGATGACAAGCAATACAAACCCAAATTTGGGGTGATCTAGAGCGTCACCAGACAGAGAAGTGTCTGCAAGTCGAGCAACATTACCCAACCTATAATTTTTCACCTCCACAAAAGTGGATGAAACTGCAGGAAAAACAACCCTAGATCTGAGGCTTTCCAATGGGATGCCAAACGGAGGGGTGTCTGCAAATTGCTCATCCTTTCGTTGACCACATTTTGTCGTATTCATGAAAGAAGTATTTGTCTTTGATCTAGCTCTAGAAAGTAAATTTTAAGAAGGCTTTGTGGATCATGGAGAAGCTACTATCGCTCGACATCCATCCTCATGCACAGCTCGTACACCTTTGCAAACATAAAGTGACACTGATGAGTCCAACCGTGTTGAGGCCTACACGAAATCACACCCAATAGACTATGGCAGTCCAGAGAATCACTCCTTAGGGCATAGTGAGGGATTTGGAGCACCCGCAAGAGAGTTTTTCAATGCCAAAAAAGCTTCTAAATATTGGTTTACAGGATCCCTAGCCAAGCTAGGGCATCAACCAAATGACATACCACAAGTAGAACCACTGTCATCCAAAGCGGGAAACACACCCCCCACATAGGAATGAGAAGGCAAGGCAGAGCCACCATCACCATTAGTGTGAGAAGGAAACTGACGCAACTTTGAAGAGGAGGCATCCAAATCAGTAGGCTTAGAAGCAGGTGGCATCAAAAAATGATAGAGCTTTTTTTAGTTTGTTTGCAAATCTTTAAATTTATTTATGTTATATATATAGTATTAATTCTAAATGATAATATTATATTAATTATAATAATTTTTTTATTATATTATGATCATATTATTAATAGTATTATAATATCATATAATAATATTATTAAATTATTAATATTATATCAAGTTGTTAATTTATTATTATATTATTGGAAATAGTGGTATGGTGTGATGGTTAAGTTGTGTTGTTATTCTTTTCATCAAAGTTCAATTCCCATTGGGGGTGTAATTGTTGGGAATTTATAGTGGGGATGAGGTCCCCCATTTGTGACTTCACCACTTTATAGCTCCAAGTCAAAAGCCTTTACCCCCTTATTAAAAAAATATTATTATTCTATTACTATTTTTCAAATATAGAATATATTTAACATTAATATTGTATTACTAATATATTATTATTTTAATATAATTATAATTAAATAATAATTATCATACTATTATTTTTTTAATATTTTTTTCGTAACTATTTTTTTAAAAATTTTAATTAAAAGGGTAGAAATTTATTCAATAAGAGAAAATCCAAAATTACAAGTACCAGGATTACAAACAACTAGAGCCAGGAAGGCATACCTAGCCACTAAGAACTAGAGAACACCAAACCACACAAACAAGAAAATTGAAACCTGTTCATGGACCATACATATCCTCATGAATCAACGTTTTTAGTTTATGAACACAGTCACTGGGAAGATGCTCCCAATCATCAATAATCTAGTCCCCCCTAAAATTTGAGGCCCATTTAGAAAGACAATTTAGCACATTGTTCCACTCCCTAGGATATGAACAAAGGACACCATCTGAATCGAATTGCTTAACTATTAAATATGTTGCACAATCAAAGATAGTTGTCAATTCCCTCCATTAAAAATATTCTTCTTTAACAAATTAATCATGATCTATGAATTCTATTTACACATATCCTTGCGCCAGCCAAGAGCACAAGCCTTTTCTAGAGCAACAAGAATAGCAATAGCCTCCATGAGATTATTAGTTAGGTGGCAATGATACCTAGAGAAGAAGAAAAAGGTAGCCCTAGAGCTATCTCTCCCCACATCTCCCACACCAACATAACCTTAATTCCCCTTGGAAGAACCATCAATATTATTTTTCAGAGTCCTAGCGAGATGCGGGGACCACCTACCTTCTATCTAGATTTTCTTGTTGGGATGTCTCGTCTATTTGGAAAAAGCCTTCCTTAAGCTAAGACCATTTAGACCCAAACATAGAAGCACCACACCCTCACAATCATTCAAAGGAGCTCCAACCTCACATTTAGCTTAAATAGTCTCTTGAAACATACCTAAAATAAAGAAAAATAGGTTTTTCAAAATTGATTGTAATAAGAGGGGTTATGATGCACCTATTTCTCAATATTTCACTAGGAAATGAGGTCCCCACAATTAATTGATTATCAACTCTTAGGCAAATCAACCTAATTTGAGAATTTTTAGATTTCCTTATGCTTGAAGGATGGGGGTCAAGGTCAAACAACACTTTGGGGAATGTTAGCGAATGAAATAAACTTTGATAGATAAATCAAGTAATGACTCTAAACCCAGATTTGACACCGATTTAAATTTGCTAACAACTCTAAAAAGTCCACAATTGCATTTGTCGCTTTTCTCTTAATTTTAAAGAGGTACAATTCCCTCACAAAATCTTCAATGAATTAATCCATTCTAAAGAAATGACATATGGTTTTAACCATAAAGCAAAAAAGGTGACTAACACTAGCTCATAAATATGAAACTAGCATGAGAACGGAGGATACAACCATTTATGAATAATACAAAGATTGAAAACCATGACTGTCTAATCTAATCAATGTAAATAAATCAAAATGTAATAAATAAAAGATATATAGCTCATCTTTCAAAGAAGACACAACTATATTGTACACATAACACCAAGGTTAGCATACTTCAAATCCTTTAATTCATAACACACCGATTACAACCTATTGCAGTTTGTAATAAAAGTTATTATTTCTTGAAAACATCCCGAGGTGTATCTAGAGAAATTAAAAAAAGCCCCTCTATCCATGCTTAACCTCTAATTTATAACATAGCTAAGGCCATCGAATGGATAGCAAAGTTGTTGCTAAACTAGCAACTTCTTCCATCCCAAATGTTTATCGGGAGTTGATAAAACAAAAGAAATTTTTCCAGGAATAGATATCGGTAGAGAAAATCAATCATCACCCAAGCAACAACTGCCAAAGGACCAATCATTTCACCAATCTTTAATGCAATGTATGAGAATACCAAGTGGTGGCACGTGAAAGTTGTCCAATGAGGAATTATAATTCAATTGACACAAGTTGGCCATAAATGTGAGTTAAATTTACATCTTATCAATCGTAAATGAATGCGCCCATGTCTAACCAACATTCTATAAATTCAGACAGTATCACTTCTCTCCCACCATCAATTGCATCCAACATGGCAAGCTCCCAAAGTGATGAAAATTTTGCGAGTGATTACATTTCCCTGGAGGAAATTGAGTGTGGTCCTTTGTTCAAGCACACTTCTGACCGGGTGAAAGAGGTCTTTGTGGTGCAGAGCGAAGTGGAGGAAGAGGTGCTTCAAAGCATTCTAGGTGAGGAGTTTATGAGCCAATCTCATGTACATAATACCACTATGCTGGTGATTCATTTACATATTTTTTAAGACTTTTGGCCGTCGAGACTGGGGAGTGAGAGCACTGGAGCATTTGGTGAAACTTGAATTCCATCACTGTGTCAGGGTGGCGATAAATGGACTCAACTACTATCATCAAACTAGGCTAGTAGCTGATGCCATTTGCATTGCATCTTCTATCCAGGACGAGACTTTTGAGGAAGTTGTGGCTCTGCTCTACACTAGAGTAGTGAATAATGACATGGGGTTGTTTGTGCAATTCCTCCAGTCACACGAGAACCTCCTTTCACCTACTCAAATTGAATACCTACAGGTTGTCACTGATAGCATCTGTGTCATGATGTTTACCTTATGCACCTGAAATAACTTTCTTTTGCCTCTTTTGTGTGTCCACCAACTTGGGTTTTTGTACTGGAACTAAGAGATTATGGCTATGCTAGCATAATGTAAAAACATTTATATATGAATAAAATATTTCTTTTTGGTGTTATCTGTGATTTTACATGTATGGTTTGGTTGTTTCTATATAACATCTTAATTAAGTAACTAGACTAGTAATAATTTGGTTTAATCAATATAATTCTTCATAGGAAAAAAATGGATGGTTCACATAAGTTGAAAAAACTCCACCTAGGTTCAAAATGACGTAGAAAATACCGCTTGAGGCATAACTTGCGGGTGACATTTTCAAACTTTGACTCATGATTCAATCGGTTCTTACATGCACTTTGGGTGAAAAAGGAAGTTCGGATGTGACAAAAGAACACCTCCCAATGAAGGATACATAAAGTATTCGGTAAAATGGGAGGTCTAACATACTTAACAAGACACCACCTGAGTTAAAAACAACCACAAAAGACCACCCAAATGAAGATTAGGTCTAACACTTAGGCAAATCAGTTAGATAACATCTTGAATAAAGACTTAAGAAAATTTATGGGTAAGGGGGAGACATTTCCTTTTTATAGAAAATTCAATTTTGGATGAATGGCTAGGATTGTTAGTTGAAAAATTCCCTAAGATGGAAGGCTGAGACTTAATGTGACAACTAGCAATTAGGGTTAGGGAAAAGTTTGAAATGAAGGGTTGAGATTTGATTTTAGGAAAATCAAATCAAAGGTCAAAAATCCATGTGGCAAGAAGATATTGGGCATGGAAAATGAAGCTACTGGAGAAACAAATAATAATTTAAAATTATTTGATTTAAGAGGTAGTGTTGACCTTTTGAATTAAAAATTAAATTAATTCAAGAGTGGTGGGGTCATGTGACAATAAATAATTATTTCAAAATATTTACTTAGTGGGAAAAATAAAAGTGGGGAATTTAAACAAATGACTTTATTTAAAAGTAGAAGAAAAATCAATAAGATAATTAAATAATTAATAATTATTATTTAATTATAGAAAAAAATGGACAAGGTGGAAAATAATTAAATAAATTGTATAAAGTTTATTTAATTATAAGAAGACATAAGGAATTAATGAATGTATTTAAATAAATAAATGAAGTTTATTTATTTAAATAATCAGAGGAAATAGTAGACAAACAATAATTAAATAAATTTGGGAATTTATTTAATTATAGAGAGACATAAGAAATTAGTGACATATTTAAATAAAAATAAATGTAATTTATTTATTTAAATAGTTAGGAGGAATAAAAGATATGAATTAATTAAATAATTAAGAATTATTTAATTAATAGTTGAATTTGGACTATAGGACATAATTTAAATATTTTAATTATGTTGAGAAGAAATATGGAGAAAAATAAAGTTTGCAGGCCTAGGACAATTTTATGTGCCTACATTTTCCCCCTTTTTGTCATAATGCAATTTATCGCATAGTGGTCCAAAGAAAATTTAGTTCAGGATATTCCCCAGCAAAGGTACGGGGTATCTATGCCCCCTCGAGTAAAATTGCAAATTTTGGCCAGGTGCTAATTTTTTTTGGAAAGTGTCGCAATAAGTCAATTTGATGACCAGAAAATCAATGGTGCAGTCGGTTTTGAATTTTGACAAGTTTAAAGCAGTCAAAAAGGTGTTTGAATATGCCAAAAAGTGCATCTAGTTATAAACCCTAGGGGAAACCTTTATTTTCACCCTATAAATAGGCTTGAGGAGGCTAAAAAGGTAATTCATTTTCATCATTGCCATTAGGAAATTTAGAGCTCAGAGTGAGAGGACATTGCGTGAAGATGACGATTCTGGAGGTCAATCACCACCACAGATACCGAGTACAGACATACCAACGGCCAAAGGGCTCAAAAGAAACGATATGTAGCCTATACCCACTTGGTAATTTTATCATTTTACATGCTTTGTAGGGCCTCAAAGTTAGGGTTTTAGATGTTTCGTTCTATCATTCAACACATCTACATGCATGAAGCACACAAACACATTTGCATTACACGCATTTGATGAATTGAAATGTAAGTGCAAGGGGTAGGGTAGGTTAAAATTCAAACGACGCAATTACGAACTGGTTCAATGCAAGTGCCAAAATGCAATGCAAGTGTCAGGTCATGCAACACAATCACTAGACTGTGATGCAAAAGTGGGCTGATTTAATAGATATGCGCAAAAGCAACACAACTAATGGTGGGAAAATGCAATTGCAATAAAGAAATGCATCTGCGAGGCTGAGCAACACAATCATCATAGAGTGAAACATCTGATGGATGAAATGACACATATGATTTCCGCAATGCAAATGAAGGGAAAAATGATGCAACTGATTGTGGCTAGAGTTCACTTGGTTTAGGCTCATTTTACTTGTGCACTTTTGATTATTTAGATGATAGGGATGATATTTAGTGATGTATTAACCTTTATTTGTGTGTACAGAGACAAACAACACTGATATATACATGAGAGTTTTGGCTGGCTACATATGTGTTCAGGGATTAGTTGAGGCCAGGTGAGTAGAGGTGATTGATGCACCTAGGATTGTTTCATATGACCTATATGCCCATTATCTAGGAAAACAGGGGTCTCTTGACAGCATTGGCAGAGAGATGGCACTTCAAGACATGCTCATTTCAATTTCCCATAGGAGAGGCCATAGTGATGCTTGAGGATGTCTATTGGATCCTACAAATTATGATTAGAGGAGAACGGGTAGTTTATGATCCTCAACGAGGAATGCAGACCATCACAGAGTACTATGGGCATGAGGATGTAGTGCAGCTGGGCATCAATGGATATGAGAATAGTTGGGAGTTCTTGGCTAAGCATTATGGCTGATGGGAGCGTATGTTGTGCACCATGATAGCCAAGGTACTCATACCAGATCACTGAGGTCATGGTTTCCTAATAGGATGGGGAGATGTACTGATCCAGATGATGCATGATGGGATAGTGTTTTCTTGGGGATCATTCCTACTAGGGATGTTGTATCATTAGCTTCATGATGTCACGTACAGGGAGTCTACTAGTATTATCTTTGGGACCAGCATATTGCAGTATTTTGGCCACTGGTATAGAGGCAGTTAGGTGAGGGGATTCCCTATGTCTACCTATATGCAAGTTTGGTGACACAAACTCAAGTGGGGGATATAGGATACTAGTGCCATGCCATTGATATCTTGGTTGAGTTTGTGTGGAGGCCATATAGAGACTATGGATAGTGGCCAAGAGAGGATGAGCATCTATCATTTTGCTGACAATTTAGGTACCTTATTGGGTGAATGGTGTAGTCACAACTCATCATAGAGATGTACCTACCCCAGTGGTACTGAGATAGTTTGGTGAGCAGCAGGATGTACCTATAGGAACTACAGAGTATGCATGGTCATCTCGAGAGTCAGTGTGGGGACTGTCGATATCGGTGATAGTGGTTGAGAAATAGATTGTGTTGGAATATGTGCCTCAATCCTTATTGACATGGATCTCCTAAAGGGAAAAGTCACTATGACATTGTTCATGTCTAGGTGACTAACTGTTCTAAATCTGCTTGATAGGTTCATGTCGCCAAGACAGAGTTGATGTCTTGCCGAAAATGACTATCGTTGTGACTCTCTATTTTCAGTGTGACCTTTTGTCAATTGGTAGAACTCTGGGTGACAGTTGATCTTATCAGGCTAACTCTAGGGCTTCCGTGAGCTGTCCCAACAAATGGTGTAAGTCTCATCAATAGCTTATGACTATTGGGCTAACACACAGGGATCATCGGGGAGAGGTCTCATCGAAGAAGGTAAGTCTCACTAATGGGAGTATTCTCTTGGTCCATTCGTGGTGACAAAAGACTTTGTTGAGAAGTCTTGGTGACTTGAATAAGTCACGCCGATAGTCATCGGTGTAGCTCTTAGCATCCAGTGAAACGTCTTGGCAAAGTCAAATACCTTGCCGATTTAGCAAGACATGGGTGCTCGACATGTGGTCTCAACGAAAGACATAAGTCTTGCCGACTGGTGAATGCAGCGCTCGGGGTGACTTAAGACCTCGGTATAAGGTCTTGGCGAAGACAATAAGTCTTGCCGACCCTTTGATGCTTCGGTGTGACATGTTCAGCCAATGTAAGGTCTTAGCAAAAGACTTAAGTCTTGCCGACTCGGTAAGACTTGGATGAGCTCGGTATGAAGTCTCGGCGAAAGACGAATGTCTTGCTGACTATCAGGTGCTTTGGTGAAACTTTTGGAGACCCGGCGAAACATCTTGGCGAATGGAAAGTCTTTCCGATAGCAAAGTGGAAGTCGCTGTGTCTTGTGAGCATCGATATGAGTGTAGCCAATAAGAAATCTCTTGCCGATAGAAACATAATGGATGTCGATGGATTTAGTATGACTCATAGTGTTTGGTATATTATCTTGCAGACTGTGAACCTATGTCGATAGCGATATGAAGACTTTGTGGCATTGGGAGAAACTGTTAGTGTCTCACCGATATGCCAACAAAGTTGAATGCCATTGACTAGTTTGACCATCCTATGTGGAGCCTCGTGGACCAATCAGAGGAAGCGATTTCAAATGGGTGGCAGTTAGTTTTTTGCAACTGTTGCCATGTTGGAGTTGAATAGCATGCAGGGAAAAATCAATTGCTCAAGAGGAAAATTTCTACGATGAGGCAATAGTGGATAAGGATGAACAGAAGGAAAAAATTAGAATGTGATAAGATTTAAAGGATTGATTCTGATTTGAAATTACAATGAGTGAAATTGAATTGTTGAGAGATTTTCTGTAACTGGATGAACAGTGAATGTAGTTGTTATGAACTAATACCAGAGAGTTGTATCTTTGATTGTATGTAATTTTTGTTACTATAATACAAAGAGATTCAGTTTGGTGTGGTGGGTTTTTTCCCTAAAGGGTTTCCCATGTAAATCTGGTGTTCATTGTCTTTGAGTATCTTCTCTGTTTTTGTAAATCTTTCATCTGTGTCTTAATTAGATTGTAATTTGAAAATTAAAATCCCTACATTGCATTCTTCCCTATGGATTTGACATTAGGAAAGTGTTTTCTGCACCTCTGCTTTCCTTACAAGTGGTATCAGAGCCTGGCCAGTTGTGTTATCCTTGTGAGAGGGTTGGGTTTTTTGTGTCAAATATTTTTTCAGTGGGAGTTTGGTAGATGTCTAATAATTTGATTACAAATTAAGATGGAGAGCACATACAGGAAGATGGAAATAGAGAAATTCAATGGTAGCAATTTTGAGCTGTGGAAACTCAAAATGGAAGATCTGTTAGATAAGGCTCTATTTAGCAGACTCTGTTCTTCTGAATGTACATGAAGAAAAGACTGCATCTTCCTTGTGGAAAATATTAGCATCGATTTATCAGGGAAAGTCCTTGGTGAACAAGTTATTCTTGAGGAAGAAGCTATACTCTTTGAGAATGCAAGAGGGGGGATTTGTTGCTAATCACTTAAATGCTTTCAATATGCTGATTGTTCAATTAACATCTGTTGGTGTGAAGATTGAAGATGAAGATTGTTGCATGTTGTTGTTATCCTCTTTGCCTGATTCTTGGGATCATTTGGTGATGGCTATAGGGAGTACAACATCCACATTCAAGATGGAAGATGTTGTTGCTTCTTTGTTATTAGAAGAAATGAGAAGAAAATCTTCTGAGATGGCAAAGGAGGCTCTGGCTGTCAGAGATAGATCGAAGGAGAAAGGAAAGAAGAAGGACAAGAAGTCCAAATAGAAATTAGAAGGGAGATCAAAGTCCCTTGGCAAGAAGTCCAAGGTGAAGTGCTGGAATTGTGGGCAACCTGGTCATGTCTGAAAGGATTGTAAGGAGGAGAAAAAGAAGAAGAATAACTCTTCTGGAAATGATTCCTCTCAGACTGATGTAGACGCCTTCATTGCAGCTTTGGCTACACGGGCATCAGATGATGTCTAGCTGATTGATTTTGGAGCATCTTTCCATATGACATCTCATGGAGATAGGTTCACAAAGTATGAAGAACACAATGGTGGAAAGGTATACTTGGAAAGTGATTCATGTTTGGAAATTGTTGGCCATGGAAGAGTCAGAATTCAATTCCCTAATGGAAGAGTGAAGGGAATCTATGATGTGATGCATATACCTGGTCTGGCTTGTAATTTACTTTCTATAAGTAAGTTGAATGATATTGGAGTGTAGGTCACATTCTCTGGAAATGGTTGCAAGATGACTAGAGGCTCTATGGTGCTAGCTAGGGGTGATTGAATTGGTACTCTGTACAAGCTTGATGCACTGGTTGTCCAATGCAATAGTGTCTCTGCAAAGTCACTTAAGGATACTCATGGAGAAAAGAAGAGAAATGTTCTTGATGGTGTAAACTACATGGAGGTTAAACTTCCAGTAGAAAAGACTATGCTCTAGCATCATAGGCTAGGCCACATTGGTGAGAAAGGTTTAAAAACCTTGAAAAATAAAAATCTGGTAGAAGGGCTTGAAGATTGTAACCTTTAGTTCAATTTTTGCGAACATTGCATATATGGTAAACAACACCATGTTTCATTTTATTCCAGTCCTCACAAATCTTTTGGTTTGCTTGATTATATTCATTATGATGTGTTTGGTCCAGTGAATGTTCCTTCTCTGTCTAAATCAAGATACTATGTGTCGTTTATTGATGTTTATTCAAGAAAACAATTTGTATATTTTTTGAAAAGTAAATCAGAAGTGTTCAATCAGTTTAAGGAATTTAAAAACCTTGTTGAAAATTAGACTAGTAGAAAAATAAAATGTTTAAGGACTGACGATGGCAGTGAGTTTTGTTCAGATGAATTTGAAATGTACTAAATAGATCATGGGATTAAAAGACATAAGACTACACCTTATACTCCACAACAAAATGGAGTTGTTGAAAGGTTCAATAGGATAGTAATGGAAAGAGCAAGAAGTATGCTAAGCAGTGCTGGCTTGGAGGAGAAGTTCTGGGCTAAAGCAGTTTCTACAGCATGTTACTTTGTAAATTGTTCTCCTAACTTTTCTCTTGTTGAGAAGACGCCTTTGGAAGCATGGTCTGGAAAGAATCCCTCTCTAAGACATTCGTTTCTTTGGCTGTGAGACATATGCATATGTGCCATTTGAATAAAGATCTAAGTTGGGAAACAAAGTTGTGAAGTGTATTTTTATTAGCTATAGCGTTGGCATAAAAGGACACAAGCTTTGGAACCCTGAGACTAAGAAGGTTTTGTACAGCAGAAGCGTTATCTTTCATGAGCTGAAATCTTCTACATTAGATCTATAGTCAGAGAAGTAATCAAAAAATGAAAAGGATGTAGCAGCAATTCCTTCGACACCAGATAAAGAGGAATTGAAAAATCAAAATGTACCCGATATTGAGGAGAGCTCAAGTAGTTCTGAAAGTTCTGATGAAGATGAAGAACCACCTCAGCCTCAGCCTGTGAGGAGGTCAACTCATGAAAGAAAGCAACCTAAAAGGTATGGATTTTCTTTGATTGAGTCTACTTGTGCCTATGCTTTAATTTCTAGCACTGATGAACCTAGGACTATAAAAGAGGCATTCAAAATGTCTGATTCAAACTCTTGGTTGGAAGCCATGAATGAAGAAATGGCATCATTAGAAAAGAATGACACCTGGAGTTTGGTGCCATTGCCTAAAGGAAAAGAAGCTGTGGATTGCAAATGGGTGTTTAAAAAGAAAATAGGTCTAGACGGTAGTGTGGAAAAATATAAACCAAGGCTACTTGCGAAAGGTTATTTCTAGGTAGAGGGAACTGATTATGGAGAAATCTTTTCTCTTGTAGCTAAGCTAACATCTATTAGATTTATTTTGTCACCTGCAGTAGCGTATGACTTAGAAATTGAGTAGATGGATGTGAAGACAACATTTCTTCATGGTGATCTTGAAGAAGAAATTTATATGTCACAGCCAAAGCACTTTGTGGAAAAAGGTAAAGAAAGACTAGTTTGCAAGTTGAAGAAATATCTGTATAGTTAAAAATAGTCTCCTAGAATGTGGTAACAAAAATTTGACACTTTTGTTTTGTCATTAGGATTTGTAAGATCAAAATGTGATCATTGTGTGCATTATAAAGTTGAAAGTGATCAAGTTCTTATTATTGCACTCTATGTTGATGATATACTATTCATAGGAAATAGTAAGCTAATGATTTCTGATCTTAAGTCTCAGTTGTCTGTAAAGTTTGAAATGAAAAATCTTGGTGCAGCAGGGTATATTCTGGGAATGGAAATAACTAGGGATAGGAAGAATAGAAAGCTTTGGCTCAGTCAGAGTAAGTATGTCAAGACTATTTTGGAGAGATTTTTTATGACTAATTGCAAACAGCTAGTTGTTCCAGTTATGCAGGGAACGAAGCTATCTATTGAGGATTTTCCAAAATCTCCTTCTGAGATGGAGGACATCACCAGTGTGCCTTATGCAAGTGCAGTTGGTAGTCTCATGTATGCTATGGTCTGTACAAGGCCAGATATTGCTCAAGTAGTGGGAGTTCTTAGTCGGTTTATGGCTAATCCTGGAAGGACACATTGGGATGTTGTGAAGAGAGTGTTTAGGTATCTGAAGGGCACTTCAGACTATGCTTTGTGTGACCATGGTAACTTGGTTGAATCACAGAGGACTTTCAGTAATCAAGGTTATGTGGACTCTGATTGGGCAGGGGACATTGACAGTAGAAGATCCACCAGTGGATATATTTTCATGATGAATGGTGGTGCAGTGAGTTGGATGAGCAAGCAGCAAATTGTAGTCACCTTGTCCACAATAGAGGCAGAATACATGGCAACTACACATGCCTGTAAAGAAGCAATCTAGTTAAAACGATTGTGTTCTAACATTGGTTTTGATGCAGGAAAAAATACTATTTACTGTGACAGCCAGAGTGCTATATGTTTGGAAAAGAATCCTACTTTCCATGCTAGGACGAAACATATAGATGTACAGTATCACTTTGTACGAGATATGGTGGAGGATGGGAAGGTCTCTTTGAAGAAAGTGGATACTCTGGAGAATGTTGTAGATGCATTGACAAAGCCTGTGAGCACAGAAAAATATAGGTGGTGTGCTAGTTCGATGGGCCTCTTGGCCCATGTTTTTTAGTAGTTTTATTATGCTCTGGAGGTGTCAGTAAGATCTTTTTCAAGTGGGAGCTTGCTAGAATATGTTCCTCAATCCTTACTGACATGGAAATCCTGAAGGGCAAAGTCAATGTGACATTGTTCATGTCTGGGCAACTAACTGTTCTAAATCTGCTTGATAGGCTCATGTCGCCAACACAGAGTTGATGTCCTTCCAAAAATGACTATCGTTGTGACTCTCTATTTTCGGCGTGACCTTTTGTCGATCAGTAGAACTCTGGTGATAGTTGATCTTATCGGGCTAACTCTAGGGCTTCAGTGAGATGTCCCAATGAATGGTGTAAGTCTCACCAATAGCTTATGACTATCGGGCTAACACACAAGGATCATCGAGGAGAGGTCTCATCAAAGAAGGTAAGTCTCGCCGACATGAGTATTCTCTTGGTCCATTCACGGTGACAAAATACTTCATTGAGAAGTCTTGGTGACTTGAATAATTCACGCCGACAGTCATCAATGTAGCTCTCGGCGCTCGATGAAACGTCTTGGCAAAGTCAAATGTCTTGCCAATTCGACAAGACATGGGCGCTCGACATGTGGTCTCGGCGAAAGACATAAATCTTGCCAACTAGTGAATGCAACACTTGGGATGACTTAAGACCTCAGTATAAGGTCTTGGCGAAGATGATAAGTCTCGCCGGCTCTTCGATGCTTTGGTGTGACATGTTTGGCTGGTGTAAGGTCTTAGCAAAAGAATTAAGTCTTGTTGACTTGATAAGACTTGGATGAGCTCAGTATGAAGTCTCAGCCAAAGAAGAATGTCTTGCCAACTGTCAAGTGCTTCAGTGAAACTTGCAGAGACCCGGCGAAACATCTTGGCAAATGGAAAGTCTTGTCGATAGCAAAGTGGAAGTCGTTGTGACTTGAGATCATCCGTATGAGTCTAGCCGATAAGAAATCTCTTACCGATAGAAACACAATGGATGTTGATGGATTCAGTATGACTCATAGCATTTAGTATATCATCTTGCAGACTGTAAGCCTATGCCAATAGCGATATGAAGACTTTGTGGCATTGGGGAGACATTGTTAGTGTCTCATCGATATGCCAACAAAGTTGAATGCCCTTGACCAGTTTGACCATCGTATGTGGAGCCTCATGGACCAATAAGAGGAAGTGATTTCAAATGGGTGGCAATTAGTTTTTTGTAACAATTGCGACGTTGGAGCTGAACAACATGCAGGGAAAAATTAATTGCTCGAGAGGAAACTTTCTACTATGAGGCAATAGTAGATAAGGATGAACAAAAGGAAAAAATTAGAATGTGATAAGATTTAAAGGATTGATTCTGATTTGAAATTACAATGAGTGAAATTGAATTGTTGAGAGCTTTTCTATAACTGGATGAATAGCGAATGTAGCTGCTATGAACTAATACTAGAGAGTTGTATCTCTAATTGTATGTAATTGTTGTTACTATAATACAAAGAGATTTAGTTTGGTGTGGTGGGTTTTTTCCTGAAAGGGTTTCCCACGTAAATCTGTTGTTCATTGTCTTTGAGTATCTTCTTTGTTTCTGTAAATCTTTCATGTGTGTCTTAATTAGATTGTAATTTGAAAATTAAAAGCCCTGCATTGCATTCTTCCCTATGGATTTGACATTAGGAAAGTGTTTTCCACACCTCTGCTTTCCTTACAAATTGATGGTTTAGTAGCATAACAGTGAGAATGGAGTGGGGGACCAGTAGATGTAGGTACCACCCCGAAGTTTGGTGCATGGTGGTGGACTCATAGGCCACTTCCTTTGACAAAATCATATCAGCTAGCACTAGTGGATCAGAGAGCAGTGTTACCATAGGTGCACCAAGCAAGGCAAGGAGGTATAGATGGTGATAGGGGGAAAGGGAGGGATGGAGCCATATGTGGTAGTGGGGATGATGGAGGAGATGGGGGAGATGGACGAGGTGGTGGGAGAGGTGATGGTTGGGATGATGGAGGAGATGGAGGGGATCAATGAGGAGGGGGGAAGAGGTTGAAGGTAGGTGAGGAGAGTACGATAGCGAGTCATACGAGTGTAGCTATCACCTATCTGAGAGGTATGTGAGGGAGAGGAGGAGAGGGAGAGTAGCCAGAGATGGAAGTAGAGATGCAGGTTGCCAAAGAGGAGGATACAGTCATGGGAGAGGAGGTACTGGATGTTAGTGGGGAGGAGGATATAGGGAGCAATGAGGAGATGGATGATGCAGAGCGTAATATTAGAGAGGAGATGGTGGAGGGTGAGGATGCTCCAGCTGGGAAGCCCCCATTACCTTAGGATGTGATAGTCAATCAGTGGATGAGAGATATGTAGAGTCGGTTGGATGAGGCCCTCGCCTAGATTAGGGCACTAGAGGCAGAGTTCTAGGTTACTAGGGTGGTGAGGGATCAAGTGGTGGTGAGGTCACAACAGGAATAGTAGTGGTGCTCAGAGTTTGTAGAGTTATGTGTTGGCCCTGTAGGAGAGGTGGTGAGAGAGCTAGCAAGGGTGAGTGCTAGCCAAGAACACTACAAGATATTGTATGAGAGAGTCATGCCAGCAGAGCGATGAGAGATAAGCTTCTCTTAGTCTTGGAGTGAGATAGGTAGTGGCTCGATGAGAAACAACAGGAATCACAAAAGTATGAGCTAGAGTATTGTGAGCCCATCTACCTCATCTGGGTATTCATTAGGACATAGGTCATCACATAGCCACAGGCACTCATTAGGGCATAGATCCAATCACAACCATACATCATCATTAGGGCATAGGTCACACCACAACTGACCATCCACCATGGTACCTAGGTCATCAGAGAGCTAGCCTGTCAGGGCTAAGCAAATAGCATCAACCCTCAAGAGAGACCATTAATCACTCTGTCCCTCACCCCAAGGAGATGAGGAGAGTATTGATTAGGAAAAATGATATTGTTACTATTTTGATACATTTTATATATTGAGCATTGAGCCTACGAGTTCTATTTTTTAGATTCCTCGAGACTCTATCCCATGACATTATTTTGTGATTATATATATCATGTAGTTTTGGTGTGGACTCCATGTTATGTGTTGTGTTATGATGCATTATGATTTTATTATGTTCATGTTATGTGATCTATGTTATGATTCCTATAATGATGCGTTATGTTTTTATTATGTTCATGTGATGTGATCTATGTTATGATTCCTATGATGATGCATTATATTTTATGTGATGTATGCATTTATGATGGTCATTTATGATGAGATTCCTTAGTACCAATGATGATGCTACTTTATGTATGATGGTAACTTTATGATGATGATGCTAATTTTCTATATATGCATAATGTTTTAACACAAATGGATGCCATGCTTATGATTATGAATGCATTGATGTGTGATTGTGTATGTATGGATTATCCGATATATGATGCTTTATGTTATGATCCTGAATTTGTATGCATTAATGATATGGATGATGTATGAAAAATTTTTAATGCACATATTTATTACGTTAATGCAAATGAATTGATGCAAATGTTGTATTTATGATAATGATGTAAATGAAAATAGTGGATGTATTTACATAAATGTGTAATGTACTAATGCAATTTCTATATATGAGAATGTATGCAATTGTATTTTTGTATGTCATAGGATATCATCAGGGGATGGAAGAAGATATTACCAGACAGAAGGAGATGGATATTAGTATGGAGAAAAAATCCTTTAATATATCGCCAAATTACTAATAGGTGTTCTTTAATCATCATTGGGTGGATTATTGTAATGGCCAACAAACACCATGATATGGAATAAATCAATGGTGTGCATGGTTGTACCATCACATAGAACAAGTAGTCACAGACAAGGATGATTATGACTCATACAAGGAACTCAGTTGCTCCAATCTTTCTATCACAACCAACCACAAACAAGAAAGACAAGCCATGAAATTCCCTTGCTCCTCTAAATCCTATGTAGAACATCCTTGATGAACTAGTAACATGATAGTTTGGAAAGGTAATACAATGATCATGATACATCCTCATTCTTTTAAATCCTGATGTCAAGACATCCTCAAGGAACTAGTAACATCATGATACATCGTTGCTCCTCTAAGTCTTGTGCAGGACATCCTCGAGGAACTAGTAGCATGATGAAAAATCAAATGACAAGTGTGAAAAAATTAAATATTGTGTTTGCCAAAGTGTTTTCCAAGGATGTTCTAATGTCAAGTGTATTGATGTCAAGATGCCAAGTTTGACGAAGCCTGGGTTTATGTTGAGTAGGCTAATGTGCAACAGATGTTAGGTAATGCCAAATTTAGGAAGGACACATCCTAAATGATGTCGATGTTGAGAGGATCGATCCCCAAATGTCAAGAGAATCCCTCAAAATTCCAAATGATAGTTTGATAGGTTGTTCATTAGAAATAAATATCCGAAGAATACCAAGAGTTGGTAGGTTGACTTGTTATGATAGTTTGACCATGGTTGACTAGATGACCGAATTGACCACATGTTGGTGTTGATATGCCAATTAAATGATTGCCAAAGTTTTTTTAAGAGTTTCCTAATTTAGAAAATTCATGAGAAAAAGACAATTGACTTAATCTACCCTAAGTGACCAAACCTAGGGGGCATCAAGGGCACATTGATGATGGCCTTTCCTACGTCATACACTCAAAGACCATGTAGTTTGACAAAGACAAGACTAACATATTGAAGAAAAATCGACATGTTTTGAATTGATCTGATGAACCCTAAGGGACTAGACCTAGGGGGCCTTGGGGGCTCATCAATGATTTCCTTGCCTACATAGCAATACATAGAGACCTCGTACTTTGACACAACTTGACTTTGCCTTATTTGACAAAAGACGGAGTCATGATTTTATTTGGACAACCTAAAAGGATTGACCTAATGTCTTAGGGGCTCATTTAAGAGGAGCCTTGCTTGTGTGCCAAATGCACATAGACATGTAGTTCGACAATGACAAAGACATACACAACTGACATGACAGACTTTGACTCTGTTTTTGGGATTTATGAATGGTATTTTGGATTTTTTTGTGTTTTTGACATGTTATGATTTTTTTCGAATTTTTTCTAGAAATTTTATGATTTTTATGGATATTTTTCAAGACATTTTATGAATTTTATGGATTTTTTCAAGACATTTTATGATTTTTATGGATTTTTTAAGGACATTTTATGATTTTTATGGAATTTTTTAAGACATTTTACGATTTTTATGGATTTTTTCTGACATTTTACAATTTTTATGGATTTTTTCAAGACATTTTATGATTTTTAGGACCATGTGTGAGATCCACTACAGTTAGGTGATAAGGATGTTGCCCCCAGTCAGGTCTAGGACTAGCCAAGTTGAATGAGATGGAAAAGGACATGCTTAGAATGAAAGGTGGAGGATATACGAGACATGATGTCAACTATTGTTAGTTGTGGACAAAAATAGGACTTTATGATGAATGTCATGAGGGTGTTAGAAGATTGGGAATTTATTATGGACAAAGGTAGATGGAGTGATAATAGATGGGGAAGCAAAAACTTCCTATGCATGGCACCTATTTGCAAGGTTTTCACCATGGTACTTATCCAAAGCACCACTGCAGTGGTTTTCACTATTGGATGGATTATTTTTCTTTACTATTTTTGATATTTTATGAAATTTTTTTGGTGTTGACCACCAAGACACTTGTTTACTAGGTTTTCATTAGGGTGATGATTTTTTTGGATTTTTCAATTTTTTTTGTTTTTTTATGGTTTTTAGCCAAGCTCCCTAATCATGCTATGCATAGAAATTTTGTAGATACAAACTATTGAGAGTTTTTGTCAAATTTTTCCCATCTGGAGTAGCTAACTGGTAAGTTCCAGAACTGAATGCAATAGTGATGATGTAAGTACCCAGCCAATTAGGCTTGAACTTGTCAGTCTTCTCATGGTTAGCTTGATTCTTTGGATTTTACATCAAGACCAGGTCACCAATGTTAAATATTCTAACCACAACTCTTTTTTTATAACATCGATAAAGGTGATTCTTATATGCCTGTAAGTGAGTCAAGGATTTTTTCTGCGTTCTTCCAATAATTTCAACTCATGCAATTGAGAGTGTTGCTATTCTTTTTCATCGATGTCCCTTCATGGAGACCCTTAAGGAGGCTATTTCAACCTCAATGGGTAGGATAGCTTTAGATCTAAAGACCAAAGTGAGTGGTGTGGTGCTAGTAGGCATGTAGATGCTAGTGCGGTAAGCCCATAGAGCGAGATCAAATTGGAGATGCTAGTCATGACCAATGTCATTAATAGTCTTCTTAAGAATCTTGATGATTTTCTTGTTAGATTCCTTAGCTTGATCATTACCTTGTGGGTAATAGAGCATGGAGAAATGATGTTGAATATGGAAGAATTCACAAAGCTCATGAAAATCCTAATTTTTGAAAGGATGACCATTGTCTATGATGAACCATACTGAAAAATGATGTAGTTAAGGATGAATTTGGAAATTTTCTTATTGATTATGTAGGTGAGAGGAATGGCTTCTATCCATTTGGTGGAAGTTATAAGGGTATATGTATGATCATAATGGAAAAAATGGGCCCTTAAGTGGTGAAAAATTTAGAAAAATCAGAGTTAGGCAACTTGATATAAAAATTTGAATAAGTTATAGATATATTATTTGAAAAATATGTAAGAATAGAATATATAGAAAATTGAATGTAGTTTCTAAAATACTAGGGGTCGGTGCATGAAGTTGGGTTACAATTTTGTGGCCAATTTCAAAAAAAACATTGAAAACTCATAACATGAGCGCGTTATGGAAATTTAAAACCAAAAAAAAAAGTGAAAGTGATTCATTTTATGTCAACTATTCTTCTACTCTTCTTGTGGCCAAAAACCCTCATTTTTGCGCTCGTGTTCTAAGAGGAGGATTGTGCAAAAATATTCAACAATGGACAACAGTTGCTATTTCTTTGCAAGGGTGGCACCACGATGACAAAGAGATGGGAGAGGTAAGTATTGTTTGCTATTTGTTTCTAATTTCTTAGTTTTAGGTTGATTTTGTTAGTTTAAGGTTATATTTGATATATGAATTTTTGAATTTGTAGGAAATGAAAATGATCTTGCAAACCCACAAAATCCTCAACAAGAAGAGCAACCAAATCCTGAACAAGAAAATCAACCTCAACAACAACCTCCTCCACCAATCCATCAACACCCTCCTGGGACTCAACAAAATTTAATGAGTGAGATTGAGAGCAACTAAAAACAAATTGAGGATTGTAATAGTACATTGAGTGATCCAAATTGTTCAACAACAAAAAGGATGACCCTCACAAATTCATTGAAAGATATGTTTAAAAATGTGGATTCAATTAGCAAACAAATAACTGGATGACAAGATAGGAGGCAGGAAGCTAGGGCATATTATGCAGATAAACTATCATATAAAAAAGTAAAGGATTTAAAAATTACAAAAGGTTATTTGTGTTCATTATTCACTGAACCACGCACAAATCAAAATCTTACCCTAAATGTGAAGAGGTTTCCTATTCATTGGTGTCACCACCAAGAGATTAGGAACCATTTTTATGATAGGTGGTACATGGTATTTGATGACCAACCATGCAACAATTGTGAAGTCCCCCAGTATTTTCTTAGGAAACTATACAGTGAGTTCATATTGAAAAAAATCCCAAGTTATTTTGATATGAGGGACTTCTAGGGGAGAGGTGGGGGGTCGGCTCAGGATAGGCTTGGTGCACAGCTAGATCCTATGTAGTAAGGGAGATGAGATATCGCTAGGCCACCTCATGAGCACATTGTTATGCCTTTTATCAAAAATGAGAGTCTCGACGTAGAGACATTGCAGGCGATCAACACTTTGACCCAAAGTGTGATCCATCATACTAGACCTATTCTATAATGCCATGCAAGGAAGTCTTCGAGTGGTGACCTTCGAACACATGTGTGTCAATCTTGCAGGGTGACATGTTCATATGACACCATTGGCACTCAGGAGGCTATTGTAGAGGACCCATATGTAGCTACGAAGATGGAGAGGGCAACTGACATTTTGCATGATGCATATGTAATTAATACTCAGGTAAAAGTTAGTGTGTTCATTGAATTTAATTTATTAAAATTTTATTTTGAAATGCAAGATTAACTAATTTAGTTTTATGATTTTAATAAAATTGCAGCACAATGTTGAGACTGGATACACTAGCCCTCCACCTACTTATTTCTACATTACACCTATTGGTGGGGTATGTAACTAGTAAAAAATTATAAATTTATGACATGTTAATAGCATTTTTTTACGAATGGTATTTTAATATGTGATTTTGGATGTTGAACAGGGTAATATTGAGGGAACACCTCCCAGTGCCAATGGATTTACTCAAACCTTCATGCAAGTAATAGAATAAAGAGTTTAACTAATGAATTGTACTTAATAGATTTGTGTAGTTTATATTCATAACATTGGTTATGTTGCATTACACATCATTCAAACTCAAAGCATTACTTCACATTCCATAACTAATAACTAGATGTTGATAGATGACAAAATTTCAACTTCAATATATAGTTGTTTAGAAAGTCAACATAAGTAACTTGATGCAATTTCTTCACATGAAGGAATGTGCTTGCAAAGGTGCACCTGCACAACAGACTATGGATACTTGGGAAAAAACAATGAAACCATAATAGTAAGAAATAACATAAACAAGGCAGTTAGTAGTTTCAAAAAATGCCTCAAAGAAATGCGGCCTCATGGCACAATGGAATTCCATTCCATCACCATGAGACTACATTTCTTCGAGGCATTTCTTCAAAATGCTCACCACCTTTTCTATGATACCACATTTTTCATACATGGGCATCAAAGAATTTTATCAAACTACTCATGCTTCCTTGCTACTATGGCTAAAAGCCTAAAATAGGTACTTTCCAACAAACTATGGATGCTTGGATAAATATCTATCAAAGCATAATAGTAAGCAATAATTTACCATAGAGAATGCAATGAACTTTTTGAAAAAATTCCTGAAAGAAATGGATTCTTATGGTGATGGAATGCCATGATGTGCATCTTTTTGTAATGGCATCCCATCACCATGAGGCCCCATTTCTTTTGAGGCATTTTTTCAAACAGTTCAAGTTTCCTTCTCTATGCCACCACATTTTTTGTACATGTCTATGAAAGCATTTAATCAAATGATTCAGTGGATTTTTTCTATGGTTAAAAGCCTAAAAACATGTCCTTTCAAACAAGATATGGATAGGGAAAATAGTAAGCATGATAATCAGAAATTTATAGTTTAATAAGTACTCAAAATTTTGTTCATTAGATCTCATACACTATAAGTCATGACGTGGATCACTATTGTAACTTTTTTGTGATTAAATAATGTTTTGGTTTATTTTTAGATGTTGGTTGTGGAAACACCTCCAAATGTTACGAGGGTAATGGATATCGATGTTTCATCCACTATACAATCCTCGATGGCTCTGACAAGGGAGGTATGAGGAAAATTACTAAATTTCAATTTAGATTTGTTGTTATAGATGTTAGTTCGAGTAAAAAATCAAACCAAATTATTGATTCGTAGTCTAATTTCTATTTGGATGGTTTATATAGGGCTTGAGCATGCCTCAACATTAGCTTGTGAATATTTCCCTTGTGGAGAGTGATCGTGAGATGGTCGTAAGTTATTTTTTTTTTAATATATCATTTTTTATAATGTAATTTCTATATATTAATGTCTTTACTTCTTAAATTGTAATAGTTAAAACTTCACCAAGAGCTTAATGCTAGTAAGAGGAGTAGTAGGAGCACTCCTCGAGTGCAACAGAAATGAGTGATAGACCTCTCGCCATCCGATCGACCAGCAAAGGTAAAGAGTTTATTTCAAGAGCCTAGAGAGAAATGACTTTTGATTCCAGAGCCATTTGTTGTATGCCTACATGGAAATTTTGTACATATTTTGTATTGGATATATTTGACATTGTATGCCTATATGGAATTCTCGTAATCCTATATGGCTATTTTGTACCTATATTTTATACTTATATCGACATATATTGATGTATCTGTACATGGTTTTTTGGTTAATACAAATCTTTTTTTATCTATGAGTTATGTGTATTCAAGTGTATACTTTACAACATACCTATATTCATTGTGACTTACATTTGTTCCAATGTATACTTTGTGACTTACGTGTTTTCATGCGTATACCTTGCATTCATGCATATACTTTGTATTAAGTTGTGTATACCATGTATTCATGTGTATACTTCAAGGCATATGTGTTTGTGACTACTTGTTCCTCCCTTATTCACATGTACATGCTTGACTTATTCACGTGTATACTTATTAATTGGCTAGTCATAGCATTGATCATTGTTGTCCTTCATGGTTTGTCTTGAATAAATTAATTGATTGATAGTAAAAAACTTTATCTAAAAGAAAAAAAACATGTTTTCAATTGGTATTCTATGAAATGATTGATAAAAAGATTCCAATATATTTAATCATTTGATTGGAACAACTCAATTAAGCAAAGGATATGTATAATACTTTTCCTTTTAGATTAGCAATGCATGGAAGTTTCAAAAGATATCCTTGATATTACAAAAATATATGTGTTTATACACTTCAATTGTGCACTCACCCTTTGGTTCTTTGAAATAAAAATATGTCTATGCCATTGTTACACTGCATAGGTAAACCATATTTTGTATTGTGGAGCTATGTTAAGCTACCACTCCCAAGACCAATATAACAATGATACAAAATAATGTTTGAGACTACAAGAAGACATCAAAATGGCTAGTGTACTAAACAAATTCTAATGATTTATGAAGAACACTAATAACTCTACTCAATTGGCTTCTTTTTTCAAAATCATATAAATTGAACCCTAGCATAAATAGACTTTGTATATCAAGCTACCACAATTCAAGTTTCAAACATGAATATTTATGATGCATGTTTTAAATGACAATCAAGTTTATGGTGGTTTTGTTGTTTATATGATGTTATGTGATATTCTAATCATAATTCATGCTTCTAGGCTACATATATATTTATATTTTGTTTTTACATGATTTTTGTACCAACAAAACGAACCCCCCTCCAAAAAAAATTTGGCCTAACCGGTGAACCAAACCCTCAAACATGAACCTGAACCTCAAAACCTATTCCAATACTCTTCATTTTGGCTACACAAACTTAATTGACCACCAAATTATTTTTCCTCTTCACTTTACCCACTTTTACTCCCTCAAACATCTCTTTTTCATTCAAAACCCCTATTTTCCCAACTAGGGCATCATGCCATAACATACTTTTGAACCCCCTATCCTTGTAGACCTTATGAAAACATCAAACTCCACAACCTCACCCTATTTCCAACCTATTCTAACTTATTTTCAAGCAATTTCTTCTTTTCACCTCTTTTAGGCTTGCTTTTAAGGGGCCTCAATTTTGAATTTTGAACAGGGGAAGCGTTAGTAATCTCTTCCAATTCCTTTACCATTGCTATTTTCTTATTCATACTCACTATCCTACTTATATCAGGCCCATATCACTGAGACACAACCTAAACAATGGATGGAATTACCTATTTCAACATATTACACTCGAACCCTTAAGGGATTTATCTGGTTGAATGTAGCTCAGAGCGATTCAGTGTGTTTGGGTGTGAAAGAGGACCATGCCTAGTGTAAAAATACCTATTCATACATGTTAGAACAATTCGTTTGGTCACACGAGTTGCAAAACAAAAGTTGCACCACTTTGCAACTTTCCACTGCTTCCATTTGACACTTTATCCATCAACTAAAAATTGGCAACCACAGGAAAACCACTCTGAGATAACAAAAAATGAGAGAGGTTATTGTAGAGGGACCCAACATGATCCCATAGGATCAAATTTGAAATTTCTAAGCATCACATTATCTGAGTAACAACATGCTGAAGTTTGTAGCCATTTTGCACTTTGGACCCTTAAGGGATTGATTTGGTTGAACATAGCTCAAAGTGATTCCACATATTTGGGTGTGAAAGAAGACCATTCCTAGTGTAAAAATACCTATTCAGATGTGTTGGAATAGTTCATTTGGTCACATGAGTTGTAAAATGAAAGTTGCACCACTTTGCAACTTTCCATTTTTTCCATTTGACACTTTTTCCCTCAACAGAAAATTGGACACCACAAGAAAACCACTTTGAGATAACAAAAAATGAGAGAGGTTATTGTAGAGGGGCCCAACACAATCCCATAGGATCAGACAAAATTTTTCTATGCATCACCATATCCAAGTAACAACATGTGAAAGTTTGCATTCATTTTGCGCTTTGGACCCTTAAAGGATCGATCCAGTTGAACATAGCTAGGAGTGATTATGCGTGTTTGGGTGCAAAAAATGACCATTCTTAGTGTAAAAATACCTATTTAGATGAATTGGAACAATTCATTTGGTCACACAAGTTGCAGAACGAAAGTTGTACCACTTTGCAACTTTCCACTACTTCTATTTGACACTTTTTCCATCAACTAAAAACTGGACACCACAGGAAAACCACTCTGAGATAACAAAAACCAAGAGAGGTTATTGTAGAGGGGGCCAACATTATCCCATATGATTAGATGAGAAGTTTCTTAGCATCATGGTATCCAAGTATCAACATGCTAAAGTTTGCATCCATTTTGCACTTTGGACCCTTAAGGGATAGATCTGGTTGAAGTAGCTCAAAGCAATTCCACATGTTTGGGTACAAAATAGGATCATTCCTAGCATAAACATAAATAATCAGATGCATTGGAATAGTCCATTTTGTCACACAAGTTGTAGAATGATAGATGCACCACTTTGCAACTTTCCATTGCTTACATTTGACACTTTTTCCATCAACTGAAATCTAGAAACCACGAGAAAATCACTCTGAGATAACAAAAACCAAGAGAGGTTATTGTAGATGGCCCCAACACAATCTCATAGGTTTAGATAGTGATTTTATAAGTGCCATGGTATTTGAGTAATACCCCATCAAAGATTGCTACCCTTTTGCGCTTTGGGATTTGATGTTTCATTAAACTGTACGGTTCTGTACAAGGTGATTGTGCTCCATTTTCAATGAAATTTGGTGGGCAGTAGACTTAAATCCATTATAGCTTTGGTTTGGTTGGATTTCAAATAATTTTTGTATTTTAGAAGCCAATTATTGAGGGTCGGTTTGTATACCCAATTTTAAGGGTTTTGAGTGCATTAAAATGTCATATTAAACTTTTCACCCACGGTATGCTTCTATAACTCAACGCAAAGGCTTAGTTATGGTTATGAAACATGTGTGCATAGTTTTGTGCAAAAGGGGGGTGAATATAGAGTTTTTAGGTGATACCCTAGATGTCAAATGGTACATTTTTGAGTGGAAAATGGTGGTTTATTGCTAGGGTTTGAAGAAATATTTGGGGGCAATGATATCTCTTGAACTTTTAAGCTTGTGTAGACCTTTTTGAACATTTTTTAGGCTTTGGTTGGATATGGGAAGTTTTGAGTATGGGTTTTCAACAAACCATTGCCTAACTTATAGTCTCCAAATCTCATCAAATGGGCTTATCTTTTAGAGAATGTCATCCAATGGCCAACCAAACATCAATCAAGCTTTAACATAAACCTTGAGACAAATTACCAAGAGATCATACCATGTTTCTTTGTATGATCATTAAGATCCAATAGATCACCTTGCATAAAGGCTACTAAATTAACCCTATTTACAAAGAGACAACCTTTTAAACACTACATCTTGACTCAAACTCTTGAAAAAATAGTATGTTATGTGTCAAAACCTCCAATTCCATGATTTGTTTCTAGCTCCAAGACATCTACACCCCTAATACACCAAACCCTCTATTTCAAGCAAAATACTTAGGATTTTAATGAAACTTCTATCTTCTGCACCTTCCATACCCAAAAAAATCACCAAACACACTTACCAAACCTTGCACATGGTAAATAATACATTACATGGACAGTCCTTCCCACATTTTGTCAAAACACCACTTGAAATCCTAATTTTCATCATAAAAATACCCTGCTGCAGCCCTAGAACATCATCCCAAACACCCAACCTTGACTCCAAAACATTATAATCAGGTTATTCATGTATTTTACAAGTTATAGGACCCATTCCACAAGTTATAGTAGGCACAAAAAGTGGAATGGGTCAAATTACATCATGAAACCCTTCAATCAAAGAACACTCTAGAAGTAGGTAGTAGGAGTAAAAACAAGATAACATTCTTGCCCCTCCTAAATTTTGGACCACATCCATTACTTCCACATAAAAATCAAAATCCTTAATCTTCTTGGTTCCCATGCCTTGATATGGTTATACAAATAAAAATGAAGCAAATTAATCATCTCCTTCTCTACTGGCTGGAAGAATGCATGCTTAATATTTTGATACATGATATCAACTCCCTCTTTTGCTCTCATGGTTTAATATTGAAATCCAGTATGGTGGGCCTCCATAGTTCTAGTCATCTTTATTCCTCTTCCACCAAATGCTGCCCTAATCCACACGTATGTCATCCTAATTGGCTTTGTTTTTAAAAGTTGAAGTTTCTCATAAGTCACCAATGTAGCTCTCTTTTCCTTTTTAGACTCTTTCATTGCTACAAATCATCTCTTGGATTTAATCATCTGTACCACATGGTTGATGTGCTTTGAATACTTGCATCTAAAGTAAATTTCCTTTACAAAAATACTACTAGGGAATTTCAATGTTTCCACTGTAGTTGGTATTAAAGCTGGTACCTATAACATGAAGAGTGATTCTCATTACTCTTTTACATTAGAGGGTTCATATCCTTGATCTAACTCTTCTGAATTATCAGAATCAAAATAACTAGCAGAGGCTTTGAAAGGAACTCCATGAAAACCAAACTCTCTAAATGGTATATCAAACTCTAGTTCAAAATATTTTAGATGAGGCTACTCCCATAGCTCTCTTACTCGCTTGAAAAATCCTTGAAACTATGTATTGATTTTATTTTTCATGTCCCTCTCTTGTTGTTCTTCCTCAATTTCATCAAGATCATACATTGACCTTCTTTCCCCTCCTAAATTTTGGGCCACATCCATTACCTCCACATAAAATTGGACATCCTTGGTCTCCTTGGTTCCCATGCCTTGATATGCTTATGCAAATGAAAATGAAGCAAAGTAATCATCTCCTTCTCCAATGGTTGGAAGAATGCATGCTTAATGTTTTGATACATGATATCATCTCTCTCATCTACTCTCATGGTTGAATACTCAAATATAGTATGGTGGGCCTCTAAAGTTCTAGTCATCTTTCTTCCTCTTCCTCCAAATGTTGGCTTGATCCACGCATCTGCTAGCCTAATTGTCTTTTTTTTTTTTAAGCTAAAGTTTCTCCTGAGTCACCAGTGTAGCTCTCTCTACCTTTTCAAACTCTTTCATTTCTATAGATCGTCTCTAGGTTTTAATCATTTGTACCACATGGTTGATGTGCTTTGAATCCTTGCATCTAAAGGAAATTTCCTCAACATAAATATTGCTAGGGAATTTCAATGTGTCCATTGTAGTTGGTATTAAATCTGGTACCTACAACATTGAAAATTATCCTTATATAAGAATTCCCTCCATCTTGTTGGATTGTAACACTCTTGATGGTGGCTACATGAAATCTGATTCTGATTCCTCTTCTACATTAGAGGGAACTCATATATCCTTGTTCTGACTCTTCTAAATTATTAGAATCAGATTCACTAGCTTCCATATTCAAAAATTCCCAACCACCATCTTCAATAAATTGGCCACCAGTTCAAGTTCATCCTTCTTTCATAATACTTTATATCCATGGAGTTAGCCATTCCTTCATGTCATCAAGTGAAGATTGAGGAATGGCGTCAATGCAGAGTACATCCCGCTAGAAGTCTTTAAAAATAATAGCCATATCAAATGCATTTTTCCCAAGTCATACTCTCTCAAGGTTTACAATCTCAATCTTGAACTAATAGTGATTACTAAGAAAAAGGTAATTCCACCAACTCTATCAAACAGTTGGGTATTTGCAAGATCATGATCGGCCAAAAAGTGGCAATATGATGGGTATGTGGCTAACGAGTTTTTTTAACCTAAAATTGATGAAACGAAAAGGGTTTTTAAAGGATAATCTCATCTTTTCACCAATATAAATTATTCTTTACTTTGAATTTAATAAGTAATTATTATTCATTTTCTATTCAAATTATGACTAAAGTCCTGATTGATAGACTGATTGAAAAAATTCTATAGCTTTCAAACAGTATCACATTTTTTGAATTCAAAATATGCATCACATTCTATGATTCACATACTATAGGATTAAAAAAAAGAAAAATTGAATTTCATGAAGTTTTGACCAAGTTAAGGTGGTCAGACATGCGAGTTTTTAATATTTTTTAAAAGTTGTAATATAAAATTCATAATTAATTATTTACTTGGAAACAAATTATTAAAAAATATGCATCACATCAAGACATGAGTCCTCTAATTATATCTAAAATCTTATAAAAAAATATTATCATTTTATTGTGGTTAGGGTGGTTAGGCAGACACCTACTTCTTATTTTTTTCCTGAAATTTAAGTACTAATGCATTGAAATTTCAAATTTTCACCAAATAGATTTTTATCTTTTTTAAATAAACCTTGTAGTTTAGAAACTACATTCAATTTTCTATAGATTCTATAGTTACATATTTTTAAAATAATATAGATAACTTATTCAAATTTTTATGTCAAGTTGCCTAGCTCTAATTTTTTTGGCGTTTTTGCCACTTAAGGGCCTGGATTTTCCATGATGATCTTGCACATACCTAGTTTACCATAGGAACAATAAAATCAGAGGCTTTGAAAGAAACTCCATGAAAACCAAGCTCTCTAAATTTTATAACAAACTCTTCACCTCATTATTACACATTTACAACCAAATTCAAATATTTTCCTTCAAAAGGCTACAAATTCAAATATTGACAATTTTGTAGCAAGAATGCATTTTTTTGCACATTTGACCACCGAGACTCAAAAAATCACCCTAATACACCTTAAATGGTCTTGATTGACCTTATTTAGCATAAATAAACACAAAATACCTTAATCTAATCTATTGACCACCTATCAACCTTCAAAAAGTGAAATTTTGCAACTAGGAGACTAGGTGCTCCTGTACCAAAATTACATTGTGTCTGAGACTTCAAGAGCCTTTAAATCTAGCCTTTACAAATGATTCTAAATCTTTCCAATCATTCCTAATTGTTGATCTTGTAACTAACATGACTTATTAAATTATAAATCAATTGACCATGTAATATGACTTTATTCAATTGACAATTTACTCAAAACACAATTTACTAACTTAAAATAATTTCATGAACTAAATTTGCTCAATAACCTTGGTGCCCCTGCACCAAATTTCAATATTTCAATAAATGTAATTACAAGTACAAATCTCATTATAATGCCTTAGGTACTCTATTCTCATAGATATTTTACAATGTCACTCATACATTCAAGATTTTCTTATAATGTCTACATCATAGGTTCTCATTTAGAGGTTAACTTCAAATGAGTAACTTGAGATTCCCTCGCAAAGCTTCATATGCTCTTTTATAATGGCTTCAAATAAAAATTGAGATTTGTCAAGATCATCAAAATAAAGATGTTGCATTTCTTTTTTGGCTGAGATTCTCTTCGATGGCTCAAAGATCAACATTTTCTGCAAGGAGAGACCAATCATTTTTTACTAGTTTAGTTACAGATTTATGCAAAGTAAAAGAATAAAAAGAAATAGCTCATCCAAAATGGAAATGAAATGAAAATAGATGGAAGGAACTTACAGATAGGCATGGAAATCTCTCATCTTAGTCACTCTTGGTCATACATCTTCACTACGAGTTCCAAGATACCTATTGCACACAACACCTCTCATGAATCGAGAATATCCTGAAATTTGAGATGCTCCTATAATGTCTACATCATAGGTGCTCATGATAAGGTTAACTTCAAATGAATAACTTGAAATTCCATCACCAATATTCACACACACTTTTGTAATGGCTGAAAATCATAATTGAGATTTGTCAAGATCATCAAAATAGGGATGTTGCATTGTTGTTATGCCTGAGATTCTTTTGGATGGCTCATAAATTTGCATTTTCTGCAAGGGGAAACCAATCAATGTTTACAAGGTTACTTATAGATACACAAAGTAAAATAAGATGATAGCATTGGCATTAAACAAATTAAAGTGGATACAAATATAAATTAATAAGAACCATTGTGCATATACTTACAAATTAATCCAATGAACCATTTGGATCTGCTCTACTTTTTATTGTGTCAAGTATTGCCTCGTGGTTAGACTCACGGACCTTCCACAAGGTCTTGTTCAAATGTCTACCCCCATATTTGCTCAAATGAGCATTGGATGCCACAACAAGGTTTGAGTAATGAAGAATCTTACGATGCATGTCAAAGTCCTCAAACAGCCAATGTTTAACATTCTTATGTTGGTACCTTCTAAGCCACATTCCAGTAACAACAATTGAGCCTATAGGGTATTCAATGTTTTCTCCATCTTTAACCAGGGTTTCCAAATTTTTTTTGGCCTCAACACAATGACACAAGTAATAGTCTATTTCCTCTTTGTTTTCTTCATTTGCAATAACTGCATAAACATGCCCTCAATTGATATGTGCAGAAAATCACTTGAAATTAGTCAACATTACGAATACAGTACAAAGTAAGATAACAATATGGAATTTCAAAAACTAAGCAGGTAGATAGATTACCTAGTTTAACTAGATCTGATAAGTGGTCAAATTTGACTGATGATTCCATGTGTGTTAGTTCCAATGTAATTGGAGGGTGATATTTATGAAGTGGGCTAAGATAACTTTTCAAAAAAAATTCAACCCACTCCCCTGACTCACAATCATTCTAGGCTTGCATTGTACATGAAGAATAAAAGCATGCCATCTTATGTGTATCGGTACTCCATGAACTTGCATTTGAGCTAAGGAAAGAATGTAGCTCACTCGATCTTGTTAGTGTACAACAATCCTCATATAGTGCAATTTTAATATCATCCATCAACAACAAAAAAAATACGAACTGAAGATGTACCTTCATTACCTATACCCATTGAAGCATTACACCACTCAACGGTTGAACTTGCATTTTTCAACTTTGCATTGTCTTTATATTTTAACTCTTCTTGTGCTAATGCTCTTTTCATGCATGCTCCTACACCATCATGCTTCCCCTTTCCATGCCTAACCTCACAAAAGTTCTACATATGTTGAACACCTATAGTGAGATGCATCCTGCATAACCTGTAGAACATGTGCATGTTCTTGAACTATGCTGCACAATTATCTGACCATATTATATGTCGATCGTATGCTCTGCCCCTCTAAACCAAATCACTATAGAACATCTAGAAGCAACCTTGCACGAACTCTAGAGAATGTGTGTGATCATAACTAATATTAAAGTGATACTCCCTCAATACCTTCCTTTGGTCCTTTGTACTATCAGCTGCATGAATGAATGCTATGTGCACAAATATCAAAACTTGTGTGGAATTGTAATACCGTGACTACACCTCACACTATGGCTATAGAGTGTATTTCTATGAAAATTCAACTACTGATACTATGGTACCAATTGGAAAGGTGTCTTTGCATAGCTTGAATTGCTTGTCCAACCATCAAGATCTATGGGTACGCCTTGCATACTCATACACTAGATTCTCATGAAACATGGACATAAACTGATACACTGGAATCTTCTCAATAACCAAATCACACCTTTTTGGTTGAGACCCATCTTTTGCAGCCTATGCCAATTTTTTATACTTCCCGAAATCTACCAGATAATGTCCCACCTCATTTGTGCTTTCCATATGTTTTCATACTGGCATTCGTTGCAAGCCACCGCAACACTTGCATGAACCATCCAAGCATGTTGTTCTTTAGAATATTTGACCATCCTCTATTTGACATAAATTTTTTGATAAGAACTCTCTTCTAGATTTTGGTGGGGCTTCTATGCCACAATCTTGGGTGATCCCACAAAGTTGGTTTACAATTTCTAGGAGGAGCTGATTTTTGTTGAAATCACATATTTTTAGAAAATATAATGATTTAAGCCTTAAAAAGTTTCATTTAAATAATTCCAATTGAAGAGGTTTTGATCAAACTACCTTAAATCAAACCCCCTTGGATAGAACCCCACTAGTTTTAAACCATACCTATAACAGAGTCTCCTCTACACCTATCAAAATGTTGATAAAAAACCACTTTTGATTTACCTTTTGGGATCAAAATGAATTCAATTTAAAATTAATTTTGTAAGTATGTAGTCCTTATTATAAGCTTTACCAAAAGTATAATTTTAAATAAATTTAATTTTATTATTATATTTATTTCTATTTCTCTTATGAATGTAGGTTTTTCAATTCAAGATCAGTTTTCCCTTTGTTCCTCGCATGTGGAGAAATAGCAGATTATTAAAAAAATAAAATTAAAAGTATTAGTGCACCGAATATTGAAGTCCTTGATCCAAAAAAGAAAAAAAATTGAATTTTGATACATACAAAAAAAGTTGTGTTATACTGTCACGCTATGTGTGAATTATAATTGGTTTGAATTCAAAACTTGATTAAAGAAAAAATATTCAATAAAAAACTATCTAACCAAGCGGCAGCACTAGATATCAGAGTTACGAATCTAAATTTGAAAGAATTAGAATTGTATCCTTCATGGAAAAAAAGTTATGCGTTATATAGTGAGTGTCACTTTTTTAAAATGTTGTTATCTAAAAAAAACTATTTTTCGAGGGAGATGGAAAAAGAAGTGCAATCTGATTCCAAAATTTTTGAAAAAACTATATTTAGAATCTATAGACAAAATGTCGCAAAACTCTAGTTTGCATCATCTTCAAATTCCTAACGGTTTCGCCAATATAGGTGCCTTAAAGTGAAGATTTAGTTAAAAAAATTATCTCAGTGTCCAGTTTGGCAAAAAATTGTAAAGCACTATTGTGGGATCACCCAACTACAAAACATCGTTAGTATGCAAATCTAAACATATAGAACGATAAACATCATAATGGTTAACGAATTCAATATGTAGTCTACAGCAACAAATAGTGCATGTGTGATTTATCTTGACATAAAAAGGTTTAAGAATTTCAAAAAATATTTGAGAATACTAATTTGAGGATAATTATTTTGAAATTTATGAAAAATTTGGGTTTGAGTCATATCCAAAAAATGCTTTGGATGTGGCTCATGGTTCTGACTACTGATTCTCCTTCTTATGACATCCCTTTGATTCAGAGATGGCCTTGTATTATTCTTCCAATAATCTTCAATTAGTGTTCTCAATGCTTCAACAACTTTTTTATCTTTATGTGGCAATCTTCCCAAGAATTCCCATAATTCATTTGAATCAGTGCCCTTAATTATTTTCCACCTTTGAATGGATTTTGATAAAGTTTTTCTACTAATTCCCATTTGTTCGCTTATCTTTTAATGAGATGATATCTCTTTGTTCAATAGCTTACCAAAGTTGATGTAATGACACATCGGGTGACATTACTATTCTTTGAGCATGAGGTCTTACCCACACTCTCATAAGCATCCATTAGATTCTTCACAATAGTGTTTTCACTTGATGCATTTGATGTTCTCAACCCAAGAGTCTTCATGATGTTTCTATACTTTAAACCCCACATCATTTGAACAAATAGTTGACTTCTTGTGGTCTCATTTGGCCTTTCAAAGAAAATTTGCCAAATCTTATCAGCATATCTTCTACAAGTGCATTATGGAATCTTACCTTCCATGTGCTGCAAAATATCCTCATCAATATTAATCAAAAACTTTGGCTTTCTATTCAAAATTCTAGGTGGTGTTCTCCTAGGTACATACATCTCAACATTAGAAATTTCATCAATATTTAATTGAGGTGGGCTAGATTGCATACCTTCGATCGAGGGTGGAATAGAAGACATACCTTGAGGTTCATGTGGGGATGATGGCATACCTTCATCAAATATGAATGATGGTGTACTCTCAACTTTAGATGTGGTGGATGGTGTCCAACCATACTCACTTGCAGTAGATTGTGTCCCTCCATATTCACTTGTGCTTAATGGTGTCCCTTCGTATTCACTTACAGTAGAGGGTGTGTCTCCAACTATAGTATATGCATCTCTCCTAGCATAACTATTTTCATTTGTGCCCTTTGTGCTGCCAATTTCTCTTCTCTTTTTGACGGTTTAGGTTCCTTTTCAATTGGCTTTTTTTCGTCAATCATTTCCAATTTCTTCTTTTCACGATATGTCGCCACCTGTTCTCTCTCCTATTCTTTGAAGGTTTCATACTCTTCGTCTATTAGATCTTTCTTCCTTGTTTGTTTCTTTAGCATGGCAGATAATTTTACCTGTAGCATGGTAATGAGATGAATATTAGTTCCTCAAAAATGTATCAACTAGAATAAATGAAATATATATGTCATTCAAGGCTTCATAAATAGAAAACATAGGTGATGAGGTAGTTAATACTGATGAGGTAATTTAGAAATAGATGCAAAGCATGGAATAGGTCTTGGGGAATAGTTGGAGTCTTTTAAAGGCATTAGGGGTGTTGGGGTGTGCCTTGACAAGTTGAAAGCTTCCTTGTACAGGCCTAGTGAAGCCTTTTTTATGGCTTGTAAATCAGTATTTTGATACATTTTTTTGGGTGTTTGATCCTATACTTTTGGGAACTTATGGAGGATGGTGTTAGGAGGCTAAAACCATGTTTCATTGTCTAGTTAATGCCTTTAATTAGTTTTTATTTTGACTGTCCTATTGGTGAATGTTGCAAAGTTGCATGGGCCTGTGTAGGAGCGATGGAAGAATATATATTTTTGGGTGCAAGGTATATTTTTTTG
This sequence comes from Sequoia sempervirens, assembly GCA_007258455.2. Lineage (NCBI taxonomy): Eukaryota > Viridiplantae > Streptophyta > Pinopsida > Cupressales > Cupressaceae > Sequoia > Sequoia sempervirens. Next base: position 45,305,348 of record VDFB02018296.1, read on the forward strand.
GTCATGTTGTGTTGTGTAAAGATTGCTTACATCATCCCCAAGTCTTTTTCAGATGTCTAGTTGTGTGAGTCAAATTGAGTGGTCCAGTTGCATTGTTGAGAGGAATAGTGAAGTTGGTGTGTGGATATAGAGTATTTGAGAGAAGCTTTTGAAAAGGAAGTTGCTTCCCTTGCCACTCTGCATCATTTTCAATAGTATTTAGGGGTCTAGGTAGTAGAATTTTCAAAATGTGCAAAAATTACTAACTTGTGAAATTAATAATCATCAAAAGTTAGATTTCACACATTCACCCCTTGAAACCTAGTAGTAGTGGAAACTCAATTTGTTCCCAATAACTCAAATGTTCTCCCAAACACCAAAGAAACTCTTGATGGTTTTAGACACCCATTTCATATTTATTGTACACATATATCAATGTTATGTATAGTTCCTTTGGACCAAATCCCCAAAAACACCCCTTCTAGGCTGACCTAATTAGGCTAATTAGGCCTAATTTGCAAAGCAACATTCCCTCAAACTTATCACATGACCTTGAAACCTTGGGGAATCATTTCTTAGGTTCCCAAACCTCCAAAACCACAACTAGATTCCTCTGGTATGGACAAATTCATGCCAAACCTAAAAACCCTTGTTTTATGCACTATTCAAGAGGTTTTATTGAATATGCTACTTCCACAACCTCCCAGACTTTAAAAAAAACTTGAACAAAGGAAATTAACCCTACACATGCCTAAAATTTCAAAAAATCATGACCTCCCATAGAGATTCTCCCAAACCCTAGGCCTAAGCCCTCATTCACATGCATTTTTGTTCACAACAATAGTACTCATATTGTAAGTTTGCACCCCTAACACCTATAACTCACTAAAACCAAACCAATGGATTTAAATGAGCCTTATTAAATCCAATAAATACTAATCTTGCACACTTTACATGTAAATTCAAAAACTTTCCTTGAAAGGCTACAAAGATTCTTTAGTGCAAGATCACCATTTTTCACATTTTAACACCTAAACTCAAAAACTCAACCTAAGACATTCTTAGTGGTCTTGATTGACCTTATTCAAAACAAAACATGCTCAAAGACTCATCCACCAACCTATTAACCTCCTAATTACCATCAAATGATCAAATAAGGAGGATGAGGTGTAGGGTTGTAAAAGTGTATTAAAGAGAGAGACCAACGGTCACCTCTTTCAAATGTTACTTTTGGAAGTTGAAGTGGTTTGTTTTAGGAGGGAAAAATTATAAAAGGCCATGAGAAACTTGAATTGAGGATTATCCTTGGATTGGGAATCAAACCAAATGAGGAAATGTTGAGTTTTCCTTAAGAAAAATGAGGTTTTGGTGAGTGAAAATGAGTTTCTAAGTTGGGTAGCATTATTTTATGTTAGATTGAGCATGAGCAGGGTATTTTAGGCTTGTTTGAATAGTTGTCAAGTTTTGGAGTGTTTGGCAAGTGCTACTTTCAATAAAACCTAGGGTTTCTAAGCCTAGGGAGAGGGTTTTATGGTTTGGGTGGTAGATAATTGAATCTCTACAATATAATGCTATAATTTGAAGTTTTGATAGATATAAAATACTTCCCTAAGGTTTTAGGAGATTATGCAAAGTTTTGAAGGTGGTCCCTTTGTAAAAGTGGGCTAATTTGGGCCCTTAAAAGCATAGAAAACCTAATTTGTGCAGTTTGGTACAAAACAAGCATTGGTGATTGTTTGATAAGTTGAAAGGATTTGTAATGGGTCCCTGGTGTGTGTTGTGTTGTGAGTTGAAAGGTTGTGTGAGTGGAACTATAGCTGATTGAGTGAGTTTGATATGCTACAAGGAACAGTGTGAATATGTTGAATGAAGAAGTCCTGATGAAATTGTGAATTGCAAATTGTGTTTGCATATTGGAGTTGTGTATTTGTGTGGTGCAAGCCTTCCCCTACTGCATTAGGACTATATTCCAATTTTTTATAGACTTGTATGGAAAATTTGGTAGCGTAGACAAGACAATCAACTAGTTTGTATAACTGTTTGACAAAATAACTCAATGAAAGCTTTGGAAGCATACACAAAGTAAGTCAATTGTTAAATAAAAAAATTCCTCAAAGAGATGTGGTTTAAAAATGTAATTGGAAAGTGTATAAAATTGTTTAATTTAAAATGTCCATTGACAACCTAAGGTTGTAACATGACAAACAAACAATGATCAACATGGAATATGCAAAACAACAAAAATGAAAGCAATCCATAATAGAATGAAATAAAATGTACAAAGACTTCAAATATCTAAAAAACAAAAGTTTGAAATGGAGGAGTTCTACCCAATTACGTAGCCTTTGCTTATTCTTTCCTCAAACTCCTCAACAATTTAACTTTTTCAAAAGCTTGTTCCCCTTCAAACTTCAATTGTAAATCAATTATCACTAGAATTCAAAATTGAATTGATATTATACACCTTTCAACATGAAAACTATGCTATCTCATGAAAAGGTGATGAAAATATCATGTGGTGGAATCTAAAAATCATGCATGGACACTTCACTCAATCTTTAAAAAGCTACTTTTTATCGCAGCATGCACAGAACTAGGAGAATATGTAGAATGTAGGCCGACATCACAGGTATATTGTGTTTTTTTACTATTTTTAGTGCAAGACAAAATGTGCTTGTGTTATAACATTAGTGTACTATTTCTTCCTAGAACAATCATGTCTCTAATTCTAAAAAAAGCGTTCCCGTTATCATAAAGTTGGTTTATTTTCTAGATTTATTTTCTCTCATTGTCTATACTCTATCCCACTCTCTCACACCCTCTCCCACTATCTCCCTCCCTATCTCCCACTCTCCCACACTCTCTCCCACTCTCTCCCACCCTCTCCCACTCTCTCCCACCCTCCCCCACTCTCTCCCACCCTCTCTCACCCTCTCCCACTCTCTCACACCCTCTCCCACTCTCTCCCACCCTCTCCCACACTCTCACACTCTCTCCCACCCTCTCCCACACTGTCACACTGTCTCTCATTCTCTCACACCCTCTCCAACCCACTCCTACCCTTTCCCACTTTCTCTCACTCTCTCCCTCCCTTTCTCCAACTCTCCCACTTTCTCTCGCACTCTCTCCTACTCTCTCCCACTCTCTTCCTCCCTCCCTCCCATTCTCTCCCACTCTCTCCCACAATCCCACACTCTCCCCCTCCCTATCTCCCACTCTCCCAATCTCTCCCACTATTGCATACTCTCTCCCACCCTCTCCCACTCTCTCCCAC
>VDFB02018296.1:45308700-45340549 GCA_007258455.2 Sequoia sempervirens
CTCTTTTGAACCCCCTTAATCTCAACCATTTTCGAAATAAATTAGTAGCTTAGAAAGTAGACTTGGAGCACTTTGATCCTTGTTTTTGTTCCATCTCAAAATTTTGAGTGTAGCTATCCTCAATTTCACGCCCAAGGTTAGTATTTTATGATTTCAAAAAAAAAGTGGCCACTTAAGCCCCCTTTTTTGGAACCATCTTGGTGCACTTACCCTTGGGTTTATTTAAAAATTTCATTTGGTGAAAATTTGAAATTTTAATGCACAAGAGTAATTTAAATTTTAGGAGAAAATAAGAAGTAGGTGTCTGTCTAACCACCCTAACCACAATAAAATGATAATATTTTTTTATAATATTTTTGATATAAGTAGAGGACTCATGTCTCGATGTGATGCATATTTTTTTGTATTTTTTTTCCAAGTAAATAATTAATTATGAAATTTTTCTTACAAGTTTTTAAAAATATAAAAACTCATTTGTGTGACCACCTTAACTTGGTCAAAACTTCATGAAATTATTTTTTCTTTAAAATCCTATAGTATGTGAAGCACAGAATGTGACACATATTTCTGATTCAAAAAATGTGATACCATTTGAAAGCTAGAGATGTTTTCAATTAGCCTACAATTAGGACTTTAGTCATAATTCAAATAGAAAATGAATAATAATTATTTATTCAATTCAAACTAAAGCATAATTTATATTGGTGGAAAGCTAAGAATCTCCTTTAAAAACCCTTTTCGTTTCATCAATTTTGGGTTAAAAAAATGTTGTCAGCGACATATCCTATACATACCATAATATCACCACTTTTTCGCCCATCATGATCCTGCACATACCCATAATGAACTTGTTGCCATTGGATGAAGCTAGATGGATTTTACCCACAAGGTCGAGTCCCCATTGTGCAAAGGGCCAAGGAGAAGTGATTGGTTGAAGTTCTTGTGTGGGTGCATGAATGAGATCACTATGCACCTGACATTGATGACATGTTCTCAAGAACTGAAGGGCATCTTTTTCCATGGTTCGCCAGTAGTACCCATGTCTCATAACTTTCTTGGCTAATGTTGGACCACTCAAATGAGATTTGCATATACCCTCATGCATCTCACCTAAGGTTATTTTTTCTTCATCTGTGTCGAGACATCGAAGAAGGTTATTGTCAAAGTTGTGTCTATATAGGGTGTCACTAATGATGGTATAATGACTGGCTTTGCAAATCAAGGACTTGCATTTGTTACTCGAAAGGTTTGGTGGGAGAGTCGGGGAATGGAGGTAATCATATATGTCCTAGTACAGAGGGGAATTAGGATCAATGATCTTGTAAACAATTTCAAACTCAGGAATATCATAAGTGGGAACCAACACCTATTCCACTAATAAATCAACTTGTGGCACATTACAAGGAATATCTAAGAGAGACCCAATCATATTCATAGCATCTACTACTTTGTTTCATGCTCTGGGAACCTACTCAAAACTGATCATTTTGAAATATGATAGGAAACTATCCACCATGTGCTTATAAAGCATCAACTTCTCATCCTTGGTGTTGTGCTCATCATTAACTTGGTTGATAACTAACTAAGAATCTCCAAAGACTAGGAGTGCTTCTATTTTCCACTTGATGGCCATTTGAAATCATGTTATGAGTTCTTCATACTTATTAACATTATTAGTGCATGGGAAGGTGATCCAAAATGACCTAGGAATAGAATCTCCTTGTGGTGTTGTGAATAATATGCCTGCTCCTGAGCCATGAACTATATGGGATCCATCAAAATAGAGTTTCCAAGGTAATTTAGAGCCTACATGAAAGATGGATTCATCTAGGAAGTTGGCTACCAAAGGGTGATCACCTTGTATGGGTGCATCAACAAGTTGATCTGTTATGACTTGTACTTTTATTGCTTTGTGTTCCATGTAATGTATGTCATCTTCACTAAGTATTATGACCCATTTTTCAAATCGTCTTGTTAATGCTGCCAGACTAAGGAGATACTTCAATGGATCTATCTTAGGCACTAATTTTTTTTATGGTTTAGCATGTAATGTCTCAATTTCTGAGCAACAAAGACAACTACGAGGTGGGCATGTTCAATGGGATTGTAGTTGAGTTCATACCCAACCAAGGTGTGACTAATGTAACATATGGCTCTTTCCTTCTCGTCATGGTCATTCTATGCAAGTAATGGCCCTAGTGTTGAAGTGGTGCCTGAAATGTAGAAGATCAGAGCCTTTCCATCAATGGGCGACATTAGGGCTAGTAGTGTTAGAAGATAGTCTTTGATTTTTTGAAAAGCCACTTGACACTTTTTAGTCCACACACAAGGGATGCCCTTATGTAGAAGATACTGGAAAGGTTGACATTTGTCAGCTAACTATGCAACGGAACATTGGATGGAATGTAATCTTCCATGTAATGTTCTTAGCTCACCGATTCCTTTTGGTGGAGGCATGTTAAATATTTCTTTTACTTTAGCTAGGTTAAATTTGATGCCCCAGTGAGAAACTATGTATCCCAGGAATTTACCCAAAGTCACACCAAAAACACACTTCTTAGGGTTGAGACAAACCTTATACTCTTCCAACATTTTAATGATTTTTTCCATCACTTTTAGGTGATTGTGACGTGTTAAGGAATTTTCTAGGAGATCATCAACATAGGCTTCCATCAGTTTGTGCATGAGATCATGAAATATTCTAGTCATGGCCTATTGATATGTAGCACCTGCATTCTTTAGGCCAAAAGGGATAACATTCCAATAGTGGGTATCCCAAGGATAAGAGAATGATGTTTTTGTTGATCTTCTAGGTTGATTAGAATATCATTGTATCCCAAGAAACCATCCATGAGGGAAAGCATCTCATATCTTGTTGTGAGATCCACTATGATGTATATATTTGGAGGTTGAAAATTATCTTTTGGGCATGCCTTGTTTAAATTCCAAAATTTTGTGCAAATACATATTTGACCATTCGGTTTGGTGATAGATACGATATTTGATATCCAGTTGGAATAATCTATTGATCTGAAGAATCATGCATCTAGTAACTTTTTGAGTTCAGCTTTGACTATCAAGGCAATTTGTGGATTCATCTTTCATAGCTTTTGTTTGATTGATTTTGAGTCTAGAAGCAAGGGAAAATGATGCAACACTAATGTTCGATCTAATCCTGGAATTGTTGGATGTTGTATTTGTTTTGATGATATGTGGTTGTCATTGATGTCAACACTATTACCATTAGTGCATTTGAAGTTCTATATGTCGAGGATATTGAGCAAATTGTAATAAAATGAGTTATAGGTTGACAATGGTGAAATGGTGTTCTATCTGTCATTGAGTTTAGAACATTGATGTTTTGAGGTTGTGGACTAAAGGTTTTCTTGTTGAGTATGTCTATATTATTCACGTTTTGTTTCAAAGATCCACATGAAGAGTTGATTGAGTTATGAATATTTTCATTCGACAATTTTATGTCGCCTGTTAGTGTTCCTATTGAAGATTTTGTGATTTATGTTGATTAATTTGTTTTGATGCTTCTTTGGTGATTCATGATGCTAGTGGATATTTCTAGTTCATTCTCTATCTTTTTGGCACATCCCATTGATCATTGTGCTCATGTTCAATATTTTCTTTTGCATGCTCATATTTTCATGTTCCTAGTGACATGGTGTTGAAGCATGTTGTGGATTTTGAGGAGAAATTTTAAATTAAAGTGTTTTTGTGATGGATATTTTTTTGGGTCCTCACTAAGTTGTGGCCGACCTTGGTTGATTCACATTGAAAATTATCTATTTTTGAGCCAACTATTTTAATTATTTTATTATCTCTTTGTGGTCAACTTGTAGCGATGTAATTTTTCATGTAGATATATAAGAATGATTGTTTTACTTGAATTGAAGTATGCCAGATGCTAAATGTGTGTATGTGTGAATAATTTTCTAATCATTCTAAGGTAGAGAAGAGTGTTAAGAAGAGTGAAGAAGAGTGAAGAAGTTTTCATGTGCTTAACTAAAACTATAATCAGGCATAACTAGTAGATGCTATTTTCTTAGTTCAAAATATGGATGGTTTTAATCTGAATCTTTCTGTAAGATAGTTTTTCTTCCTTTGTAATTGAGCAATGAGCTTTAGGCAGTGTGCCTAAATGCATGTGCATTCCCCTTTTATTGTTCTTATACTTTTAATAGGGTATAATCTTGTTGACTGGCCTCCACCATGGTTTTCCCCCTAATATGGTTTCCACATAAAAATATTGGTGTTATGTGTGTTTCAGATGTGTTATTGATTCATGCTTTCATTGATATTGATTTGATATGAGATTAAGGATTAATAAGTTTAATAAGTTTGAAATCTTATGAAAACTAATTCACCTCCCCTCTCAATTGGCTGCCCTTGTGTTGCCAACAATTGGTATTAGAGCTTTTGGTTCATTGGAGGAAGTTTAATAGCTTGAGGTGATTTGGTATGGCAACATATAAGAAGGATAGTCTGAGATTTGATGGAACAAATTATTCTTTTTAGAAGACTCCAAAGGAATGTCATCTGAGATGCATTGGTGAACCCTACTGGAGGATTACAAGTAATACATATGTTATTCCACTAAATGGTCCTACTACTTCTTCTAAGATTAGAAATTTTGAGTACAATATCAAGGCTAAGGAACCACTATTAAGTGCCTTGACTGATACTAAGATGATTAATGTTATGGATATGAAGACTGCTTATGAGATCTGGAAAAAGTTGGAAACCTTGTATGAAGGTGATGCTAATGTTAAGATTGCTAAGTTACAGAGTCTAAAAGGGAAATATGAAATGCTAAGAATGGATGATGATGAAAATGTTACTACTTCCATGCAAAGAGTGAATGAACTTGTGTGTGGTATCAGATGTTCTAGTGGAAAGTTGGATGAACCAGAGATTGTTCCTTAATTGCTTAAATCCTTGCATGCTTCTTACAAAGTCAAAGCTATAGTTCTATTGAGGAGCTTCAGACTATAACAAATGTAACCAAAGATATGTTGGTTAGTAATTTGATTGCTTTTGAGTTGAACAAATTTGGTGATACCCTTCCTAAGATTGAATTTGCATTCACTGCTACTACATCTAGAAGAGATAGATAGAGATATGATCTGGGTGAGAGTTCATCTAGAAAGACATTCAAGCATGAGGATGAAATTAGATAGATTGAAGAAGAAGAAAAAGAGTTGGAAGAGTTGGAAGCACTTTCTGTTAGGAGAGTACTAAGAGGAAAAGGTAAGTATGAAGGAAAATTTCCTCTTAAATTTTTTTCTTGTAATAAGATAGGTCATTTTGCATCAAGGTGTCTAGAAGGAGGCTCTAAACCAAGACATAGCAAGCATAAATTTGAAAAGAAGTGTTACTATGCTACTGATGAAGGTGTGACAATTAATGAATCTGATAAAGTTGAAGATGAATGGGTGTTTATTGCTATCAAGGAAAATGATTTTGTATCTACTAAATATGCTAGTTGTACAAATGTGGAGAAGTCCCTAGTTGGTCAAATTGAAGAGAAAGATGAATGGGTAATTGATAGTGGATGTTCACATCACATGAATGGAGACAAAAGTAAGTTTGTAAGCTTGGAGAAGTATGATGGTGGTGTTGTGAGATTTGGTGATAATACAACTGGTTTGATCTGTGGAAGAGGTTGCATTTCTCTTGATGGTAAGAATAACATTGATGATGTCCTATAAGTTGAAGGTCTGAAAAATAATATTTTAAGTGTCAGACAAATTGTTGATAAGGGTTACAATCTTCAGTTCAATGATGGAAAGTGAAGAATATTGGGATGTTATAGAAATGTAATTGCATCAAGTACAAAAACAAGAGGTAATATCTTTCATCTAAATGTTTCTAGTAAAAGTTGTTTGATTGCTCAAGTTGGTGAAAGTTGATTGTGGCATAGGAGAATGTGTCATTTTAACTTTCATAACATTGTTAAGATAAGTTCTGCTAAGGCTATGAGAGATCTACCTAAGATTGTAAAACCTACTAATGCTATATGCAAGGAATGTTAATTGGGAAAGCAAACTAGAATTTCATTTCGAAGCAAACAATATTGTTCAAATGGATTGTTGGAACTTGTGAATACTAACTTGTGTGGTCCCTCTAGAATAAGATGTTTACAAGGTTATAGGTATTTCATGTTGCTTATTGATGATTATTCAAGAATGATGTGGGTTGATTTCTTAAGGGAGAAATTTGAAGCTCTAGAGAAGTTCAAGATATTTAAGGCTATGGTTGAGATAGAGACTGGTTTGAAGATTAAATTTCTGAGATCAAATAGAGCCAGTGAATTCACTTCTGGTGAGTTTAATTCTTTTTTTGAAGAACATGGACTAAAGAGACAATTATCTGCATCGCGGACCCCTCAACAAAATGGAGTTGTGGAAAGGAAAAATAGAACTCAAGATGTTGCTAGAACTATGATGCTGGAAGGAAATGTCCATCATATCTATTGGAGAGATGTTGTTAGTACTGTTGTGTATATCCTCAACTAGGTACAAATCAAAGGTGATACTAGTAAGACCCCTTTTGAGCTATGGACTGGTCACAAGTCTACTGTTAGATATTTCAAAATCTTTGAGAGTAGATGCTTTATTAGAAGAGATGAAGATATAGGAAAGTTTGATGCTAGGAGTGATGAAGGAATCTTCTTGGGTTATTCTACTAAAAGAAAGGCCTACTGGTGTTACAATAAGAGATTGAAGAAAATGGTTGAAATTGAAAATGTTAAGGTTGATGAAGACATTGTTGCACCATCAAGAACCTATGGATATGATTTTGATGATCATAATGACATTACAAACAAAGGAAATCAAGTTAAAACTATAAATCAAGTGCAAATCAATCTGGAGAATCAAGAAGATCAAGAGGAAGAAGCAAATAGTGAAAGAACATAAGAGAGATTAGAAAAGCCCAAAATTCAAGAACATTCTAAGAAGACTCTGAGGTATGTAAGATTGAATCATTTAGAAAATAAAATTATTGGTGATAAGAGTAAAGGCATCCAGACTAGGAGAAGAATTACAGAAGAATATTGTTTGATTTCTAAAACTGAGCCTACTAGTGTGAATGAAGCATGCAAAGATAAGCATTGGGTTGAAGCAGTGAATGAAGAGCTACAACAAATTGAGAAGAATGATACATGGATTCTTGTTCCTAGACCTAAGGATAAAAATGTAATTGGAACTAAATGGGTCTTTAGAAACAAATTGTATGAGCAAGGTGAAGTGGTTAGAAACAAAGCAAGATTGATTTGTAAGGGATATTATCAAATGGAAGGAATTGATTTTGAAGAGACTTTTGCCCCTATTGCTAGAATTGAAGCTGTGAGACTGTTTCTTGCTTATGCTACTTACAAAGATTACAAGGTTTATCAGATGGATGTCAAGTCTTCTTTTCTAAATGGTGAATTGGAAGAAGAGGTATAGGTTGAGAAACTTGATGGATTTCAATTGAATGATTAGGGAGATATGGTTTGTTGGTTAAAGAAATCATTGTATGGACTTAAGCAAGCCCCTAGAGAATGGTATGCAAGATTGGACAAGTATCTGTTGAAGCTTGGATTTATTTAAGGTATTGTTGATAGTAATTTGTATTTCAAGAATGATGATAAAGATTTTATTATGGATTTTTTTTGTTGATGATATCATTTTTGGAGGAGATGATAGTTTGTGCATGAAGTTTCTAATGAGATGCAAAGTGAATTTGAGAAGTCAATGATTGGAGAGATGAATTTTTTTTGGGATTGCAAATTACTCAGTTAGATAAAGGAATTTTTATAGCTTAGTCCAAGTATGTGAAGGAATTACTAAAGAAATTTGGTATGGAAGATTCAAAACTAGTTGGTACATCTATGGTGACTAGATGCAAGTTGACAATAGATGTTGATTCTCCAAAGGAAAATTAGACTCTAGATATAGATCACTGATTGGTGGATTGTTGTATTTGACTCAAAATAGACCTGACATTATGCATGTTGTATGTATTGTTGCTAGACTTTAAGCTGATTCGAAGGAATCTCATGTAACTATTGTGAATAGAATTTTTAGATACTTGAAGGGAACATTTGACTTTGGTCTATGGTATGCTAAATATGATGATCTTAGTTTGAGTGCCTTTACTAATGCCGATTGGGAAGGAGATGTGGATGATAGGGAAAGTACTATTGGTGGAGGATTTTTCTTGGGAAAGAAGGGTATGTGCAGGATCATCATGGAAAAAACAGACTCTTAAGTGGCAAAAACAATAGAAAAATCACAGTTAAGGCAACTTGACGTAAAAATTTGAATAAGTTACCTATATTATTTCAAAGATATGTAAGAATAGAATATGTAGTAAATTGAATGTAGTTTCTAAAATACTAGGTTTGTTTTTAAAACAAAAAGCTATTTGGTGAAAATTTGAAATTTCAATGCAATGGTACTTAAATTTCAGGGAAAAAAAAAGAAGTAGGTGTCTATCTGGCCACCCTAACCACAATAAAATGATAATATTTTTTATAATATTTTAAATATAAGTAGAGGACTCATGCCCGTGTGATGCATATTTTTTGTAATTTTTTCCAAGTAAATAATTAATTATGAATTTTTATTACAAATTTTTAAAAATATAAAAAACTCGTATGTCCGACCACCTTAACTTGGTCAAAACTTCATGAAATTCAAATTTTATTTTTTTAATCCTATAGTATGTGAAGCATAGAATGTGACACATGTTTTGGATTCAAAAAATGTGATACCATTTGAAAGCTATAGATATTTTTCAATCAACCTATCAATCAGGATATTAGTCCTAATCTGAATAGAAAATGAATAATAATTACTTATTAAATTCAAAGTAAAACATAATTTATATCCATGGAAAGTTGAGAATCTCCTTTAAAAACACTTTTTGTTTCATCAATTTTGGGTAAAAAAATATTCGTCAACCACATACCCATCATATTGCCACTTTTTGGCCCATCATGATCTTGCGCATACCCAGAAGCTAATTTCATGGATGAGTAAGACATAGAATGCAATTTCATTATCTACTGCAATATCCAAATACATTGCTATTGCAAGCAATTGTACTTAAGTATTGTGCATGAAACAAATGTTGAAGGATATCATAGTTGTGTATGATGAGCCTATTACTATATTCTATGATAATTCAAGTGCCATTAACATTTCTAAGAATCTAGTGTTGCATTCAAAGACCAAGCATATATCTATTAAGTTTCCCTTTTTGAGACAAAAGGTAAGTGAAAAAGAAGTTAGATTGGAGTATGTTCCTACAAAGGAGTAGAATGCAAATATCTTTACAAAGTCATTTCCTAAGGATACTTTTGAGTATCTCAAAGGGAAGTTAGGGGTGATTACCCCTCCTAATAAGAACTAGGATGCATTGTATTGCATCAATCCATGATTCTCATAGTCTTATCCTATTTTAGATTGATGTTGTGGTGGCTGCTACTGGGGGGGTAGTCAGACGGTTCAAAAGTTTAGATTTGTAGTTTAGAGCTTAGAAATCTTTGACATTGATGTCAAAGGGGGAGAAGAGTAATGTAAAAATTATTGATTATCTGGGGAGAAGAGCCTTGTGATGAGAAGAGTCATGTTGAGGAGAAAAGAAGTTAGAACCTAAGGAGTAAGAGTTAGTTGCATTGATGGTGTTTTTTGCATCATGTGTTGCCATCAATGCTAAAGGGGGAGATTTTTTGGATGTTGTGGCTGTGTTACTGATATGTGGCTGTGATTGATGTCAACACTATTAGCATTAGTGCATTTAAAGCTTTATATGTCGAGGATATTGAGAAAATTGTAATAAATTGAGCTGTAGGTTGACAGTGGTGAAGTGGTGTTCTATCTATCGGCGAGTTCAATAATTTGATATTTTGAGGTTGTGAACTAAATGGTTTCTTGTTGATTATGTCTAGATTATCCACATTGAGTTTCAGAGATCCGCATGAAGAGTTGATCAAGTTATGAAGATTTTCATTATGACAGTTTTTCTGTCACTTCAGTTAGTGTTCCTAATTGAAGATTTTGTGATTTATATTAGTTCAATTGTTGTGGATGCTTCTCTGGTGAGTCATGATGTTGTTGGATGCTTCTAGTTTTTTCTCTATCTTTGTGGCATGTCTGCATTGATCACTGTTCTCATGATCCGATATTTTCTTTTGCATGTTCATATTTTTCATGTTCCTGGCTGACATGGTGTTGAGGTGTGTTGTGGATCTTCGAGGAGAAATTAATTAAAGTTTTTTTCCTATTGGAGATGTTTTTTTGGGTTCTCACTAAGTTGTGGCCAACCTTGGTTCATTCGGATTGAAAATTATCTATTGTTTTGGTTTGATTGTAATTATTTTATTATCTCTTTTTGGTCAACTTGTAGCAATGTAATTTCTTGCTATGGATATATAAGAGCGATTGTTTTATTCTAATTGAAGTATTCTAGTGGATGCCGAATGTGTGTATGTGTGAATAATGTTCGAATCATTTGAAGATAGAGTAGATTGTGAAGAAGAGTGAAGAAGTGTTCATGTGCTTAACCAGAACTATAATCAGGCATTAGTAGATTCTATTTTCTGAATTAAAAATCTAGATGGTATTAATCTAAATCTTTTTGTAAGATAGTGTGTCTTCCTTTGTAATTGAGCAGTGAGCTCTAGGAAATGTTCCTGAATGCATGTGCATTCCCAATTTATTCTTCTTATACTTTTAACAGGGTATAATCTTGTGGACTGGCCTCCATTGTGATTTTTCCCCTAAGGGTATGTGCAAGATCATCATGAATAAAACAAGCCCTTAAGTGGTGAAAATTTCAAAAAAAATAGAGTTAGGCAACTTGACGTAAAAATTTGAATAAGTTATCTATATTATTTCAAAAATATGTAAGAATAGAATCTATAGAAAATTGAATGTAGTTTCTAAACTATCAGTTTATTTGAAAAAAGAAAATCTATTTTGTGAAAATTTGAAATTTCAATGCAGTAGTACTTAAATTTTAGGGAAAAAATAAGTAGGTGTATGTGTAACCACCCTAACCACAATAAAATGATAAAAAAAAATTATAAGATTTTATATATAAGTAGAGGACTCGTGTCCTAATGTGATGCATATTTTTTTGTAATTTTATTCCATGTAAATAATTAATTATGAATTTTCTATTACAAATTTTTAAAAATATAAAAACTCATATTTCTGACCACCTTAACTTGGTCAAATCTTAATGATTTTTTTTTTAAGATTCCTATAGTGTGTGAAGCATAGAATGTGACACATGTTTAAAATTCAAAAAATGTGATACCATTTGAAAGCTATAGATATTTTCCAATCACCCTATCAATCAGGACTTTAGTCCTAATTCAAATAGAAAATGAATAATAATTATTTATTAAATTCAAAGTAAAAGATAATTTATATTGGTAGGAAGCTGAGAATCTCCTTTAAAAACCCTTTTTGTTTCATCAATTTTGGGTAAAGAAAAGGTCACCAACCACATACCCTACACATACCCATCATATTGTGACTTTTTGGCCCATCATGATCCTACACATACCCCTAATAGGGTTTCCACATAAAAATATTAGTGTTATGTGTGTTTCTAATGTGTTGTTGATCCATGCTTTCATTGTTATTGATTAGATCTTAGATTAAGGATTAATAAGTTTAATAAGTTTGAAATCTTGTGACATCTGATGCACCCCCCTCTCAATTTTCTACCCCTGTGTTGCCAACAAGCATATTGGCATAGGACCATGCACAATTGATCTTGCATTCTAAGAATAAATCTTGAAACTTAGGTTTTTCCACTTTTGTCAACGAGGCGACAAAGAGAATCATTTTGGGATTTTCATGTGTGGCTATATTGAATTTTATGGTATCTTCAATGAGCATGGATGATTTCTCTTGGATAGTGGGAAAAAAATCCAATTCTCCATCCTTGGGTGCCTCAGAGGGGTTTTCATCCTTGAATATGTCCTTTCTTTTTACTTTTGTGTCGTCAGAAGGCACCTTGCGGTTTTCACCTAAAGTCATGTCTTTTCTTGTTTTATTTTTATTACTTTTCGACTAGAGGATTGAACAATCTCCCTCAAGTATGTTGCAAAATCAAGATCTATAGTGAATCCATCTTTATGGTTCCCACTCAGTATTCCTTCATGGAGTCCCATGAATTTAGTGATAGCCTCCTCATTCTCAAAAGTTTCCATGATAGGTGAGTCCTATTTGTCCCAATCAATGAGTTGTGGGTATGTAAGGGAGATGCCATCATCAGTATTGGTGAAAAGTGAAGATGATGTTGAAAGCATATAAATTGAGGTTGAAAGGGTAAATACAAAATTATCCTTAAAGTACCTAGAGGATTCCATCCAATTATCATCTTCACTAGACTAACACAAATTGGACTCATGGTCAAAATAAGGGATAAATGAGTTGGAATCATGGTCAATAGGGTCAAGTGGCAGTTTAGATTTGTCATCATCATGAGGCCAAAATATTTTTACCTACTCTTCCCTTTTCACTAGGATTTTAGGAGGGTCTCTAGAAGGTTTGACATTGAAAATTTTTCTAAATTTTTTGTCGAAAGAAGGCTCACCTGGTTCTCAAAACATTTCATCAAGCTCATAGTCACTCACGAATCTTTCAAAACCATATTCCCACTCGTGCGATTCAGTCTCAGTATGGGAGTCCTTAATTTTCTTGACACTTTTAGAAGCATTGACGCCCTCACCCAAAAGTACATGGGTACATGGACCATCAATCTTAATTGGCTCAAACCTTAAGCCCAGATTCTTTGGTCTTCTAGATGGCATTATGGGTTCTCTTCTTCTAGTCTTTTTTATACCAAGGACACTAGTTCCATCATAGCCTTCCACCTACATCATCTCAAAGCCTTTTCCATACTATTGTACTAGTAACTGAGGTAGGTCTTCCATGTCTTTATAAATCTAGGCTGATATATCTTCAATATCCTCTTTATTTGGCTCTCCTCAATTTGTGAAAGTCATTGTAAGAGGAACTTTAAAGACCTCTTTGGACTTTAGTTTGAAACAAGGCAAACCATAATATTTTGGATACTTGTGTATCTTGGTGATACAATAGGCAGTGTTTAATTTGTACTCGCCACAACCTTTTTACTGGATCTTGATGTTCGAGTTGAAACTTGGAATGGTGGAAGTAGATGATATGGTGGAGGTCAAAGGAATGGACGTGGATGACTTGGTAAGTGTAGATGGATCGATGTATTTGGAAGAGGTGGACGTCAAAGCTTCACAATTAATAGGAACTTGGTGTTCATAAATTCTCCTCAAGTTGGTGCAATACTGAAAGGGATTAGGATCACCAAGTATGGTAATCTCAGTTCCATCGAAATGAAACTTCAAACATTGGTGATAGGTGGATAGTATGGCCTTCAATCAATGAATCCAAGGTCAACCAAGTAGGATGTTGTAAGGTAACTCAAGATCCAGGACCTTACATGTGGTATCTATAATTACTAGCCCCACATAAATAGGGAGCATGATAATTCCCCTAGAAGAGTGTTCCTCATCATCATATGCTTTTATGACTATGCTTTTGGTTGCATCTACACATGCCTCAGAGAAGCCTACTTCCTTGACCTATTTTAAGGAGCATATGTTCAATCATACTCTGCCATCTACTAGGACTCATTTGACCTTCTTTTTGTGGATGAAAACTTCAATATGTAATGCATCATTATGAGATGGTTTAGGCGAGGAGGAATTTTGGTCTAGAAAGGTGACATGATGGGAAGTAGTCAAATATCCAACCATCGCTTCAAAGTGGTTGAAATCAATGTTAGTAGGAACAAAAGACTCCTTTAAGGCCTTATCAAGGATAGCTTTATGTGCGAGCAAGATGCGTAATAGTTCAAGTATGGAAATTTGTGCGGGAGTTTTACCCAATTGGTCAACAAGGTTGAATTTT
This sequence comes from Sequoia sempervirens, assembly GCA_007258455.2. Classification (NCBI taxonomy): domain Eukaryota; kingdom Viridiplantae; phylum Streptophyta; class Pinopsida; order Cupressales; family Cupressaceae; genus Sequoia; species Sequoia sempervirens. The sequence goes on from VDFB02018296.1 coordinate 45,322,665, forward strand.
CCTTCAGGTTGAGATTGTTTAATAGAAGGACTAGGTATTGAACTACCCTAGGTCATACGGTTTAGGATCTTGAAATGTTATGATGTTAGACTGGATGAGTTTTTTGAGGGCAGCTTCAACTAGTTCTCCCAAGGGGGTGTATGTGTATTTTTTGGGAAATTGTCAGGTTTGTTGTTGTTGCCCTTGGTCTTGATTATTTTTAATGGAATTTGATGTAGGTGTTGGGGTGGTCAAATGATTTTTTTGTAGTTGAGATCCCCTAAGTGTGAGTGTAGGACCCATTGCATTTACTGCTTTAGCATCGATAACACCATCATTAGTAATATGATTTTTCTTGACCCAATATTTGCTCTTATCATTAGTTAGGTTTGTGCTTATGTTCTTGATGGAATATTTAAGCTCACCTTTTGCAATGAGAGCTTTTTCAAGTTGAATTCCCTTTCAAACAAGGTCTATTAAGGTAGTGGAACAATGGACTTGCAAGTTGTATTTCAATTGTCCAACAAAATTTTGAACAAACATGTGTACTTTGTCCTTTTCGAGTATCTCAATGGGACATCGACTTGCTACACCTCTCCATCTTTGGAAGAATGGAATGAATACTTCACCCATTTATTCTTGGGTGGTCTTACATAATGAGGCAATAGTAATGTTAGTGTTAATGTTGTAGGAATAATTTTCCTCGAATTTTTTTGGTGAGTTCATCCCATGATTTTATCCCTTTGGGGAAGAGTGTGAACTAGTCAAGTATAGGACCTATGAGACTTCTAGGAAAGAGTCTCAACAAATAAGTGTGTTTGTATGCAACATATAGACAATTGGTTGTGAATTATCTCATATGCTCAATGGGATTGGTCTTTCCTTTGTATTTTGAGAAATTTGGTACCACATATCCTAGAGGGAATGGTGGCATGTGTAAACTTGTTTTGAATGGATATGGACATAAAACAAAGGAAGTTTGGGTCTTTTTGTTTGATAATTACATGTCCTCCATTGTTTTTTGTAAGGCAACAAGTTGGGCTGTTAGTGCATCTAATATAGGATTGTTGGTGGTGTTACACATGCTGGTGATTTGCATCCCATGGGTTCCCCTTTGTGTGATTGCATGACCCATTGTGTTTACTACTTTAGCATCGACAACACCATCATTGCTAATAAGTTTTTTCTTGAACCAATATTTATTCTTATCATTAATTGGGTTTGTGTTTATGTTCTTGTTGGAAGATTTAAGTTCACCTTTTTGCAATGAGAGCTTTTTCAATTTGAACTCCCTTTTCAACAAGGTCTATGAAGGTAGTGCAACAATGGACTTACAAGTTGTATTTCAATGGTCCAACAATATTTTGAATAAACATGTGTACTTTATCCCTTTTGGGTATCTCAATAGGACATTGACTTGCTAGACCTCACCATCTTTGGAAGAATGGAATGAATGTTTCACCAATTTCTTCTTGGGTGGTCTTACATAATGTGGCAATAGTAATGTCAGTGTCAATGTTGTAGGCATAATTTTCCACAAATTTATTGGCAATTTCATCCCATGATTTAATCCCTCTGGGAAAGAGTGTGAACCAATCAAGTGCAAGACCTGTGAGACTTCTAGGAAAGAGTCTCATTAGATAAGTGTGTTCGTACACAATGTCTACACATTGGTACATTTTGACCCATTTTCCGACGAGCATTCGTTAGAATTTCAACAACCGTGCGTCACTATTATTGCGTTGGAATTTTGATGACATTTTAAATGTCAAAATTTTGGCCCGACATCGGATGCCAAGTTAGAATTTTTGACATTTCAAATGTCGTCAAAATTTTGACGCAATAATAGCGATGAAAAACCATCAAAATTCAAACGAACGCTTGTCAAAAAATGGGTCAAAATGTACCAGTGACATAATTGATCGTGAATACTCTTATATTCTCAATGGGATTGGGATTTGTTGGTGTTGAGCATTTTGAGTTGGAATTTGTTTTTGTGTATGAATATGGGATGTGTATGTAGGAATATGTGTTCTAGTAATGTTAAATTATATTTTAGGAATTTGGTTCCATTGAATGTTTGGATGACCAAGTCAATTCATGTGTTGTGACACTTAGTTTCCTTGCCTGGATTGATAAATATGGCCATGTGGGAAAATTTGTGTTTTTCCTTTGGTGACCACTAGTGTTGGTATTGACTTGAGTGCCTTGTGATGAGGTATTGATGTTGGGATGAGGTCCTTGAATGATAACTCATCTTTTATTTCTCCCAAAATGGTTTGATGAGGTTTTCCCCATAGCATTGGATGAGGACCTAAATTTGAACCTAGCAGTTTGTGACACAATTGTCGATATTTGTGGCATTGATTGTGATATAGTTTGTGCTATAGTTGATGTCCCTAAAGTGGATGTTGTGTTGAATATATTGGTTGAGTTTTGAGTTGTTTCACCAATGGAGGTGGTGTTGATTATGTTTGTGACATTTTGAGTTGTTGTGTCGATGGAGGTATTGCTAACATTATGTGGTGGTGTTGAATGAGGTTGACTAGTTTGTGTGTCATGGTTAGGTGATGCTCCTCTCAAGGTATTAACATCAAATCCTCATGGAAATTTGGCTCCTCCATGTAGAAGCATGGCTAAATATAATTCTAAATCTTGTAAGAGAAATTCTTCTACAAAGGAAGCCACTTCGAGGTTTTGGGCAGCAGCCTCTTTGTCTTCCATGTACACTTTTCCATTTTCATCTCTACGCATGAATTGTTCAAAGGGATTGTTATGTGATGATGATACAATGTTCGTGTCACTAAAAGGATTGTTGGAAAATTTCCCCATGTTGGTGTTTTTGTGAATGGTGTTTAAGTTCATGCCACTAGGATAGTTGTAAGGATTGTTTCCTTGTCCAAAGGGATCCATTTCTCTTCTCTTTCTTTGTAGTCTAGTCTCAATGATGTAAGATTTTATCAAATAAAGGAGGTATAATGTGCATGATAACAAAGTCTATGTATGAGAATGATATGACACTAAATCTAAGTTTTTTGGATATTTTGTTATAAGGAGACAATGCTAATGTGACTATTTTTTTATCTTTTTGGAATAAGGAGTGCAATGATGCAAAGTGACAATGTTGTATAAAGAGAAGGTCCAATGTAAAGTGATAGTGAGGACTAAAAGTGATGGAAGACTAAAGTATTTTGGGGGATGTTATGACAATGCAAATGCAAGGTACAAGTAAACTCGAAAATGTAATCACTTTTGGGAGATTTTTAGGATAGGGGTATGTGCAGGATCATCATGGAAAAAGCAGGCCCTTAAGTGGCAAAAAATTCAGAAAAATTAGAGTTAGGAAACTTGATGTAAAAAATTGAATAAGTTATCTATATTATTTCAAAAATATGTAAGAATAGAATCTGTAGAAAATTGAATGTAGTTTCTAAACTACTAGGTATTTTTAAAAAATCTATTTGGTGAAAATTTGAAATTTCAATGCAATAGTACTTAAATTTTAGGGAAAATAAGAAGTAGGTGTCTGTTTGACCACCCTAACCACAATAAAATGATAATATTTTTTATAAGATTTTAGAAATAAGTAGAGGACTCATTTCAGATGTGATGCATATTTTTGTAATTTTTTCTAAGTAAATAATTAATTATTATTATTTTATTACAACTTTTAAAAAATATAAAAACTCCTATGTCTCGACCACCTTAACTTTGTCAAAAATTCATGAAATTCAATTTGTATTTTTTTAATCCTATAGTATGAAAAGCATAGAATGTGATGCATGTTTTGGATTCCAAAAATGTGATATTGTTTGAAAGCTATAGATGTTTTTCAATCAGCCTATCAATCAGGACTTTAGTCGTAATTCAAATAGAAAATGAATAATAATTATTTATTAAATTCAAATTAAAGCATAATTTATATTGGTGGAAAGATGAGAATATCCTTTAAAAACCCTTTTCATTTCATCAATTTTGGGTAAAAAGAAAGTCGTCAGCCACATACCCTACAAATACCCATCATATTGCCACTTTTTGGCCCATCATGATCCTGCACATGCCCATAGGTTGACTAACCATCCAAACTTTGGCCAATGTTTCAATTTTGATTGTCAAAGGACTTTTTATAAGATCAAGTGAAATGACAAAGTGACAAAGTGAGTTTCTAAAACTAGACTTATGAGCTAGAAATATCTCACATAAAATGACAAAGACTAAAGGAGTGATTTTTGACTTGGTCTAATGACAATCTACTTTTGGAGGAAATGGTTTCACAAAGTATGGAAAGTTTACCTATTCTAAATTCTACAAAATGAAGACCTAAGAGTTTGTCTATGCTGAAAATGATTGTGGATCCTAGGTGCATCTAGAATTTGTAATAGTAGACCTATGGTAAAAGCTAAATGCCAACTAAAAGGTGTAAAGATGGAAAATTTGAGTAAATATTTTCTTGTTTTGTATAGATACCATTGAGAAAATATTTTCATAAATTTTTGATTTGGGACTAGGACAGTAACAATCATTTTACTAAGTGACAGGCAAATGTGGTGTTTCGAATAGCAATTGCATTGCAGTTTTATCAAATGCATTGTTTCAGATAGCGAACATGGTTCACTAAGTCAAATGTGTTGTTTTTGTGTATCAAACGCATTTTAGTATAGTCACATGTGTGTTACAGAGTCTTAGTTGCATTGTAGTTTGAAAAATCTCTGGTTTTCTTGTAATTTTGAAAAGTTTGTGAAGTTCTTTCAGTTTTATTATGATTTTCCAAATTTGTAAAGTTGTTTTATGTGTTCATTGAATCAACAAACATTTGTAAAACACATGATTTTGTCTTGAGTTGTTGGAGACAAGCACATTGAAGTCAAGCACAAATCCTATGGATGGCAAGGACTATATTCACTAAATTCCCACTTGGATTTCTCTAACCACGCTTATTCTTAGTAGATGACTTGGAATCTTGGCCACACTGGCTCCCCTCCATGACACTCACTTATCCGAGTAACCAACTTCAAGTTCTCATGAATCTCCCATGAAAAACTATTCACCTCTACTAAGAACCGCAAGTATGCGGGGCAGCTTTAGAGGTCCAACCTCTTGCACCAGGGAATAGAAAAGGATTTTGGCAATCTACACAGATGGTTATTAGTTAGGGAACCCATTCAGGTGGCCACACATGAGGCAAGATTAGCTCTGATCAGGATTTTTCCCAGCTTACAAATGTTATGCTCTACAATTTTTCATGCACCACATGGGTACTAATGGAATCCCTTGTATGTGTGACACATCTACACCTGTAATGCTAAGTTTTCTAGTAGCATTCACATTTATATATTGGTTGAGAGTAGCTTGGATTTATCTTGTTTCCAGTTTGAGTCACCTTGGGGTGAGTATTTTTCCCACCAAGGAAGGCCCTCTAGAGTTAATAACAATTTCTCTTACACCTAAGATCGTACAAGTGTGCAAGGGGAGAGGATAATCTTATTATTAAATCAGGATTAAACAAAAGAAAAATGATTTTTTTTTTTGATCATCCAAGATCTTGCAAAGGCATGAGGAGAGTGCATAAACAAATATTTCATTGCACACTCACAAGATTGTTCATTTTAATTCCCAAATTAAAACATGTGGGTGGCAAAGAAATAACCCCTAAGTATTTTTGATTCTCCATATCACAACAAGGTGCAAGAGAAGTGCATACACACTAAGGAGTTATCACTACACAACAAGACACATCAAAAACACTCATTTTAGCCCAACTTATTATGAGACAAGCAAAGTTATTTTTAGGACAATGCTATGAGAATGCAAGTAAATTTTTAACCTTGATGACTGTAGATGGAAGTTGTGTTCATTTTAATCCCATGAGTGTGAATTCAATTCATTTTAAACCACGAAGTGTGATATGCAAGTTGTAATCATGGTTTTTTGTTTGTTTATTACTTTATAATTGACAAAATATTTGTAAAATCAACAACAAAGAAAGGGTTAGTATCTCCTTCTAGCTTGCCACATGCTGCCAACAAAAGATCAGTAACCAAAAATCCCTAACCTAATAAAATTGAAAAGAGAAAACTAGAAAATGTTGCCAAAAATTGAGAGTAAACTTGCAAAAGGCAAATGCATCTCCCTGCCTATCAAATGCGGCTCAACATGGATACATTGTTCGGGCTATCAGGTGTGGTGCAATACATCAAATGTGCCTCTTAGAAGGTTGAATGCATCTCAATTTTTCAAATGTGTTGTGACGCATCAAATGCGGCTCAAAAAATAGTGTTTGTGGTGTTCCTTACCAATCAATACTTGCAAAAACGATAAAAAGGCTATATGGAAACTGCAAAATGTGTCCTTGGAATCAGGTTCACCAATGTAACTAAGGTAAAAATCTAGGTTAGTATGAAATAAAATACATAAAACACCCTAGCTAAATAATGAAGAACAAAGGAAGAAAAATAGCATAAAAGAAATGAAAAATTTCACCAAACAGCCTTCATGCCCTCCATTTGCAATAAAATGATATTTTCCATTAGATTTTAAGGAGCAACAAAGACCTATGAAAAAGACCCAAGTAAATATTGAAGGATTTGACTCAAAAATTGCAAGTGTACGCAGATATTGCAAGCATGAAGAAGTCTCCCAACATGAAGTGTACAAGCATGAAGTGAAAAATGAGGTTGACATTTCCTTTTTATACAAAAGTCAATTTTGGATGAATGACTAGGATTGTCAGTTGAAAAATGACCTAAGATGGAAGGTTGAGATTGACTATGGCAACTAGCAATTAGGGTTAGGGAAAAGTTTGAAATGAAGGGCTGAGATTTGATTTTAGGAAAATCAAATCAAAGGTCAAAAATGCATGTGACAAGAAGATATTGGGCACAAAAAATAGAGTTGTTGGAGAATCAAATAAGAATTTAAAATTATTTTATTTAATAGGTGATGTTGACCTTTTCAATTAAAAATTAATTTAATTCAAGAGTGGTGGGGTCATGTGACAGTAAATAATTATTTCAAATTATTTACTTGTTGGGAAAAATAGAAAGTGGGGAATTTAATAAATGATTTTTTAAAAATTAGAAGAAAATTCAATAAGATAATTAAATAATTAATAATTATTATTTAATTATGGACAAAAATGGACAAGGTGGACAATAATTAAATAAATCATATGAAGTTTATTTAATTGTAAGAAGGCATAAGGAATTAATGACCTATTTAAATAAATAAATGAAGTTTATTTATTTAAATAATGAGGAAATAGTAGACAAATAATAATTAAATGAATTTGGGAATTTATTTAATTATAGAGAGACAATAAATTAGCAAAATATTTAAATAAAATAAATGTAATTTATTTATTTAAATATTCAGGAGGAATAAAATATATGAATTAATTAAATAATGAAGAATTATTTAATTAATAGTTGAATTTGGACTATAGGACATAATTTAAATATTTTAATTATGTTGAGAAGAAATATGGAGAAAAATAAAGTTTGCTAGCCTAGGTCAATTTTATGTGTCTATGATGCTCATGAAAGTCTCATAAAATTGCTAGGTTAAACTTAGTGAAATAACCTTATATTTATAGGTATGTATCCTTAATTTCCCAAAATTCAAATATCACAAGTCAACATTGAATTATGGATTTGAAGATGTTAAAATACCACCAAAAACATAATTTAAATTTGGGTCCAAAGGTCTAGGGAGGACCCATTCGCCCATGGGTAAATGGGTCCCAAGTCCCTTTTCCTAGAACACACATTGCTTAATGTAAAGTGTTATATATTGACATTAATTATTGTCATGTTTCCCCTTCGGGAAATTTAATTTATTAGGCTTGTAAATGAATTAAAGGGATTATTAAGGCATAATTAAGCTCAATTTAACTAAGAGGTACAAGATAAGTGTGAAAATGTAAATGGACACATTTTTCAACAATAAATTAAAGTATTATTAAGTCCATTTTAAATTAGGAGGGCCCAAACAAGTATGAAAATGTAAAGGGATACATTTTTCTACACTACATTTAGCCCTCATTTTAGTGAGAGGATGAACTTGCATTAAACTCACAATAAAGTAGACAATCAAGAGAGGTCTAATTGTATAATCATTGGAAATATAAGATGACAAAGATCAAGGAGGACAATCAAGCCCCCAAGATCTAAGATCTCATTGAAAAAACAACAAAGGAACAAGGAGACACATGACTATATTAAACATATATATGCAACAATGACAAGATACTCAATCATACAATATCAAAAACTAAAAGAAAGAAAGAAAAATAAAAGAAAAAGGATGGATCAAGCCTCGACTGTCCAACTCGATGTGGATCATGCCTCAACAGTTTGTCCAAAAACATTTACAAGTGGAACTTGTTTTCCATTATGCAAACAAACAATGCACACTCACATGGGCTAGTAAAATCAGTTTTCCACTAGTTGAGCCCCTAAGAGTAGTAAATGAAAATCTTATTAGGCTCCCATACCATACCAAAGTTATACCTTTGATAATTTTAATAAGGCACCACAAAATAAAAAAAATTGAGCTTCATAAGGCTTAGAAAGTGAAACAATGAAATAGGTTGCCCCACCTTTTAGGAGATGGAGCACGAGGGTAAGATTCCTCTTATTTCACCTAGTTTCACTCAAGGAAACCATAGAGATGTCAATCCAAGGATAGAATGAGAGAAGAGATATACTAAGGGTTATCATAGGGTATGCTTAATGACTATAGAAGGATTCACCACCAAGCTAGGGCTTGGAAAGACAACTAACATGCAAAACCTAATTATGAAACTCAATGATATGAAAGACTACAATAAATGACCTATAAATGAATACAAAGCATAATAGCAAACTGAGAGAACATAGAGGTGCACCTATAAACCTGAATGTACTCAGATTAAGCTTTAAAATCTTGAAAATGTAGACTTTAGGGCACACTGAGACTCGTATCCCAAGTTGGGTGATATAGTCCCAAATTAGGGTGTCTTGGTATGAATAGGAATCTAGTAGTGGTAGGTTTGGGACTCCTAAAATCTAGAAATTTGAATGTATTGGGACTCATATGCCAAAAGTGGTGTATTAGTACTACTTGGATTTTTTAGAGGATTAGCATCCAAATATTCTCTTCAATCTATGCTTTTTCTTCTCAACTTGATTTTTGGATCTAAACTGCTCAATTCTACTCTGTAGGTTTCTTTTAGTGCTCTTATAAACAAGGTGGAAAATTTGAAAAAATTGAGCACTTGACAACATCTAATATTTTCCTTCAACGTGTCTTCAACGTAGACCTGCAAATCACACAATAAAGAGAGAGAAAAATGTTCTTTTGTTAGTGGATAGGGGTTTACCTTGTTCAAACCCCAATTTGGTAATCAAAACTTGTAATGAAATCAAATGGAAAGGAGAAATGATGAATGAACAATAAGTAATGATGCAACTCACCAAACCTTGGGAATAAAGACTACAAACATGTATGATATGGCTAACTTGAATGTGGATCTTGACTCTTGCTTGAAGATTGTAGATCTTAAATTGAATGCTTGCTTGAATCATGAAACCCTACATCATAATTGTTATCTCAAGCACAAACATGATGCATGATGACTTTGACATGATGCTTGATACTTTAATAATGCTCCAAAACACTTGATAATAATATCTTGAAGACACTTGAATGCTCTTGTGAACTCAAATTTTCTATACGGATGTTTATTTAACTTGATAAGAGAAAAATGAATGAAATGGCCTTGTATTTATACTTGTTTATGCCAAATTTCTTGAAATTACAACACTATAAGCTAAAATCATATCTAGGAGAATAAAATCCTAGCAATAATTTGAATTTAAATTAGGTCTAAGCTAAGTGGGACTCATATGCTAGAAGTGGCATATCAGTCCCATTAGGCTAAGCTTGGGACACATTTTTCAAGAAATACTTAGATTCATGTGAAATCCAGATTGGGGCCCCCAAAACATAGGTGGGACTTATTGTACAATTTTCGCACACACACCCCGCTAAAAATAGGGACCCTCTTTCACTTTCATTCTTGGTTTTTTGACCCTTTCATTTTGAGGATTTGGTTGCCTTAGCAGATGCATAAATTATTATCTTACTCATGCAAATGCCCCTTTTGAAGAAACATTTTGAAAATCCTGTGTTCTGGGACTTATTTTGGGTTTTTCCCTCTTTTCGAAAAAATTCCCCTTAGGTGGAACTCCCCAAGTGCCTTGAAAACTAGGTGGAGGCTACTTTACATTGTTTCTAGAAATTCTAGGACTTCGCAGAATTTTGTCTGGTCTAGATTTTCCTAAAATTTTGTTGTGCTTCTAGATTCCCGAGCTTGATATCTTTTCGGCACATTTATGTCTCCTGAATGATCTTACAGTTTTCTTTTATTGGATTTAATTGTGATTTATGATGAGAATTTCATGTCATTTGCCTTGTTGTGAGATTTGAGGAATTTGGTTTTGAGTTGCTTTTGCTAGATTGTGCATTTGAGAGTGTGGTTGATCATTGTAGTAGGTTTTTTTGGTGACCACTTGCCTTCTACTCAAACTTCAAGGTTTCTTGCCAGTCACAACTATTTTGATTTCCTTTCTTTCATGGTATGTACATGTTTCCTTCCCTTTTAATAAACAAACTAAATTTGCTTCAGGGTTTGAGTGTGTGTATGCTTTGAGTCAATATTTTGATGTGGTAGAGTCTTGTAGTGGGGCTAGGGTTTCTAGTTTTGAGTTCAAATCTCTTCCCTATGGCTTGCATTTCCTTTCCTTCTACTTTCTTGTGACTCAATGAGGTTAAACATTGCTATGTTCAATTCTTAATTTAATTTCTTTCTTTCTTATGTTGAGCTTTTGGTTTGACCTAGAAATTTCCCCAACCTTTGATGAAATCATGTCTTGGGAAAAGTGAAGCTTTTTGTTCATTGTCTAATATGATAATCTCCCTGTCTTAGTTGGGTCATGGGAGAATTGATGTGAAGAATAGTGGAAATGAAAAGGTGAGTTGGATCTAAATTATGTTGTCATGGCATTTTCTTTAGGGTTTCACTTGAAATCATTCCTCATATTGATTGGATCTCATTTAGATTGGTTGGAATCTTGGATTGTCCATCTTGCACTTTGAACAAATTGACTCTAAATATAAATTCCCAATTACGTAATCGTCTGATCAGTCTGGATGAAATTCTAAAGAAGTGAAAGATTTCAGTTTTTAAAAACCCTATGAATTTCCTTCACTTTAGGAATTCCCCAATTTTTCCATCACTTTATCGATTTCCTGAAACATACTTAAAATGTGAAAATTACACCGACTTTGAGAAATTTCGTTTCTTCGGGATTTTACTGAAATTTCCTTGTTCCTTCATTTTCCTGGAGTTCGTAAACTATTGCCATTTTCACGGATTTCCATCCGTGGTGGAATTCTTTGAAATCTTGTTGAAAATAAAGAATTGAAAGATAACATGAATTATTAGCTAATTATTGTGCACCATATGATGAATTTAAAGATGTATCATGCTACTTTTTTAGCTAATGATGGTTGATCAAATGATTATTGGGTGTTTTTGTGTTTGTTTCGTTGAATTCCGTCTAGGCTAGAATTTTCTAAAATTCCTCTCTGACTTGAATTCCATGAAAAGAATTAGAACTTGAACTTTGAAAGGAGTAATTCTTATGAAATTTTTTTCATCATGTGACTTGTATTAAGGATGAATATATCATTTATGATGGATTGGCTTGAATTTCATATGATGATTGATCTTTACTATGGTCTCATTATTGAATGTAGGTAGAATCAAGTCAAGTTGTTGCTAGAAGGACCAAGGGTAGGGTAATCAATCCAAGTGTTGAAGAGTCTGCTATCTTTGAGGAAAAAAGGATTAAAATGGATATAAAGAGAAGAATCCCAGAGAGCAATCTGACTTCCATCTGGTCAGAGGTCACCGATAGAAATGTTGGATTATGGGATTATGAGGAATTTAAGATAAGGATGGAAGCACAAAACCTCCCTTTGTTGGCCAGAAGGATATTGGAATCAAGGTTCACACATGTAGCTAGATTCCCTCCTACAATTCAGTGTTATGAGTTGGTGCTCGAATGTGCCAGACACTATAAAAGGGGTACACAAAGGATAGTTGGCCCCCAAGGAAGAATTGTGGAAAATCTTAATTCTGTCTATAGCCTAGACCTCTGACATGCCCGATAGGCCTCATGTAGTGGGCTTTGATATGGATATAGTGAAGAAGTACTATGATGAATATGTCATAAAATCCCAACAGGTCATCAATTCCTTGCTGGAGAAACCCAAGTCCCACTTCTCCAAGCTACCTAGTAGTTATTCAGAGCTAAGTTTAAGATGAAATGCTATGATGCTATCACACTCCTCAGTAGGGTAGTGGGATTGAGAAGTGAAGGAGTATTTGAAAACTGGATGTTCCATGTCATCGTAAGGATGGCATAGAATATTGACTACCATTGGGTAGGCATTATAAGTGCAATGATACATGTATGAAAAAATGTGCAATGTCCTGTAGACAAAGACCTTCACAATGACCTCCTACTTGGTTTATGCACTTGTAAGGTTCCATCCATACAAAGGACTAAGCACAAGGGGTGTGTTTGGTCAGGATGTAATTTATGAGGTCTATCCATAGCTACATTTGGGGCAGCTCAAGCTATAGGAGGGTGAATGATGCATTCGCCATGTACCTCACAAGGCTATTACAAGTTATAGATCATGTTCAAATCTCAAATAATTACAAGGAGTTAATCAAGAGGTTTGGACCTTGGTTTATCAATTTTCCAACCTTTTCATATATTATAATAGATGTTTTTCATAGGGCTCCATACAAACTTCCTAGATATCCCACAGATCATATTATACTTTTGGAGGTCACAAGGTAGATATGTGATTTTGATGCAATTATTAAGAAAGATAAACATAAGACTGGATCTGGTGGTGATTTTCCTTTAACGATAGGCAGTAGTGAGGCATGTCACTCTATTAATTCAGCCCATGCTTCTGAAGAAGAAATGAGTACTCTAGGTCTATCTTTCCATTCCAAGAGATCTAGATTTGATAGGACTGGTGAGGCACAAAAGAAGCCCAACAGAGAATATAGTCATCAGGATGATATAGAGGATTATTGGGCCAACATTAATGATGAATTTGAAAATAGAAAGAAGAAGTTCTCTAGGATACTAGGGAACTTAGTCTGGCTATACAACATAAACTCCATTCCAGATCAAGTTGAAGATGATGGAAATTTGATTCAGGGCCATGACTATGAAGTTGTGAAGGATAAACTAGTTGGAGAAATAGATTGGCTGGAGGAAGAGAAGACAAAATTAGAATAGATCACTACTCCAGTGATCAGGTACACTAAGTTGTGGCTCAAGCACAAGATGTGGGAGTTGGAAAGTGAGGGTGTACAATGCACCTATGATCTAATGGGAGATTTGGAGTCTCCTTCCACTTCTGAGAAATCAACTGAGCAGGATCCTAAGGGTAAGACTAAGGTGAGCTCTCCTTTCAAGATAAATATTAAAGATGTTTAGGAGGAGGAGGTAGAAGAGGCAGAGAAGCAAAGAAAGCCCATTTCTAAGAAAAGGAAACACATTTCAAAGAAAAATAAATCCAAAAATGATGAAGCTGAAAAGGAAGGAAAAGAGGGTAGTGTTTATATGCCTAAGAGAAGAAAAATAGTGAGATTGTCACAGAAGGAGAAGGAAACTTCTAAGGTAGGGGATGAGGTTGGCCCACCAGTAGTAAATGTGCAAAGTTCAAGAGAGAAGACACAGGTGTACATAACAAGATCAAAAACTCCATCTCCTAAAGATGGTGTGGCAAAGAAAAGTGCTCCCATAACTATTCCTGTCATTGAACATGATAATGTACCTCTTTCTCATGAGACTCACAATGTACCAAGTGAATATAAAGATGTTTAGGATTACCAAGATCAAGGGGAAGAAGAATTCCAAGAGGGTGAACTTTACAATGTTGAAGCAGAAACAAAGAAGGTATTACAATCTCCTCTGGTGACTTATGAGGATTCACCCTTAGGAAATGAAGAGGATAGACCTCCTCAGAGAGATGAAATTATAATTAAGACTCCTTCACCAATATGTGAAGAAGAAGAGCATGATATGGGAAAAGAAGATAAAGTTGGAGAAATTCTTGAAAAACAAAATTTGAATGAGGATATACCCAAGGTTTAGAAGGATACAGTTGGTAAAGGAAATGTGTAGTCAGATTCCACTATTCCAGCATGGTTGGACAAGGAGCTAAAGAGTAAACCAATTGTTGTAGATGATACTCCTCCCAACTGGGATGAATTACTAGAAAAAATAGGAAAGGGAAAAGCAAAGAAGAAAGCCAGGTTTATCTCCAGGATTGAGAGAGATGAAACAAATAATAGGGTGGTTCACATTGCTACTCTTGCTCCTGATAAGAATAAGGATGATGTGATTGGTAGTGACTATAGTGTACAGACTATCAACTTAGGGCCTACTTCCATGGAACAGGAGATTGAATAATATGAAGGCTCTAGTGCTGTAATCTTGGGTAGTTTGAGGAAAGAGGTGTAGACGAAGCAATAATTAAAGAAGGTGAATTATAAACTTAAAAGATATTTGCAAGACTTGATGAAACCCTTGCAATCTATCGGCTCATCATCATCTGCTGCAAGTTTCCTGCCACAAGAAACAATAACGGAGTTGGAGAAGATGAAAGCTACTACTCATGCCACAATGAGTTGGTTGTAGGGAGTGTAAGCTAAGGTAGATAATGCTATCAAGGACATCCTTTCAACTGGTGGAGATGTTATGAGATCAATAGATTGGTTAAGGATTGTACTAGCTCAAGATAAGGAGGATGTGGATTTCCTGTTGCTGAATACCAAAACCATCGTGGAATACTCTAAAGAAAAATTGGTAAGTGATGGGATTCTTCATTCTCCCAAATTTGTAGAACCTTGGGAATGGTTTGAAGTTTTGTAAATAAGGAAAAGGGTTTTACATAAGGTGTATAAGCAATGGAAATGAATTGAGGATGCTCTGATTGAGATCTACAACAAATGCATTTCTTTATTTTAAGTTATGACAGGAAGAAAAAGATTTGTTGCAAAACATCTAAGCTTGGAGTAGTTGAGAAAATCATGGTGAGATGTGTATTCTCTAGTCAATGAAGACCTAGTCACTGAACATTAGTGAGATGTTACAACCACATACATTGCAGTAATGGATAAATTTTAAACCATGAAGGTAAATTGGGATAAAGTTGTAAAGTAGACAAGACAGGACATTTAGTCCATTGAAAGTAGAATTAAAGTATTAGCTATGTCACCTATAGCCAACTTGGAGAAGATATTTTTGATGGTGCTAGATAAGATGAGGCGAGATAAGGAAAAATGGTGCAAGATAAGATGAGGCGAGATAAGGAAAAAGGGGAGAGTAGTTAATACAATACCTCATCATAATTTTTTCTTCCCCATTATTCCTCTTCCTCCTTCGCATGCATTGGACCAAGCTATGTTGGAGATCCCAGGCCCGCCTAGATGGAGTACATGTATTTAATGCATATTTTACTTTATTTTCAATTCCTCTTGGCTGACTTGTTTTGTGGCCATTTATTATTGTAAACCTAACTGGGCCAACATATCTTAGGGGTTTCTATAAATTTGGCATTTTTCCTTATTTGTAAGGGCTAGATAGTTTTTACATTGGAGCAAATTAAGTAGAGTAGTAAGAGTTAGAGCTAGGAGTTAGTTAATTTTAAGCAAGTGTTGTGACATAGAACACTAGAATTGTTGCTATTATTGGATGATTCAATACAATTGAAGACATTGTGCTTTGGTGATCTCTCTTGTGTTGACATATCTTGCATGGTTCTTGATGTTCCATCTTTTAAGATTGTTTGAGAAATATTGGCATAAGTTAGATTTAGAGTTAGATTTGATTCAATGGTTTTTGTGGTTTGATGCTTGAAGTGTTTGTAGTAATCCCTAGTCCATACTTTTTGTAGCTAGCTGATTGTTAGTTGCTTTGCAATGTTAGCCTAGAATTTTATATTCAATGTGCTTAGTTCAATTTTGGATATTTGTTCATTTCAATTGCAATAGGGTTGTTTTGGATGAATGCTCATAATCTGAAAATATTTAATGCCTTAGAAGATTGAACTATTTCTGTAAGATTGCATATTCATCTGGGTGAAGTAGGAATTAGTTTATGAGGGATTGGTCCATTTCAAGTGTTTTATCATTTGCATTGTTAAATTTAGGATTATAATTAATCTTAGAAATGTCTTCGAAACCCTTATCTATTTTGCTGTTTATTTTGAATTTGGGTTAGATTTAGGATTTCAAGTATCACCATATTGCAAAATTTGATAAGCTTTGAGATTAAGTATTTTCTTGTAGTAAGATCCGTTTGTGATTACCAACATTTTTACATTTATCACTAAGTTGTTTATGCATTGTCAAGACTTGACATTAGAGACCTTGGGGTTATCTCTTGAGGCTTGCTGATAGAGATTTACCTTTCAAGACAGATAGGATTTCCATATTCTATCTAAGTTGTTGTTGTGTAAAAAACACCATCAACATATTAGCGCTAGAAGGAGGGCTTGAATATGCAAGCTAGATCAATTTTTGTCTGCCATTTCTCTTAAAAGATCCAAAAGAAGAACTAGATCTACTCCAGTGGAAGAGGAATTTCAAGAGTTGGGTATGTGCACCAAGATGGTTCCCAAAAAGGTGGCTTAAGTGGCCACTTTTTTTTCTAAAATCAGGAAATATTGACCTTGGACATGAAATTAAGGATAGTTACACTCAAAATTTTGAGATGGAACAAAAACAAGGATCGAAGTGCTCTGAGTATACTTTCTAAACTACTAATTTATTTTGAAAATGGTTGAGATTAAGGGGTTAAAAAGAGGGACATACACAAATTGGTGCTATTTTTGTCAGAAAAACATAACATAGCAACTCTTGTACGACCTGAGCATGGTGAACTTTTTTGTAGTATTTTTAAAATCGCTATGGTCAAAAGTTAGCTAATAGTATCTAGTTGATGCATTTTTTCTTTTGAAGATAAATTTTTAAATGAATATTTGATGACAATTTTCAAGCGGGGCACCTCCTCGAAAGCATTTAACGCAAGCCCCCCAAAATTTCAAGGTAATTTGCCTTTTTTTCTCATTTTTTTAAATTGTAGAATAGAGTCTAGTTTCTAAAAATGTAATTTATTTGAAATTTCGATGAATGGTTAATTTATAACGAAAAATAACCAACACTGGTTTTTGGCAAAAAGAGACATACAAACAAAAGAAATTATGGATGAAAGGCTTAACTTTGTTAAAAATTGAAAAGAATTACATCATTGGATAGCTAAGAGAGAACCTAACATTACCCATGTGTTTTCTTTTGTCGATATTGAACCAGATGCAATCCTGATGGTGAGCATGAACCTGATTATGTGAAAAATTTGTAGAATTTGCAAAAACATGTCTCTGGTCATTGGGAATGCCCTCCAAGCCTTTCGGTTGGTATTCCAAGGAAAATACCAATGCTAAGGCTTGGGGATTCCCAAAGAAAAATATTAGACGCTCGTGTTATAACGCGAGCGTGTTATTTCCTAGTTTTGACATTTTGCTTATCTGGGATACATGCCAAGCAAGACATAATGCGCTTGCATTATGTCTCATTAATCTTATGTCTTCATTAATGTTAATGTATGTATATATCCTTGTATGTGTGTATGGCTATATGTATTAGTGCATGTATATTGTATGGATGTAGGATTTTATGTACATATGTATTATGCTTGTATGTATTTATGTATGTCTTTAAAGGGTGGGAGAATTTTAAGAGAGAGAGAGAGAGAGTTGTCTAGGTAGGG
>VDFB02018296.1:45340649-45359685 GCA_007258455.2 Sequoia sempervirens
CTCCCTCCCACCCCCTCTCCCTCTCTCTCTCTCTCAACCCTCTCCCTCCTATGTTGGAAAAATATGTCTCAATCCCACAGTCTAAAACCTCTATTGGAGCGAAGTCGATGTGAAATATTCTATGTCTGGCCGATGAGAAGATTTGTAACCTTATGTTTTGTACAGGTTGTTGTGACCTTGTAGAACTCTTTCTGAATGGTTACACATTAGAGTCTTCGGTGTGACATGTTGTGTTCAGTATGTTCTCTTACCGCATGGAGATCTCTGGCTGACAAGCCATACATATCATTTATCGGGGAGACCCTTTGCCAAGAGGCTTAGTTCGGGAAGAAGCCTCAGTGATGAAGAAAGGTTTCACCGATGGGGGAAATCTTGGAGTCTTTGTGGTGACACAATGACTTTGATATGAAGTCTCAGCGGCCGATGGAGAGTCTTGCCGATGATGAAGGGTCTTTGGTATAACTCTTGGTGAATGGTGGTCTTAGGGTAACTTGGAGAACTCGGTAAGAACTCTTAGTGAAGAGTGGTATTTCTCGCTAATAGCATTTGCTTGGTGTCCTCGGAGTAGCATGTAATGGCTCAGTAAGAAGTCTTACCGATGTGTGAAGTCTTGTCGACCGTTCGGTGCTCGATGTAACTAAAGGGGTCTCAATGTGAAGTGTCAGTGATGAACAAAAGTATTTCCGACTTCTGATCACTTCGGAGAAAGTCTTTGAAACTTGGTATGATCTCTTAGCAAAAGACAATAGTCTCACTGATGTAAGTTCTATTGTCTATGTGACTTCTGAACCTTGGTATGAAGTCCTGGCAAAATAAATGACTCTTGCCGACTGGTGGATGCACACAGATTAACATGAAGGCTCAGCGTGAGGTCCTAGTGAGAGCGATAGTCTTGCCGAAGGGAAAACTGAAGTCAATGCAATGGGTGAACTTGATATAGCCTCTTGTTGATTGTAAGGACTCTTGGTGATATCGAATGGTGACTATGTTGGCATCGGGAAGATATGGACAGTGTCTCACCGATATGCCAACACAGTTTGACATGGTTATCGTAACTCGAGTGCGTTATTAACTAGTAGAGATATGTTCATTTAGGATTAAATAACGTGCTCGCATTATCACTAAAAATGGTAAAAACTCACAATATACCTGTGATGTCAGCCCACCTTCTGCATATTCTCCTGGTTTTGTGCATGCTCTGACAACAAGTAGCTTTTTGGTGATTGAGTGAAGTGTGCATACATGATTTTGAGATTCCATCACCTTTGCATGAAATAGCAAAGTTTTCACATTGAGAGGCATATAATATCAATTCAAGTTTGAATTATAGTCATAATTGATATACATTTTGAAATTTGGAGGGGAACAAGCTTTTGAAGAAGTCAAATTTTTGAGGAGTTTGAGGAAGGAAGAAGCAAAAGCTGCATAATTGGGTAGAACTCCTCTATTTGAAACTTTTCTTTTTTAGGTATGTGAAATATTTGTACATTTTCTTTCATTCTATTATGGCTTGCTTTCATTTTTGTTGTTTAGCTTATTCCATGTTGATCAAATTGTTTGCTTCTGATGCAATATCAGATTGCCAAGCCACTCAACAACATCATTTCTTTAGGGAACTTCCTTCCCAAATCAATAAAGAGTAAAAATCAATTTATACAAACTTTGTCAAATTCATCCAAAACTACTTTTCATTCAACCAAAATCCATTTATTTCATTTCAATTTATAAGGCTATTAGTAGCCAATTCACCATCTTCATATAGCAAACCATTTTCAGAATCAACTTTCAACTTTGTTCTTGTCATAAACAATACAACAATCACTCATCAACTCAACTTACCCCTTTAAGGAAAAAACAATCAAACACCTCTGTTCCTTAGACCTGCAATCAAACATCATCCCAGCCATTTAAGATATCTTTGCTCAAATCAACACATCCATCATCCTATCTTCACTTAAACACTATTTGTAACAACAACAAGCAAAATTAGTTTAACACTGTCACCAGACCTTTAAGATACCAATTTCATCATGTTTTGATTGCAATATTCCAATATATCAGTATAGACAAACTCTGACTACTTTGCATTCGAGAAACCATTGCCATATATTGGAAACATATGTCCAAATCATCAAATCTTTCACAATCTACCTTCAAAACATTACCAAGTATAGACACAACTGTGGCATCACAAATGAGACTACTCCCAAGCACTTAACAACATTGCTTTCATTGTTTCTACATATTCTCTTTTTTTAGCAAACAATGCCAAATATCTCTAAGAGGCCAACATTCCATCTAATTGGGTGATTCCTTTTCTATCATAATGCATTTACACAATCCCAATACAGATTCTTAGGCCTATTTTGATCCTTTTCAACATACTATAAAATTTTATACACTTATTTCACAAAACATAGTAGAACCAGCATGCTATCTACTGGTAAAAGCCCTTAAATAGGTCAATTTATCAAAGCAAGTCATCATAGAACTACTCACTAATCCACCATACCTGCAAACAGTCTTAGGCCATGTGTAGAAACTCACAAATAAACAAGTTTCAAGATGGGAAATGCCCATCTATACACAAAATCAGTAAACATTTGATTATAGGGTGAAAACACACTAACCATGAGGGTTTCTTTAATGAAACATTTGCAAAACCTCTACTACTCCACCCAACAATTGAAACATGCTTCATTATGTTTGAAAATTATTTTGAAATCAATTCTAAGCTCCTCTACATGTTGTTTCCTCAAACCCTTCTTGAAAGCACCATTTTTTTGAATGAGAAAATTCAGAATTTTGTTCATGCAACAGTATCCTGACTTCTTATTTTTATTTACCATTGCCACACACATCTTCACATTGAAAAGACACTAAATATGATCCATTCCACTGACCTACTAGCCCTACATCGGTGGAATGGCTAAGAATCACTTTTGAGACTCTCTAAACAATTCTAAGGAAACCACAGACTGAGACTTAGGAAACTTAGTTCAAATTAGATTGATTATTTGAATTACAATTCCTACAACTTTCAAGAATGAAATAAGTCTCCTTCCCTAACAAGAATCAAATCTTAGAACATGCTTGAATCACTATGCAACCTGAAAACAAGAATAGAAAAGGTTTCCAAAATAACTAAGAAGAGGTTTTTTTATTAATTTTTATGGATTTTTGGGATACAAGATCTTCCTTCTCGAGCTTGCAATTCTATTTAAAGGTGTCTAAATTAGTTGAAATAACTGCCTCTTCATTTTCATCAACCCATCCTTTCCCTTCCACAAAAAAGACTCTTCACCTTCTTGCTTTTGTGCAATTTTACATTTTTACAATAATTGACAACTTTTGTTATAAAAAGTAACTTTTCAATAATATCACCTAGTGACCTATTTCATGGTGCAAATACATTAAAATTCATCATTTAATGACCTTCACTCATCATATTTACTTGAACATTACAAATTGAACAAATTAGCCTTTTGAAGGAATTTTTGACCTAGGTGCTCTTGCACCAGTTTGTCATGTTACAACCTTATGTTGTCAATGGAAATTTTAAATCACACAATTCGATACACTTTCCTATTACATTTTTAAACCAAATCTCTTTGAGGAATTTTGTTAAATTTAACAATTGACTTTCTTTGTGTATGCTTCCAAAGCTATCATTGAGTTATTTTTTCAAACAGTTATACAAACTAGCTTTCATTGACTTTCTTTGTGTATGCTTGCAAAGCTTTCATTGAGTTATGCTTCCAAAGCTTTCAATTAGTTAATTTGACAACTTAGCACTTTTTGTACACGTAAAATTATTCGTCATGCTGAAGAAACGAACTGTTAAAAGGAAAAAAATAATAGATGATAAGTTCCAAGCCATCAAAGATAAAGAGAAAAAATGAATGAGGGAATATCGTGAAAAGCAGAAATTGGGAACAATTGATGAAAGCAAGCTAGTTGAAGAGGAACCTCAACTGTCAAAAAGAGAAAATAAATTGGCAGCACAAAGGGCACGAATGTGGAAGAGTCATGCTAGGGGAGATGCAGATACCGTAGTTGGAGACACACCCTCTACCGCAAGTGAATACGAAGGGACACCATTAAGAACAAGCGAATATAGAGGGACACCATCTATCACAAGTGAGTTTGGTTGGACACCATCCACCACATCTGAAGTTGAGAGTACATCATCACTCAGAGTTGAGGAACAAGGTATGCCATCATCCCCATGTGAACCTCAAGGTATGTCTTCTATTCCACCCTTGATCGAAGGTATGCAATCTAGCCCACCTCAATTAAATATTGATGAAATTGCTAATGTTGAGATGTATGTACCTAAGAGAACACCACCTAGAATTTTGCATAGAAAGCCAAAGTTTTGATTAATATTGATGAGGATATTTTGCAGCACATGGAAGGTAAGATTCCAGAATGCACTTGTAGAAGATATGCTGATAAGATTTGGAAAATGTTCTTTGAAAGGCTAAATGAGATTGTAAGATGTCAACTATTTGTTCAAATGATGCAGGGTTTAAAGTACAGAAATATCATGAAGACTCTTGGGTTGAGAACATCAAATGCATCAAGTGAAAACACTATTGTGAAGAATCTAATGGATTCTTATGATAGTGTGGGTAAGACCTCATGCTCAAAGGATAGTAATGTCACCTGACATGTCATTACATCGACTTTGGTAAGCTATCAAACAAAAAGATCTCACCTCATTAAAAAGACAAGTGAACAAATGGGAATTAGTAGAATTTTTTTAACAAAATCCATTCAAATGTGGCAAAGAATTGAGGGCACCCATTCAAATGAATTATGGGAATTCTTAGGGATATTTCCACACAAAGATAAAAAAGTTGTTGAAGCATTGAGAACACTAATTGAAGATTATTGAAAGAATAATACAAGGCGGTCTCTAAATCAAAGGGATTTCGTAAGGAGAATCGGTAGTCGAAACCGTGAGCCACATCCAAAGCATCTTTTCAATACGACTCAAACCCAATATTTTCATAAATTTCAAAATTATTATCCTCAAATTAGTATTTCTTAAATATTTTTTGAAATGATTAAACCTTTTTATGTCAAGATAAATCACACACGCACTACTTGTTGCTCTAAACTACATATTGAATTCTCTAACCATTATGATGTTTATCGTTCTATATGTTTACATTTGCATACTAACGATGTTTTGCAGGATTGTGGCATAGAATCCCCACAAAAATATTCAAGAAAATTCTTATCAAAAAATTTATGTGAAATAGAGGATGGCCAAATATTCTATTGGACAACATGCTTGGATGGTTCATGCGAACGTTGCGGTGGCTTGCAATGAATGTTAGTATGTCAACATATGGAAAGCATATATGAGGCAGGACAAAAACTAGTAGAGTTTGTGAAGTATTAAAAAGTGGCATATGCTACAAAAGATGCGTCTAAAGCAAAAGGTTGTGAGTTGGTTATTCAGAAGATTCCAGTGTATCAGTTCATGTCCATGTTTCGTGAGAATCTAGTGTATGAGTATGCAAGGCATACCCATAGAGCTTGATGGCTGGACACATAATTCAAGCTATGCAACAAAACCTTTCCACTTGGTAGCATAGTATCAGTGGTTGACTTTGCAAAGAACTACACTCTACAGCCATAGCGTGAGGTGTAATCACAGTATTACAACTCCACATAAGTTTCAATATCTGTGCACATAGCAAATTCATACATGCAGCTGAAAGTATAGAGGACGAAAGGAAGGTATTGAGGGAGTATCACTTTTATATTAGTGATGATCGCATGCATTCTCCAGAGTTCATGCAAGGTTGCTTCCAGATGTTCTAAAATCATTTGGCTCAGAGGGGCATATCATATGATCGGCATATAATATGGTCAGATAACTGTGCATCACAGTTCAAGAACATGCACATGTTCTACTGGTTGTGCAGGATGCATCTCACTACACGTGTTCAACATATGTGGAACTTTTGTGAGGTTAGACATGGAAAGGGAGAGCATGACAGTGTAGGAGCATGCATGAAAAGAGCATTAGCACAAGAAGAGTTAAAGTATAAAGACAGTGCACAATTGATAGATGCAAGATCAATCGTCGAGTGGTGTAATGGTTTGATGGGTCCAGGTAATGAAGGTACGTCTTTTGTTCATATATTTTTTTGGTTGATGGATGATACTAACATTGCATCATATGAGGATTGTTGTACACTAACAGGATCGAGTGAGATGCACTCTTTCCTTAGCTCAAATGTAGGTTCATGAAGTATCGATAGACGTAAGATGGCATGCCTTTGTTCTTCATGTACAATGCAAGCCTAGAATGATTGTGAGTTAGGGGAGTGGGTTGACAAATGGTTGAAAAGTTATCTTAGCCCACTTCACATGTATCACCCTCCGATGGAATTGGAACTAACACAGATGGAATCATCGATCGACTTTGACCATGTATCGGATCTAGTTCAACCAAGTAATATATCTACTTTCTTGGTATTTGAAATTCCATATTGTTATCTTACTTTGTATTGTATTCATAATGTTGACTAATTTCAAGAGATATGCCACACATATAAATGCAAGGAATGTTTATGTAGTTATTGCAGATGAAGACAACAAAGAGGGTACAGACTATTACTTGTGTCATTGTGTTGAGGAAAAAATGAAATTGGAAGCCCCAATTATAGATGGAGAAAACATTGAATACCCTACAGGCTCAGTTGTTGTTACTAGAACGTGGTTGAGAAGGTACCCACAAAAGAGTGTTAAACATTGGTTGTTTGAGGAATTTGACATGCATCATAAGATTCTTCATTACTTAAACCTTTTCATGGCATCCAATGTTCGTTTGAGCAAATATGGGGGTCGACCTTTGAACAAGACCTTGTGGAAGGTCTGTGAGTCTAAACATGAGGCAATACTTGACACAATAAAGAGTAGAGTAGACCCAGATGGTTCATTAGATTAATTTTTAAGTATATGCACAATGGTTCTTATTAATTTATACTTGTATCCACGTCAGTTTGGTTGATGCCAATGCTATCATCTTATTTTACTTTGTGTATCTATATGTAACCAGACAAACATTGATTGGTGTCCCCTTGCATAAAATGCAGATTTATGAGCCATCCAAGAGAATCTCAAGTAGCAAAGCAATGCAACATCCTTATTCTGATGATCTTGAAAAATCTCAATTATGATTTTAAGCCATTAAAAAAGTGCGTACAAAGCTTGATGAGGTAATTTAAAGTTATTCATTTGAATTTAACCTTATCATGACCACTTATGATGTAGACATTATAAGAGCATCTTGAATTTCAATAAATTCTATTCATAAGAGCATAGACAAGGCAATGAACTCTTTGAAAAAATGTCTCAAAGAAATGTGGCCTCATGGTGATGGAATGGCATGATGAATGCCACGACAAGCAAATTATTGTGGATTGTCATGGCATTCCATCACCATTGAGACCACATTTCTTTGAGGCTTTTTTTCAAACAATTTGTTGGCTTTTCTATGCTATTGCTTATTAGTATGCTTTGATATATTTTTTCCAAGAATCCATAGCTTTTTTGGAAGCACCTATTTTAGGCTTTTAGCCATAGCAACAAGGAAGCAAACTATTTGATAGAATGCTTTGGTAAACATGTATGATAAATGTACTAGCATAGAGAAGGAAACGAACTGTTTGAAAAAATTCCTAACATAAATGTGGTCTCATGGTGATGGAATGCCATGAAAATCCACAACAATTTGCTTGTCATGTGATGTAGAGGGGATGGGACTTTAGTCAAAACTCAAATTTTCAAGGATTACAATGATGCAATCTCAAACACTCTTCCAAGCACCCTGATGGAGACAAGCCTCAATAGTGCACTTATAACTTAGATGCTTTCCTAATGGACCCAAACCCTTGGAGTGATATCAAGGAACTCAAAAAAACTTGTCTTGAATGGTTTCAAAGCCCCAAACCTCTGTCTTAGACAAAACTCACTTTTTGCACCTTGACTAGGCTTGTAGCCCAACTAGGCTTCTAGTGATGGTTTTTTGACTTTTCACTCAACTTCCCCAAAGGACTCCTCAATATAATGACTGATTCAGATGTGATTCATGATGATACACAACATATCATTTATGGCACTTGTTCTGGATCAAACCTACCAAAATATGTTGTTTCCTCAAATTTAAGGCCTAATTAGCCCACTTTTTCAAAGAAACCCCTCTCTAAACTTATCCCCTGACTATGAAATTTTCAACAGTGTTTTAAAATATTCCTAAACCAAATAGTTTCAAGGTATTAGTCTTCTTTGACACCCTCAACACCCTAAATCACAAAACCCTCAATAAATTACTCCAAAACTAGGGCCTCTTGAAAATTACTTTCCCAACACTTCCAAAACCTTCTCTTGGACTTTTCACCAATAAATCAACATATCTAAACACCTTCAACTCAGAAATATACCCCTTATTAAGGTAGATCTCCTACTACTACACTTTAGGCACCATTTTCATGCCCTTTTCCTTGCTAAAACTTGGTGTACACCCAAGAATGACTCTTTCCTGCACAATAACTTGTTAGATCTGTATAATAAAAGTTATATATGATCCATTTCACAAGTTTTCAGTCACACTCTCCCATGAAATGGATCATTTATTCATGAAGACTCTCAAAACTAGTGAAAAATCTGTACTTTGTGAGGAAATTCAACAATATAACACAAGAAACTAATTCCCAACATTATTCAGGTCATTAAAAATGTTAAATTCATGTAAATAAAAGTTATTAAACCATCAAAATGAGCATGACACCAAAAGGAATCAAAGATTCATCAAAAAACTCAAGAAAATGCAAAAAGATTGAAGTTTTTATTGATTTTATGTAGCAGTCCGTACAACACTTGCAATATCAGCCAACCCTCTATAAAAATGCTTTCTCTAGGCTTATAGACTCATCCTACAACTGTCCCAACCAATTATAATTTATTTTATTACATTATTGTGATTGAAACTCCTAAAACTCACTTTTCCGCCCAAAGTTGGATTTCAAAAATTTGAATTTTCAACATTGCAATTTATTAACTCCTATTAACTATAAAGCTTCCAAAACTATTACATATCATAATTTAACCTTATTTAACCTAATTAAAGCATCATATACCTATTTAAACTCCTAGAACATCATTGTTCCATTTACAAGTCAATCTGGTCCTATGGTCCTTATCAGGACCCTTAGGACTTTTGATCTTCTTGTTACACTCATCCATGCCAAATGCCATTATAGGCTTCAAAATGCTATAATTGATTCTCTAGAAATTTTTATAGGCCTTCAAGACCCCTGCCATCTCCTGACTCTCCAAATGATCCTCAAGGATCTTGGGTGCTCCTGCACCATCATGACATTCCACCACCATGAGACCACATTTCTTTGAGGCAATTTTTTTCAAATAGTTCATTCCCTTGTCTATGATATTGCTTACTATTATGCTATGATAGATTTTTTGTAAGCATCGATAGCTTGTTCGAAAGCACTTGTTTTAGGCTTTTAGCCATAACAGCAAGGCAATGAATTGTTTGGCTAAATTCTTTGATAGACATGTATGAAAAATGTGTTAGCATAGACAAGGCAGTGAACTCTTTGAAAAAATGCCTCTAAGAAATGAGGTCTCATGGTGATGGAATGGCATGACGAATTCCATGACAAGAAAATTTCTATGGATTGTCATGGCATTCCATCACCATTGAGACCACATTTCTTTGAGGCTTTTTTTCAAACATTTTGTTGCCTTTTCTATGCTATTGCTTATTAGTATGATTTGATAGATTTTTTCCACAAGCATCCATAGCGTTTTTGGAAGCACCTATGTTAGGCTTTTAGCCACAACAACAAGGGAGGGAACTATTTGATAAAATGAATTGGTAAACATGTATGATAAATGTAGTAGCATAGACAAGGCAGTGAACTATTTGAAAAAAATGCCTCAAAGAAATGTGGTCTCATGGTGATGGAATGCCATGACAATCCACAACAATTTGCTTGTCATGGAATTCCACCACCATGATACCACATTTCTTTGAGGCATTTTTTTCAAATAGTTCATTCCCTTGTCTATGTTATTGCTTATTATTATGGTATGATAGATTTTTTTTAAGCATCCATAGCTTGTTCGAAAGAACCTGTTTTAGGTTTTTAGCCATAGTAGCAAGGAAATGAATTGTTTGGCTAAATGCTTTGATAGACATGTATGAAAAAATGTGTTAGCATAGATAGGGCAGTGAACTCTTTGAAAAAATGCCTCAAAGAAATGAGGTCTCATGGTGATGGAATGCCATGACGATCAAAAGCATTTGATTTCATGGCATTCCATTAGGTCATGAGACCTCATTTCTTTGAGGCATTTTTTCAAAGAGTTCACTGCCTTGTCTATGATATTGCTTACTATTATGCTTTTGATAGATTTTTTCCAAGCATCCATAGCTTGTTCGAAAGCACTTGTTTTAGGCCATTTGAACATTTGACAAAATGCTTTGGTAGACATGTATGAAAAATGTGGTAGTATAGACAAGGCAGTGAACTGTTTGAAAAAATGCCTCAAAGAAATGTGGTCTCATAGAATGCCATGACAACCAAATGTAATTGGTAGTTGCTCCTAGTTATTTGTTATGCAATGTGGAGTAATTGCATAACTGCTTAGGTTGAATTTGTAAAAACTATATTGTAATTGAAATTTTGTCATCTATCAGTATCTAGTTATTAGTTATGAAATGTGAAGAAATGCTTTTAGTTTGAAAGATGTGCAATGAAATGTAATCAATGTTATGAATATAAACTACAAAAATCTATTTTTTACTAAGTTACCGGTTCAGTTTTAGGTTTGGGATCAGGTTCGAGAACCTAGTTTGCGGGTTGGGGAAATTTTTTTTTGGGGTTGGGTTCATTTTGGGTTTGGTCATACGAAAAAATATAAAATCAGAAATATATACATATTTGCAGCAGTAATCAAGTTCAGAATACACCACCATATTAATAGTCAAATAACATAGCAAAAATACACCACCACTTTCATAGTGAAATATTAAAATATTAGTGATCTACTCAAATTTCATGATACAAAATTATAAATTAAAGTTCAAACATAAAAATGTCATGTGTTTACAATCAGCCATTATTGATCATTGATCAATCTGAAAAGTGTGAACATTTTTCTGTGTGGAAGGAAAACAAGAAAATAGTGTTACATAATTATTTACATTGTGAAAGAGCCAAAACCTTTTTCTTGTAGATCGTAGAAGAATCTCAGTGATTTTTTGGGTGTCCTTGCCTTGGAACAGAACTATCTCGAGCCATGAATGATTGACCAGGAATTGTGAGAAAGAAATAAGATAAATCACATGCAACTTGTTGCAATTTCTTTCCTTGGGAAAAAGGGTAAAGTTTTCTTTTCAGGGAGAATCTCCTTTAGAGTTTGAACGCATTGATAATTTTCAAGATATACTTAGCCAAATATGTCATCTAGGTTTGAAGCTTTTAGGTAAAATGTTTGCTTCTTAAAATTTTGTTCAAAATTCAAGATGCAGGCTCTCCTCCCTTAGGGAAGAGAAGGCCTATCAAACCTAACACTCTTATGCAACACTTCTTAAGTTCTTGTTGATGCAGTATTAGATGCGAAGTTTCAAAATAGGCATGGTTATATAAATTCTCATCTCATGACTATCATTGCATCAAATTAAGAATTTTCAATCCTTTATGGTCTAGACAAGAGAAGTATGGAGTAGTGTTCCAATGCTAAAGTCTTATTGTGAATCTCTTTGCTATGAGTGGTTCAAAAATGAGGAATTTTTCTTCTACACCAAATGAGAAATATTCACAATATGTGCTAGGAAGGAATAAGTCCATAAGATCGAGTATGCAAGAACTGAGAATTGAAAAATTGTCTTACATTTGACTTCCAAACACATAAATTTTCACATTTTTTGATGTTCACACATAAGTCAAGAAATATATGTGCATAAGTTGTAAAGTATACACTTGAATACATATAACTCATATCTATTGAACCATGAATTTATAATTTGCAAATATGGACACCATCGATAAAAAGATTTGTATTAAGCAAATAGCCATGTATGCATACATCAATATATGTCAATATAAGTATAAAATATAGTTACAAAATAACCATATAGGCTTATGAGAATTCCATATAGGCATTCAACGTCAAATATATCCAATACAAAATATGTACAAAATTGTCATGTAGGCATACAATAAAGGGCTTTGTGCATTCAAAATTCATTTCTCTCCATGCTCTGGTTCAAATACAATTTTCTTTTCCTTTGCTGGGCGATCTGATGGCGATAAGTCTGTCACCCATTTCTGCTATGCTCGAGGAGTGCTCCTGCTGCTCCTCCTAGTGTTTAGCTTCTGGTGAAGTTTCAACTATTACAATAAGAAGTAAAGACATTAATATATAGAAATTACATTATAAAAAATAATATATTTAACAAAATAATCACTTATAGCCATCTCCCAATCACTCTCCTCGATGGAAATATTTTCACGCTGATGCTTAGGCATGCTCAAGCCCTGTATAAACCATCCAAATAGGAATTAAACTATGAATCAATAATGGTTTGATTTTTCACTAGAACTAGTTCATCTATAACAATGAATGTAAATTGAAATTTAGTAATTTGCCTCATACCTCCCCTATCAGAGCCATCTAGGATTGTATAGTGGAGGAAACACCAATATCCATTTCCCTCATAATGTTTGGCAGTGTTTCTATCACCAACATCTAAAAATAAAACAACAAATTATTCGATCACAAAAAAGTTACAATAGCGATCCATGTGATGACTTATAATGTATGAGATCTAATGAAATTTTTTTTGAGTACAAGTATTAAACAAATATATTTCTGATTATTAGTTATCAAATTTTAAGTAATGCTTTGATTTTGAATGATCTGTGTAATGCAACGTAAGGTCAACAATATGAATATAAACTACACAAATCTATTAAACTTATAATTCATTAATTAAGTTCTCTTTAAATTCTATATTACCTCTTTGAACGTTTGATCAAATCTACTAGCACTCGGAGGTGTTTCCTTGAAACCTCCAATACTACCCTATTCAACATCCAAAATCACATTAAAATACTATTCATAAAACAATGCTATTAACACATGTAATAAATTTATAATTGTTTACTAACTCTACATACCCCACTGATAGGTGTACTGCAAAAATAAGTAGGTGGATGACTGGTGTATCCAGTCTCTACACTGTGACCCTACAATTTTATTAAAATAATAAAACTAAATTAGTTAATCTTGCATTTCACAATCAAAATTTAATAAATTAAATTCATTGAACATGCTGAATTTTACCTGAGTGTCAATGCCATATGCATCATGCAAAATGTCAGCCGTCCTCTCCATACCCATAGATGCATAAGGATCAGGCTGCATAGTAGCATATGGATCCTACATAGCACCCTCTTGAGTGCCGGTAGGGTCATATGAACAAGTCACCCCGCAAGATTGACACACATGGGTTCGAAGGCCACCACCTGAAGACTCCCCTAGATGGTGCTATACAATAGGGCTAGTGTGATGGATGACACTTTGGGTCAAAGTTGTGATTGCCTACAATATCTCTATGTCGACACTCTCCTTCGCAATGATAGGCATCACAATCTTCTCACGAGGTAGCCTAGCAAGAGGTCATCTCCCTTGCCACATAGGATCCAGCTGTGCACCGGGCCTATTCTGAGCTGACCCCCTATCCTCTCCCCTAGAACTCCCTCATATCAAAATAATTTGGGATTTGGTTCACTATATAGTTTCTTTAAGAAAATATTGGGGACTTCACAATTATTGCACAATGGGTAATCAAAGACCATATACCATCTTTCATAAAAATGGTTCTTAATCTATTGGTGGTGGCACCAATGAATAGGAAACCTCTTTTGCATTGAGGGTAAGATTTTGATTTGTTTTAGGGTTAGTGAATAGAGAGCACAAATCACCTTTAGTAATTTTTAAATCTTTTAGTTGTTTATATGATAATTTGTATACATAACATGCCCTATCTGTTTGCCTCCTATCTTGCCATCCAAATATTTGTTGGGTGATTGCATCTACATTTTTTAACATGTCTTTCAATGAATTTGCTAGAAGCATTCTTTCTATGGTTGAAGCATTTGGATCACTCAACCTACTGATAAGATCCTCAAGTTGTTTTCTATTGTTCTCAATTTCACTCCTCAAATTTTCTTGAGTGCCAGGAGGGAATTGAGAGAATGGTGGGGGAGGTTGATTTTGTTGTTGAGGTTGATTTTGTTGAGGATTTTTCTATTGAGGATTTACCTCCTCTTCTTGTTGAGGATTTACAGGATTTCCTACAGATTTAAAAAAAAATCAAATCTAACCTAAAACAAACAAAATCAATTTCAAACTAACAAATTCAAAACAAATAGTAAACAATACTTACCTCCTGCATCTCTTCGCCATCATGGTGCCATATTTGTAGAAAAAATCCAACTGTTCTTGATGAAATTTTCACAAGTCCTTCCTCCTAGAATGTGAGCACAAAATGAAAGTTTTTCACCACGGGAAGAGCTGAGAAACAGTGAAAAGAAAATGATACACATTTCAATTTTTTTCTTTTAAAAGCACATAACGCGCTCGCGTTATAACATGCTCATGTTATAATGCGAGTGTGTTATGTGTTTCCCCATTCTTTTCCCATTTGGCCACAAAAGTGTGACCAAATTCATGCACCCACCTAGTTGCAAGCTCCTACTAGGTTAAGAAGGACCAAAAGAAAGGGAGAATCATCATCCGCCTAGCCACTTCCATCATCCCCATCATCCTCATTTGATTCATAAGCCATTCCTAGTCCGTATCCCCAACAAGCCATAAATCAGCCATTACCACATCCACCTCCACCAATAACTTTCCTTTCCAACAATCCATCTCCCTTGATCTTCAATAATTACAATGTTATGCCCAAGAATCTAGAACACTTTTGTT
Organism: Sequoia sempervirens; assembly: GCA_007258455.2. Lineage (NCBI taxonomy): Eukaryota > Viridiplantae > Streptophyta > Pinopsida > Cupressales > Cupressaceae > Sequoia > Sequoia sempervirens. Next base: position 45,355,692 of record VDFB02018296.1, read on the forward strand.
CTACGTTTCATGTTAATGACCCCAATAGAACCATTGAGGAACAAATCAGGATTTTTCAGACTTTCCTTAGGGATAGGGGAATCAATCATGATGATGTAGCATGTAGGCTCTTTCATTATTCCCTAGGAAAAGATGTGTTCTACTGGTACAATCATTTGCCTACTAGGTCTATTCAGAATTGGACTAAGCTAGAAACTGCTTTTATGCAGAAGTTTAGGATTCCCATTAGTACAAATGAGCTTTACCTTCAATTCACTAAGGTTAAGAGAGAATTCAATGAGCCCATAGGGTCCTTTAACAATAGGTTTTTATTGCACCTATACCCAATTGCAGGCCCCTTATGTTGTTGACGAGGCCACTACTTTAGAAGTCTATTATGAGGGTCTTGATAGTCTAACAACCACCATAATGAAGTGGAGAAACAACCCTCGTACTACCCTACTTGATGCATACACAAAGGCTATAAAGGTTAGCATGACTTTAAGACAACACTTATCTGGGCCTTTCCCATCACAAGGACCCACTACTCACCCTAGGTAGGTCCCAACTCTTAATCAAACTCTGGCCAATCACACTCCTATCATGAATTTGATACCTCAGTTACCTCTAGTTCCACCCGTGATTAGCTACCCCCAAAAAAATGTAAATCAACCTCTTCATCCATAGCCTTAGGCTAGTTTTCCCACATATATGTAGAATTTTGAAGTATTGAACCAGTCATTGAATACTAGTACTACAGTAGGATATCCTCAAAACAATGCAAACGCCTCCATATATAATTTCTAACAAGGAGTGATTGGATGAACTAACTGAACAAATGAAGAAGATGAACATGGAGGTAACTTATATGAGAAACCAGAACAGTCAGTTCTAGGCTGCTCAAAGAAGTATGGAGTCCAATCATAATAGGGAAAATCGGGAAATTCAACCAAGACAACACTTTGATAGGGGACATCATTCTGAAATACCACATGTAATTATGACAAAGGACAAAATTATGATAAAGGACAATCTTCAGGCCAAAAATTTGATAGGGTCCAAGTTAGTGGACAAGGGTTTGACAAGAGACAACCACCCAGATAGAACAAAACTTGGAATACAAGGCCTAATAGTGGAGGTGTTCCCACCCCATTGGACCAACTAGTCAATCAAGAAAAGCCTCCAAGTGGTGTAGGCTCCATAAAACAAGTCAACATTCTGAATTAGACTATCCAGAGTTCTAGACAACAGCTTCAATCTTTCAGTATGAGGTGGATAATAATGCAAGTAATTAGTAGTTGGTGCAATCTACTCCCTATGATTCCTCAGTGTTGGTGTTAAATCATCCTTCTTTTCCATAGAGCAAGGAGAATGTGCCTAAAGTTGAATCAGGCCAGTATAACGAGGCAGATCAAGTGTGCAATGGAGATGAGATTACACAGCTGTTTGAAGAAAATCCTGTGAATGAAAATGGCCCCATGGATGAAGAAGAAACTTATATTGAAGAAGAGTAAACATTCCAATGACCTGTTAAGAAATATGATCTAAGGGATCTTCCTTGTAGACGTCCATAGACTGGAGGCTCCTCCACCACTTGTATTCCTCCAAAAAACTTCACCACACCTCTAGATCCCAATGCCAACAATAATCCAACATATCTTCGTGTGCCTAGGTAGTACTTATCTAAGGATCAAGGACCAATGGATCCATCAAAAGGGTGGACTACTAAAACAAGTAAAGACAAGGTGGTGGAATACCCTAAAGAGGCTCCTGTCGATCTAAGTGATGCAGAGTGGTAGGGGAAGCACGCAACAAGACACACTTGTTCAACTATACCCTTCAATAAAACAATTTGATCATACAACTTGACTCACCCAACCAGACATCACCATATGACTTGGGGATGATTTGGACACTATTAATATGACAAAACATGAACGACCAACCAAATTTTTCTCATAGAAACTCTTATTCCCCCATTGCTGCCATACTATCCATGCATTCCTTCTAGCACTCACCAATAGGACAGTCATGATAAAACTTTGTTAAAGGAAAATAACAGAGAAAGAAACAATTTTTTATACTTCTTACATAGACCCTTATATATCCCCAAAAGCATAGGACCAAACACCAAGAGCAAGTGTATCAAATAACTAATTTACAAGCCACCAAAAGGCTTCATCTAGCTTATGCAAAGAAGGAATCAACTTGTCAAGGCACACCCCAACAAAAATAATGCCTTTTAAATAATTCAATAGGTTTCCCAAGACTTGTTACATTCTTTCCATCCATTATATTTACTCAAATAATCATAAATCAACAAATAATGTATTCAAATGATCACATTTTGGATTGTACAAAGCAAAAACTAGACCTAGGGCATCCCATAACTTTTGAAAACCTCCATATTTTTCTTTGAAACAAATTGAAGAATTTAAAGGAGTCCTAAATCTAAAAATGCACCAAGTTTCAGATTTTTCCCATGGTGGAAATGGGAATTACATCCATTTTGGTGACCAAACCCTTGTTTTGGAAGGTTTCAAACCCACTTTCACTAAAAATGATGTAACTTACACATTACTTAATGAAAATCATCCAAATCACCACCAAAAGAAAGTATACTTTTCCATATTTCAAACCATGACAATTGTAAGTCAGTACAATGATGTAAAAGACCGTACCAAGCATGGGAACAGGAAAAAATGCTGTAAAAAACAAAAAAAATAGAGTTTTTATTATATTTAATGCTTCAAAACTTCATCAACTCCCAGCCTCGACCCAAGGGAGGATTTTTAAAATTTTCAACATCACTTACAACTTCCCTCAACTTATTTCCAAGGAGGGGACCCATTGGTTAATGATAATTACATCATAAATGTCGAGTTTACTCCAAATTACATTATGATAACTTTGCTTTTTGAAGCAACCTTTCAATACTAAAGACCTAAGACCTTAAAAACCATTCATATGGCTTGGAATTAGCCTTATTACATTATTAATACCCCCACCCTTGCACATTCAAATACAAATTCATGTTTTTTCCTTCAAAGGCTACAAGAGCATCTTTTAGTGCAAGAATGCATTTGTGTATGTATTTTGACTCAAAACTCAAAAAATCATCCTAGATCTTGCTCAATGGTCTTGATTGACCTTATTAATGACAAAAAGACTCAAAAATACTCATTCTAACTTCCTAACAACATGTTTTCATAAAATGCAAAAAAATGGAGGATGAGGTGTAGGTGCTCTTGCACCATACACCCCCCTAGAAAAAACTCATGCCTCATGAGTTGTGTTTGATACCACTATCTCCAAGCTTCAAAAAAGGTCCACTAATCCACAAATCCACTCCGCTAGTTCATGTAAACTGGAACTGCAAGCAACCCTGCACTTCTAGCATTTTGGAATGTATTGATACACACATTTTCCCTCTTCTCTGTCCTCGGACCTGCAAACAGTATTTTATCTTTTCCCTGACCAAGATTGGATTGTTTACTATTTTTTACACCTGCATACAAACAAGGATTAGTAACTCTATGATATTTTTTGTTTCCTTTCTCAACTTCATGCTTGCAACTATCTTTTCTTCCCTATTTTTCTTGTCTTTCACTCACTGCCTCATCAAGTTGTTTTGTCACTATCAAATCAGACTTATGTACTGTACTTCTTGCAAAATTTGTTTGTTTCTTAGACCTGGTCTTAACTACAAGGCATTCAATGGTTCCTACTAACACACTATCATGCATGCTCTTTTCCAAATCACCTCTACATCTGTTATCCCTACATTTTTAGTCTTAGAACAAATGAAAACATCAAAATATTTGTTTTCCTTTAGTACATTCATAGGTTCCTTCTTGCCACACATTATTACCTTTACCTTACCTTTAACATCTTCTACAATAGGAGTCAACACAAAATAACAACCATCTTTAACTATAGTGTAGGTATTTTCCCTACCATCATACAATGCCCTCTTGTCATATTGCCAAGGTCTTCCTAATAAGAGATGACAACA